>CM068372.1:481030407-481605407 GCA_034769895.1 Magicicada septendecula
CATTAATCTTGAGATATAAGTTTTAATCCCTTAACTAAATAATACTATTCTTCAAATGGTGTTCATGTAATCATGCAAGCTTCTTGAGAAGCAAAGTAAAATTCAGACGTCTTTACTAGATTTAAAGAGACTCGGATCCGAGGTAAATTACATGATCAATTTGATCCCTTGTTTGACAGAAAACCCCTTTTAGCAATTCCAATATGAGAAAATTTTTATGTAATGGGATCTATATATATATATATATATAATTTGTTAATAAAGAGATGTCATCTTATTACAGATTGAAGTGAGTGCATAAATTAGTGAAAATACCTTCCCTTGTGTCCTAATAATTAGAGTACATATTATTGTTCTATGTATTGTGTTGATTTTCAGTTTGTTACAACGTAGGCAGCCTGTATAATTGGCTAGCGTCAATTATATCGGGTTCCCTGGATTTATAACGTAGCCCGGAACGTTATTAAGTTGCGCCACTCTGCTAAATAGAAAAGGTTTGTAAGCATAGTGACGTTATAAAGTTGCGCCACTCTGCTGCGTTGAAAAAAGAAATAATTGTGTTGTTGCTGTATTGTAAAAATAATTGTGTACAGAGTGTCACATAAAGTTGCGCATGTAAAATAATTGTTACGTACTAAAATAAAATAGATAACTCTCTGCTGATCTATGCACTCAATTAATGTATTCCATGTTAATATTAATTTACATAATGTATTTCATGTATTAGCGATTAATGCTGTCGCTACCATTAATAGATTATTACACAATATTAATTTACCATTGTGAATTTATTTTGTATAAGATTACGCACGAACTTGCGTATAATATAATTTATTTAAGATACGCAAAATAATACAAACTATCATTGTATTACACCAATGCAAGTACGTACATGAATTTTAGTGCTTGTCAAACTGTTCAGTTTTTAACAGGTTTATATTGTGACAATTCAAGACCTGTAGTTTCCTGAATATGCCTGCATTGTATGTAAGTTGTATATCTGTCGTCACGGTAAAACATATAAACTCTTGACTAAAGTAGACCAGGTTAATTACGTGTAAATAAATTCGTAACTTAAGTTTGCTACTAGAGAGAAAAGTAAAAAAAAAAAAAAATTACAGAAATTAAAATTAGAACGTAAGACAATTAATAACTAAACTCAGCTTATTACGGGCTGTAACTTGTAAAGCGTGTATCATTGCATCGGACTCACCCCTTGTTGCAACTGGCTTCCCCCAGTTGAAACCGGTCGATAAAGATAGCCGTCAGCTACTGTTATAGAGAACAATACCCAAGTGTATTTCTCGCGTTCCCACGCATACAACAAGTATGCCATTGTTTACAAAGTAAACTAGTCTGACCTACATTCCAGCGAACAGCTGATCGTTGACTTTACAATGACGTCTGTGTGGAATTCTTGTCTTTCCTTTAGAAGAGAGATTATTCTCTTATGAACAATGCAAATGTTTTAACCATGAAATAAATTGTCCATGTAATTGTGTATAGTATAGTAGAGCAAGTATTTTACCGTGACAACAATTAAATAATATAGTGACTTAAATTTCAAATAAATAAATGACTTAGTTAACCCTCCATTGTTAGGTAGAGTATTAAACCCCATGCCCCAAAACAGTAGACTTTTAAACTGAGCAAAACTGAAAACAAAGTAAATAAAGTGTCCTAAATAAATATGGTAATTCAAGAGGAAATAATTCTAAGTAAGTTTCTTAAATCTCCCCCAAAGTAAATAATAAATAAAGAAAGAAAAAGGTAAGTTTCTTAGAAAGAGACCAAAAGGAAAATAATAATAAGTGAATAATAATTGCTTTAAATAATAAGGCTGAATAAATCTTAATTTAAACTAAATTGTTAAAGTGTAGCAGTAAATAAGGAAAAACAAATAATAATAAAAGTATAGTTGAATAGTGTAAACACCCGATCGTGGCCTATTCGAGAAAAATAAAGCGTGTTGAGAAATGTAGTAAGCAGCCACCCTCCCCCTATTGTTATGAACTGGTACCGAAGTAAACCACCGCGTGTATAATACAATGCACCTGTGTAAAGTGTGTCCCCTCTCGCATAGTTTGTAACTGATGGTAGTTAAAAGTAAATAAAAATTATCTTTGTGAAATTCCGCATCTCTCAGTAGTGTAAGAAATTAGGATTAGAAATAATCTAAAGTGGAGTATGGGATCCGCTTTAGGTTATATTAGAGGTAATTAAGAATTATATATGTAACATAACATAGTCACAACGGCTCTGACTGAAAAGGGTAATGATGGTGCAGAAAGTGTGCCGAGGTAATCATTAGAGAGTGCTGAAAGCTAACTGATGTAGTTAGAGTAAGCCGATGTCAGTCGGGCCACGATATTGTGAGTTACGGAAATTAGGGAAATTAGTATTAAGAATTAAAATCTAAGTTAGCGTTTTAAGAAATGAGATAAAGGGAATTTCACGAATGAGAACAAGACCAGAAATAAATAAATTTCAAGAGAGATAGAGAAAACAAACTGTGTACTAAATTAAACTTCACACTGTAATGGCAAGCATACTCCCAGTACCCCACTTTCGAATTTTCCTTATTAAAATTCCCCATGTCGATTTTAAGCGGCGGAGTATGTGACAATTTAAATGGTAATAAAAAAAATCTAATAATAAAAATATAAAAAAAAATGGAAAGCAAATAAGTATTTTAAATCGCACGATTAAACCAAATACCCCTTAACTAACTCAGAATAGTTATGAGAATTAAATTAAGAAAATCTAAATAAATAAGTAAAAAAAAATATGAATGTAAAAAGTTAAGAATAATACAGTTAACCCTTTAGTAAATTATCATGCGTTGACCTGCCTATTCCGGACACAACGTGCATAGCGAACCGTCTGTAACTTAGAAATTTCTGAAAATCGTAATGTAAATAATTAATAATTTGAAGTCACAAGTAGTAGTAATAATAATCCCTGTAAACTAAATAAGTCTAGATAATTTGTTTTGTCTTACTATAAGAATGAATTATTAATAAAGAGTTGGAACTATATTATGGCGGAGTACTCACTCCGCGTCTTTGCAATCTACCTGTTGTAGCAATGCAAGAGTTACGATGCGGCGTTCAGACTGTAAACACCTCCAAGCGAGGGCTCTTCAAAAATGTTTGTTTTAAATTTGTAAATGAGTGTTAGCTACCACAAAAAAACGTGGAGAGCTAGTTATATTTATATATAAGATGTAGTGAGGAATTTGTTAAAGAAATGTGGTAATGTAAAAAAAAAAGAACTCGTATATAAGGTGATGTCTCAAGTTAATTAAAAGACGAACTCTCAAATATTGTTCGAGTGATGTAATTCAGATAGTAATGTAAAAGAAGAAGATGCAAACTCCAGTACTACGCTGCCAGTAAAGATGTGACGTGCACAACTGCAGATACGGACGACTACCACCTAAACAACACTTACCAGAACCGCCAAGGATTAGCCCGAGGTCACGCAGCATAACATCTATCTCGTCATTAATACACCTAGAAGACTTTCACCGGAAACACGACCCAGATGACTACCCCGACTACCAGAGTTTCGAAGATTCACGCCCCAGGACACGGACAGCAAAAGCGTATTTAAGAGGTGACTCGGTGGCTTGCCTACCGAGAATTAAGTACTTTTAAAATATAACTTTTCATACATGCCAGAGACTTTTCAAAAGACAATAATCTTCTCTAAGCATTAAGTAAAACAAAAGAAATGTAAACAGTAATTTCTATAATCATACGTTGTAACATTAATCTTGAGATATAAGTTTTAATCCCTTAACTAAATAATACCATTCTTCAAATGGTGTTCATGTAATCATGCAAGCTTCTTGAGAAGCAGAGTAAAATTCAGACGTCTTTACTAGATTTAAAGAGACTCGGATCCGAGGTAAATTACATGATCAATTTGATCCCTTGTTTGACAGAAAACCCCTTTTAGCAATTCAATATGAGAAAATTTTTATGTAATGGGATCTATATATATATAATTTGTTAATAAAGAGATGTCATCTTATTACAGATTGAAGTGAGTGCATAAATCAGTGAAAATACCTTCCCTTGTGTCCTAATAATTAGAGTGCATATTATTGTTCTATGTATTGTGTTGATTTTCAGTTTGTTACAACGTAGGCAGCCTGTATAATTGGCTAGCGTCAATTATATCGGGTTCCCTGGATTTATAACGTAGCCCGGAACGTTATAAAACAACAATTATGGACTTTTTTAAGACCAACAATTAGGCCTACAGTAGGTCGAGTGAGCAATGTATAAATAGTGTATTTTATATTCCATTGGATTAAAATAGATTAAAATATTGGATTAAAATACAGTTTTCTTATTTTTTATTTCTACATTTGGTGACGTAATTTACGTACAGTATATAGTAGTGCATTATGCTGTAGCCTTTTTCCCGGTCCTCCCTCCCCATCATTTGTCACTGTACAGGTCACCTTCCGATATACCGCGGTTACGCCTATAACGCGGGGGAAAGTATGTCACCCGACAACCGTGCTATATCGGGCTTCTACTGTACTGCACTCTTTGTACAAAGCTTGAATTAGTTGGTCCTTTTATTCTCCTTCAATGAGTATGGTATTGTTTTATGTTTGGATCCTTTGATGTGGTTATCTTAATAATTCATCCGTGATTATATTTCCTTACTGCTCCTTATCTTACTGGGTATACTGATGACGTACTGGGGTTTTAATCATCATGTGGTTGAACGTATATTGTTTTATATAGATTGTTCATTTTATTTGGACCAAGAGTTTTTTGTTGTTGTAGAGTCTATTGTCAGCATTTGATTTACTATAATGATCAATTTATTTAATTTATTTTTAACCATTTTGTTATTACTCACTACAGATTGTTTCTTCCTTTTCTTTTCAAGGTTGTATTAAGTTATATTCAGGGTGAAAATTCTGTTATGCTACAATATATCGTAAAAACAAACTTATCTGTGTCTTTTTTGTAATAAGGGTATACATTAAAACATTAATATAAAACTGGCTGATATTTTTATTACAATTTTTGTGAAGGTTTTTAATACATATATCAGAAACTAGTTATTTACTTTTGTATTTTTTTGTGTTATTATGCAGCCATGTAACGAAACATTAACAAAGGAAAAGAAAAAAAAATAGCGAAATACCTTGTTTCATATCTTAATAATATAGTTTGGAGGTACTGCACTGCCATGAATATAGGAGGAAAGCGTATGTATGTCCTGTGCATATGTTGTTTCACAACGCAAAACATCAGTACTAGTCCAGGTGGATGAAAACTGTTATTTATAACCACATATTTTGTACGATTGTTTAATTCAGCATATTTGGAAGACTTACATTAATTATTAGTCTAGTGTAGTGTATGTTACATAATTGAGTGTAGCCTCATAATATGAAACTATGTATGGATGTACTACTGTTTGCAGGTTGGGGAGTCATCATCATCATTGGCTCGACAGCCCTTCATGGCCTTCTTCAGAAGATTTCGCATTCTTCTCTATTCATAGCCACATTTCTCCAGTATCTAGTTCCAAGAGTACTGATGCCCTGACTCACCCCGTCCCTCCATCTCACTTATGCCTTCCAACTTAGGTTGGGGAGTAGTTTGTTTATGTCACACCTCCCATGTGAGAACTCTCATTGTGATCATATATCTCATTGTAGAATCTTGTGTTGGAAGTTGATACAAGTTTTTTTCCGTAGTTTTCATTGTGGTTTAACAGGATTTGATAAATCATTCACTAAAGCAACACTGATGGTATAAGAAAATTGAGTATCTACAATGTTATAGAAAATTAATAAACGTTTATAAAGAGAAGAAAGAGGTAAGAAACATTAGCTTAACTTTCTAGGCTTGCCATGAGCTAGTCATTAATCTTCAAAACATTTTTTTTTTTAGCGATTTAGTTTAATATAAAATAACTAATGTACTTATTTTATTTTTTCAGTGTTCCAGTACAGTTCCTGCTAGACCACAAGTTTGTCTAGACAAAGCAGAAGCCTTTCAGTGCTCTTCAATAAGCAATTGTGGCATAAAATATGATATTTTATGCAGTAACAAATAAACAGAGCTGGACAGTTTTGAAATAAACTGTCTCAATAAGGGTGAGATTGAGGAATTAACTTCAATAGAGGAAACGTTGTTCATTAAAATACAAGAAAAAGAGTAATTACTGAAGTTTGAAGGGCAGCCATGAAACGAGAGACTTTTCAATTTTATTAATGTGCTGAAAAATGTGTGGAGTATCCAAGTTATGGTCTAAAACTTAAAAAAAAAGGACAGAGATAATTGTGAGAATTGTAGCTTCTTAATATAAATTACAAATTGTATGCAAGGATTATAAGAAATTATGAAATGTCTAAGTTTTGCTGGTGAAGCACAAAATAGTTTTAGAATTGGATCTACTTGTATAGATGCCTATTTTCACAATAAAACACCTACCAGAAGATAAAAGAATGTTAATTTAGAAACACATTTAACATTTGTTGACTACTAAAAGACTTTTAATACTGAAGTGTTTATAAAAGATAACCACTATTAGTATTTATTCTTGTTGGCCACTATAAATATTGTTACGATGGTCTAACTGATCGTCGTATGGTACAGTGGAAAACAAAATACAAAACACCAAATTAAGTCACTAATCACCAGCTTTAATTTTCACAGTTAAACAGTTCGTAATTAACAAGACAGTCTCTTACAACAAATCAAATAGAAATTGTTCACACGCTATAAAAATGTCCACTAATAGAGTATCGCACAATTATAAAACACATAATACTTTGCCACAATACTTCAAACCGCACTGTGTAAATCGTCACTTAAACGCACAGAGTAATCGCCCAAAATAACTCTGAACTATAATACTACGAACCGTATTCCAATAAATCACAACTCAAACTGACTGAGCGTCACTGAGTGCTTGTATTTATACCCCACCAAAAATCCAGAACATTCCACATACTACACATTAGGTCTACACTACAACATAATTGATTGCGGCCTTGACACAGTCCGCGCGGCTGGCGGTGTCTAGAAAAGTCTTGCGAATTCATGTTGAAATCACGTACGCACACAACATTATAGCCGGATTCTTCTGGAACATTCGAGAAACGTGTAGATTGTTCTGTAATGCCATAACACTGCCCCCTACTTAAGCCTGTTCGCACTGAACTGGCAAACCATCTCTCAAGTAATAATCGGCCAGGCGATCTACATAGCTGGTCTACTTGTGAAAGATAATTCTTCGGTTCTTTGAATTCAGTCTCGTGTGACCCGAACATCAAGTTCCCAGGAATATGAATCTTCGGCTCAACCACTAGTTTTGCAGGAATCACTCCCGTTGGGTCATGTACTGATGACCTACACGCAGTTAACTGGTCCATGTCTGCTTTGTTCTCGTCAACAACCTCTTGCGTGACTTCATCTTCAGTAACGATTTCCCTGGGTTCTTCCATAAACTCAGGAACAAGCAAGAGTCTTGTCTCGACACCCATAGTTGGCTTTCCAATCACTTCTTTTGTCGTTACACTTATTTGTATTTCCTCTGCTAGTTCTTCCTCCATTTCTACCTGCAATAGCAAAGGTTGCTCTTGATCAGACCTGTCGACTTCTTCTTTGATCAATGCCACTTGGAAACAAAATACAAGACACCAATTAAGTCACTAATCACCAGACTTAATTATCACAGTTAAACAGTTAGAGTATCGCACAATTATAAAACACGTAACACAATAATTCTTCACTTTGACAAGCACTCAACTATAATATAATATACCATTAGTCACTTATAACGAAGTGCCTGTTCTGTTTTTGGGTCACAGATCAGAGACTAGGATTCTGATGTGTAATGATGTTAGGAAGCTGCACACTACTGGAGTGAAGTTCCTCAGACTAATAAAAGGCTACCCACAATTTGATAGATTTAGAAACGATAATATATGAATTGCAAGAAACAGTCAACCATTACAGACAGCAATGGATTGGCTATCGGATTAAACTCTTGGATAGGATGGATAGCACCTGCACACCACGTACAGACCTAAAGGTCAAAAAGATGTAGGAAGATTGAGAAAATTGTGGGCAGATCAAGTTTGATAACAGAACAGGCTAGAAGTTTTGTTATCTCTACAGTGAAAGAAAGAAGTTTTAAACTTGTGTACTTCAAAACTTAACAGAGGTAAATAAAAAATCAGTACTCGTTACTTGCAACACCATAGAGCATCGATTATAATTATCCATAATCCATATCCATTATCCAAGTTATAATAATTATCCATAATAATCAATGTCAATACTTGCCTGGATAGTGAATTTGTCAGCCATAGTAACTGGACGGGCATATGTAAAAGGGTTATTTCTGAGCTGTTTTCATGAAAAAACCATGTGAAACAAGAAACTGAACAAATTATATAATAATATGGTAGTAAAATATCATTTTGGAAGCTGGGTGGAAAAATGCATGGTGTGTATTTAAGAAAACACAGTGGATAACATAGTGGTTACAAAGAATTATTTTATGTAAGTATAGTTTTGAGCATCAGATTACTCACTCAATCTTTTCCTTATCGTCAGTTGCTTAAACTTCATAGAATCAGAAGAGTATGGACATTAAAGTGGAACCATGTACATATCTTTTGTACACTTATCTCTTTGGATTCAGCACTCAAGTTTCAAAGTGGAATTGCCATCACTTTATAAAAATTCAAAAGAGTATCTCTTCTGAGCTTCCACTTCGATGTTCTTCACATTACAGAATCTTAGTACTTTTTGTAGTGTAGTTCTACACAACTTATTAACAATCTGGGAATTAGGTAGTGGATTATCTTTCATATGAATTGTTATTATATAATTTTATGTAATTATTATGTTATTACCACTATAATAATAAATGTTCTTCAACCACGTAAAAGTACATTCAGTTGAATAATATATGTCTTAATCTGCTGAAAGGGTCTCTACTGTAAATCCTTAATAACAGTTGCACCTTTTTAGTGTTCACAAAAATAAACCTTTTTCGAGTGAAGGGCAGAAGCAGATAGGGAGATGGCCTTGGCCCAATGAATAGAGTAATATTTAGTAGGAATATGATAGTCTTGAGGGATGGGAAATAATTCGGGAAGTATTAAATCACCAAAAGAAAGCAAACTCCAAATATCACACAGTAAACATCACTCTTTCATAGGAAAGAAGAAGGAGGTAAGAAAGTAGAACTTAAGATATTCAAGTCTTTGTACCTACAACAATAATGTATGGAGCAGAAAGCAGGACCATACAAGTAAAATAACATGAGCAGAGCTGCAATTTGTCAAGAGAATAATAGGGAAAACAAGGAGAGATTGTATTATAAATGACATGATTAGATAGGAGCTGGATATAAACCCTGTGTTAGATTTTTCCTGGAGGTGTGGTCGTTGAAGTGGCTGGGGCATGCAAGTAGGCGAAATGAAGGAAAAAAAATAAAACTGTTCCTAAAGTAAACCTGAGAGTTGTACATCTAGAGGCATGCCAAGCACAGCATATCAGATGTACAGTGTTTTCAAAATATGGTACCAATCTTCAGGAAATGATTCTACTCATTGAATGAAGGAAAATTGTCCAATAAACAGACATTGAAAACAATGGCGTAACTATTTGGAGTGGAAGGGGAGGGGGTCTGCACAAACATTTCCCTTACTTTTTAAGAATGAATATAAACCATCGTACTTGAGTAAAACCAAATTCTCCCAAATGTATTTGAAATAAAAGACAAATACGTTTGTCTTTTAGTCTTTACTTTGAAAGTATAAATTGTTTGGTTAACTGCACAATAGAGTGGTGGGCCTAATTAAGGAGGCACCATTGCCACTGGCCAGGCCTGCATTTCATCGTTACTCATTATAAGCTATGAAAGGAACCTAAAAATGGGCCAAAGTACTGGATCGGGTTTTAAACGTTACTCTGACATTGGCAGCTTCAAATTTAGGCTTTAGAAGCCACAAAGGGGAGATAAGCCAGCCCAGTATTGGAAACTTATTGATCTTTTGAGTAAATACAATGCATTGTTGCAAAAGATAATCAATAGTTCGAAGAACAGTATGAAGTATATGAGTCCCAAAATTCAAAATGAATTCATTCAGCTTTTATAAAAAAATTAAAAATTCTTTTTTGAAACACTGAATCTGCCCAATTTTTTTTGGTAATAATGGATACTACACAAGACATTAACAGAAAAGATCAACTGAGTCAAATATATAATTAACTACGCCTCAATTTGTGAAGATGAAGCAGAATGGCCCACCAACTTAAAAATTAAAGTTTTTTAGGATTTACAGAAGGACTGATCAAACTGGCCTAGTATAAGAAGAATAAATTTTAAATGGTCCTTGAGGAGAACGTATTCTGTTTATCTTATATAATTTTGGTAGTTACTACAGCTGTAAAAAGGATTAATATTCAAGAGGGAACAATGGCGTGAATTAAGCAAGGATAGCAGGAGGTCCGCAAAGGATTAATGTGAGGGGGGTCACGAAAAAGAGTTATGCCACTGGTTGAAAAGTACTTCGTTTTTCATCTCGTGTACACATCTGCTTTTCTATTTAAAAATATAATTACTTCTGTTACTTCTGAATGGAATGAGACATGGAGTTGGAATTCGGCATAAACAGTAAACATACTATGTCTTATAAGCACTAAGCAAACCAGAATGTTATCTTCAAAACTGGTGGCTGATTGAATTTTTTAATTCTGAATTTCACAGAAGTTAGTACATTATGAAAATCTTGTTACTCATAAGTTAATTACAAGTTTGCTTCATAAAAGCCACATGGGGGGAATCTTTCAATTGCCTTGTTTAAGTTCACTATATATACTTAAAACTTCTGAAAAGCTAAATTAAAAAAATAAAATAAATAAAGGGTTAAAAATAAATAAATTAAATAAGCGAACGGTGTGTGAAGTTTTTAGGTCACTGAACTTGAATAAAAGTACCCATAAAATTTTTATAAATGGTTAAATTCATTATATTTATGATATTGGTTATATACTAAGTGTTTCTGAAATATTGTTCCAAACTTCAGGAAACGATTCTACTCATTAAACTGAAGAGAACGTGTCCAATAAATATATGGTGAAAATGCTTCATATTACATTTGTATGTGTCTGTTTTTATTTTTAAAAAATATTATTAATTACTGCTACTGCTGAACAGTATGAGATGTTAACTTGAAATTTGATATACAAAGTAAGTGTACTGTTTCTGTAACGGTACAGAATTGGGAGTTTGAGAATGAATGAAATAAATTGTCAATTCATACAAGTAACAACCTTTTAGGAACCCCTGCCTGCACAATGTTGTTGCAGACTGTTTATGTCTAAAGCCTGCAGCCTGCCCGGCTAGACGTATTACATAACTGCTGGCAAGCAGTCTCTTTGTGAATCACAGTAAAACACTTTGTCACCCCAGTTTGCATCAGACAGTAGCAGAGAACAGTCGTTTACAAGTTAACAAGTAAAACGGTGGCCTCGGACGTGTGAGATGGGCCGAAAACATCGTCGGCCTATCCAGTACAATAACTATTAAAGTGTGTGAAAATGTAGCGGTCAACTAATCAAAAAACTATCAGTGCTAGAGCAAGTTACGTTGGCCGACACAATTATTAAAAGTGAAATGTGAAAAAATGTGGTTTTAGTAACCAGCAAAAACTTAGCGCCAGTCCAAAGACAAAATCACTTTAACGAGCTTCAATTGACTTTCGAAGTGCGGGGTAAAACAAGTGCATCATCAGTTGGATCAGATCAACAACCAGGATGAGTACCCTATAATCAACTTTTAATTCAGAATATTTAACTACATTACCATTTATATTTCCAGATGTTTCACTAAATCATGAGATCGCAAAGTGGGGTTTAAATAGAATGTCAATGTAAAAGAACGAATGTGTGTGAGTGTGGGGATAAATTACGTACTGGATCATTAAATATATAAATCGTTAGTTATAGGCTAGTTAAGTAAGAATTATACATTTTGTCAATTTGTTTGATTTTATATGTTACTAACTCAACGAGTATTTTAATACACCAGAAAAGAAATAAGAAATTTAATTGTCATCAAAGTGAGACAAAGTAATTAATTTGTATAATAAACCAGAAATAATTTGTTTTAGACAGCATAAACTGTGTTATTATATTTTCACCACTCAACTCAAATAATCCTTCTGCAACTTGTTCATCTGTAGAACCCTGGAGGAGAACCCGAAGGTAAGATAAAAACGAAGTTTGCATAAATTTAATATATTTTATATTTGAAATAAATAGAATAGTTTCAATGACGCCCGAATTAAGGGACTCAATATTATATATAAAAATGAATAGTTTCATTTCTTACAAGCATGAAACACGCCACAATGTTACCCTAAAAATGTTCAAAAATAGTGGCTGAATGAAACTTTTAATTCTAAACTTCACAAAAATCAGTTCTTATAACAAAACAAGTCTTATTATATACACAAAATTAGAGCTTTTATTCATAATCCAATGATACCTTGTTTATGAAATTCAGATAAAAAATAACAGATATTATGTTTCTTTTATAGGAAAACACTGGCCTATTTTGTGTATAGTTATTGTCTGCCCTGTTTTGTTATAGAAGAAATGTATTCTCTCCGTTACTTCTTATCATAATTCCATAAGCAAGGAATCGTTGGATTACGAATAAAAGGATTAAGATTTTATGTAATAAGAATTTTTTTGTTATAAATACTGATTTTTTGTGAAATTTAGAATTAAAAAATTTGATCAGTTGCCATTTGAAAATTTGAAGATAACATTTTGGTTTGTTTTGTACTTGTAAGAAATAGTATAAAGTAGACTCTTGACTATCCGGCTCGTGACTATCCAGACTCCATACTATCCGGAAAAACTATTGCTTCGGAGTTTGGAGTTGAAAAAAGTACAGGTGGTGACTGGAAGAAAAATCAAGCAGAAATTTAAAAGTGATGTACTGCCCAAGTTAGTGGAAGTGGAATAAAAGTAAGAAAAACCATGCTGAAAGGTGAGCATAAAGAAATTGAAGAAGCATTTTTTTGTGGCATGAACACTTAAGAGGGAAAGGCTTGCCTGTTACTGGGCCGATGTTGCAGGAAAATCATTGCAATTTAAGCGACAAATAGAAGGAGAAGATTAAGAATTTACTGCAAGTGATGGATGGTTAGATCGGTGGAATAAACGATTCAGTTTCGCCAGATTACCATAAAGCTTTATCTGCCGATAAAGAGGCTGTACCTTTGTTCAAAGAATATCTTTTTAAGCTTGCTGAAAAGGAGGGAATTTCTGGGGAGCAGTTGTACAACTGCAATGTGACCGGTTTAAATTATAAGATGCGCCCTAGAAAAACGCTTGTATCAAAAAAAGAAGCCGCTACACCAGGATACAAGAAAAGCGAGGAATGAGTCACCATCTTGGCTTGCAGTAATGCAACCGGCAACCACAAGCTTAGGTTGACTTTAATAGCAACATCAAAGAAACCTAGAGCTTTAAAAAACTGGAAAATCAGGATTACTACCCCTACATTACACACATGAAAGAAAGCATGGATGAATTCAGAAATCTTTAAACCTGGTTCCAAAATGAATTCGTGCAGACTGTAGAAAAACATTTGAAAGACAGAGAAGAGACAGAGAAAAACATTTTAGTTAGTGTAGAAAAACATTTGAAAGACAACAATTTGCTGCGAAAAACTGTGCTAATTCTTGACAATGCACCTTCGTATCCAACCACTGACGAACTTACAGATGGAGACATCAAAGCTTTATTATTACCAGGCAAAGTGACTGCTGTTTGCCAACCGATGGACCACGGCTTCCTTGAAATGCTAAAGAAAAAGTTATCGCCGGCGTGTTCTTAGTCTGTTGATATCAGCGATTGATAATAATGAAGACTACTTAACCACTCTGAAAAAGATTGACATGCTAGATGCCATAAGGTGGTTGGCCGAAGCATGGGAAGAGATTACAAACATATCACTTGTAAGGTCTTGGAAAATTCTTTTGGACCATGAAGGTGGACATTTCAACCTTGAACCCGTGTGTGAAACTGAAGTGGAAGATGAAAACGAAAAATTGTTTAGTTGCTGGAAAAAGTACTGGGCTGTGACGATGTCAATGCAGAGGACATTAAAGAATGGATGGCAAACAACGAAGTTGATGAAATAACTGACAACGATATTGTGGAAGTGGTGACACAGGGAAAAGAAATAGAAGAAGAGGAGGAGGAGGCATCTTTAGATGACAGGAATAATCTCATCGCACATTCGGAAGGGTTCAAGACGATAGAGGCAGCGCTGCAGTACATTAGTCAGCAGGAAGAAGCGACGCCAGCTGATATCATCTGGTTGCGTAAGTGGAGGGACATTGTGTGGCGGAAGAGGGCGAAAAGAGAGAAGCAGTCATCTATCAAGGACTTTTTCAAAAACTGTAAGTTTTGACTCTTTTATCTTAGAACTACCTTTTCACATTTGTGTAATAATTTATCAATGAACAGTAAAATACGCATAAATCATTTTTTTACGAATTAGGCCTACGTTTTACGTTAATGTTTTGTTTATTTTAAAATTGTATGTATTCATACTGTACAGCGTACATCATTTTGTTTCCTGCAATTAAGTTAGGCATTATAAAATTTATCTTAAAATGTGTATACAATATTTTTATTCTAAGACTTCCTTTTTCTGTAATAAATTTTTAAAACGTACAGTACAGTACATAACAAACATTTATAAAGTACTGCCCTGTACTAAGAGGTCAGAAAATATGAATAAAAGTGGATTTTGGTATAAAAAGTGTGTTTTTAATGGTATGGGTGGGGCAGGAAGTGAGTAATTATAGAACTCCGGCCTATCCGGCTTTTTTGTTATCCGGCCTGCCCTTCCGCCACATTAGTCCGGATAGTCGGGAGACTACTGTACTTACTACATATACCAAATTTCAACTCCACTTCCATTCCCTTTAGCAGTAACTTAATTAATGTGTTTAATAAAAACACAGACATGCTGAAGGAAGATGATTTTTTTGATATATGTTTATTGGATATGTTTCCTTCAGCCTAGCGAATAGAATAATTTCCCAAAGTTTGGCACCATCTTTTGGAAATACTCTGTACATTAAGAAGATGGTGTGTGTGGAAAAGTTTATAGAAAATAAGGCTTTATGTTTGATAGAAATGGGTGGAGAAAATAGGTTGAGGCTCCATACAACCTGGCAATGAGAGGTAAAAAAGTTTGGTAAAGAAGAAGTAGAAGAAGAATGCAGCTGCCAGCGAGTCAAGAACAATGTGCACCATGTGATATGTATAATTAAAGCATTGTGATTCTGCAGTAAAGAATCAATCTACTTGTGGGTAATTGAGGTTTGGCTATATTTTGTTTCTGCTACCATCTTTACCATGAAGTATTTCCTATAATGTTGTGTTCCAGTTCAATGCTCTGTGTGCATTAATGCTCTGTACTTCCAGAAGTTACTAATATAATATATAGTTCCATTAACTTTATAAACATTACATGACACTGCTGATGGCAACAGTGCTTTGCATGCAAGTTAAACATGTATTGTAAGTAAACACAAGAAATATCATTTTATTCTGTCAAATAGTTTCTTTACATATTATTTAAAGTAGACGAGTTTTGTGTATTTTGAAAATGGAAAAACTGAACGTCGTCTGGTGATAAACGTTTTGCAAATGTGGGTTGATAAACGTTTTGTAAAATGTGGGTTGTTACTAAAGGAAATTTATCCCAAATTGGTAAAAGTTTACGAATTCCTTCTTTGCCAACTCTGTTACTTCATTTTTGACATTAAAAAGTGGAGTGCTGAATTTAAACGTGGCTTAAATTATACATGTCCAGGAGATCAAAAAATTCATCGAGTGCAATGTATGGTTTTGGATGAAAACAAATAAAAGAATGTGAAACAGTGAAGGCTATAGACATCTCAAAAGGGTCTGTACTCAAAGTTAGTGAACTGAAGTTTTATGTACGAAAAGCTCTACACAACATAGGGACTGTATTCAATAGTGCCCATCATGCAAATTTCTCACTACCCCCTGCCACTCCATTAAGTTTCATAATATCTTGTTTAACACAAAAAGACTTAAATATTTATTTTTACTAATTGAAAAACTCACATTTTGAATCACAATCAATAAAATATAATTAATACTATGTTAGAATTTAGTAGAGTTGTATAAAACAATTCACTTAAACTTTAAAATAAATTAAATATTATTTCAAGTTACAAATCAGCTTTTTTACTGTGAAGGCGAGAACACTTGTGTCCATTTCATAAACAAACGTGTTCATATGAGGAATGTTCGATAGAAACACGTTTGATCTGCGCAGCCATGACTTTGTGGCCATGGCAACGGAATTCATTTGTTTATATTGTCTGTTTCAGTACTAGTGACGCGTCTGTCAAAAATATTTGCAGTTTGCTCTTTTCTAAGCATTGTGACTGGGTTGAAAAATGGGATCTATGATAGAAAATCCGTCCATCTGTGTGCTGTTATTCAGTTTTTTGCCACTGAGGGGCGTCAGCCAATGGAAATTTATACGAGAATGAAATCTGTATATGGTGACTGTAGTTATTCTCATACAGCAGTGGTTGAATGGAGCAATAAATTTCGACAAGGAAGAGAATCTACTAAAAATTTGGCCTGTCCCGGACCTGCATGTGTTACAGCATCAGATGAAAATGTCAGACAGCTGGAAACTGCTTTACGTTTGGCTGTTTCAGCTGGAAAAATGTGCATTCGGCCTTATCATTACAGCATTTGATGTACTATCAACAACAAGGTAATGCTTTTCTATACCAAATTGTTGCTGGTGATGAGTCTTGGTGTTATCACTACGAACCAGAATCCAAATGTCAGAATATGCAGTGGAAGCATGCACAATCTCCGAAAGTTAAAAAATGTCGGTCCCAACCTTCGGCAGGAAAAGTAATGGTGACCGTATTTTTTTATTATCAGGGTGTGCTGCTCTTAGATTTTAAAGAACCTGGTGTCAACATCAATGCTGAGTGATATGCAGACAGCTTAAAATGCTTATGAGTCAGCATCAAGAATAAACGTCCCGGGAAGCTCACAAATAGTGTCATTCTTCTGCATGATAATGCTCGACCCCATGTAGCCTAGACGATTCAAGATCTGTTTGGTCGTATGAAGTGGGAAGTCTTACAACATCCACCTTACAGTCCCGATTTGTCCCCGTGTGATTATCATGTTTTTGACCAATTAGAGAAATCACTAAAAGGACGGCAGTTCAAAATGGACCCTGAGGTAGAGTTTGCTGTTACCAAATGGTTCCGCAAACAGCCGCAAGAACTTTACCAGCAGGGAACCTACAGATTAGTGCAACAGTGGGACTCATGCCTTAATGTTAAAATCATTGCCTTAATGTCATGCCTTAACGACTTCTTTTAAAATTGTTGAATAAAAAATGCTTTACAGCCTCTAAATGTGTTTCTATTAAACAATCCTTCTACATGTCCAAAAATGTAAGTACCCACTGTAACATTTTAGTTTTTGAATCAAGGTTGTTGTCGGTTTCATTAATCTAACTATAAGAAACCAGACTATAGAAGAAATATAATTAAAATTAATATTTAAAGGTCACAGTATTATAATTACTCACAACTTTGACAAGAGTATATTTGTAATTAGAATTTAAATTTTCATCAATGGGTGTTGTAAGAACATATTGTATATATTCATATGATTGAAATCAGTAACGGAAATCAGTTAAAGCGTTTAATGTGACCTCATTTTGTAGGTACTACAGAGACAGTATTGTTGGGTGTTTGCAATAGAGGTCAATTGATAATCAGACAAACTACCCACATAAAAAATATTTATCAAATTTATTGCACTTGTTTAAGTGTGAATCAGATTTATTTTTGTACCACAATGTACACCACTAATAACAGAACAGACGATTTTGCTTGTAAATGTTTTTGTGGTTTCATTATTACGAAGAACCGCTATGCATTTTTAGATTTAACACAATTTTATTTTTTAAATAAAAACATCAGTCTTGGTTGATCCACTGATGACGCCTCATCACAGACTCTGTGATTTATTGGGTGTTGTCAACATTGTTATTCTTAATACAGGACAGATGATTTTGATGAATTCGAAAAAAGAAAATGTAAGACTGATTTGTATAATATTATTTGTTGACACATTAACTTTAAAAGAATTTTATTTCTTTTGGAGTAGTACTCTTAGGGAACCAGACACTTGGAGAGACGTGGTCCTTATAGATTGAAACAGGCTAGAAGTTTTCAATTATCAGTGCCCTTAACTTTTAAGTGGGAGTGTCCAAGTTAGCTTTTACGTCATGGAACAAGAAACACTCAGACTATGATCAGGGGGGCTGGGGTGCCATAGTGATTCCTTTTTTGGGAAAATTCACAGAAAGTTCAGTGTGACATGGAGTATCACCATGCGAGTGCCATCCAATTCTCTGGTCTAACATGAGTGACTTTTTTTTTACTCTGCCAAGAACCTCAGTAGTAAATGCGGTAGACTTACTGTCCTGGAAGGACAATTTCCTTATGTCCAATACTTTGGGACTGAGCGCTAAATTTATGTTAGATTTGCTTTTTTTTGGGTTGTGGAAAGTGATTTTTGTACATGACTTTTCACTTTGCCATTTTGTTTCCCAATCATATTAAAAAATCTACAATTTTCATTACACCTTTAGACAGTTTTCATAAAATCTGTCATTTTTAATACAATCAAGGAGGACAAAAGACATTTCGTTTTGGTTGCCCTTCTGTTCCTGGGTGAGATTTTGTGTGTGTTCACAAAATGTGTCAAAATTTCACTACAGTCTGGTTATTTTAATTTATTTATTTCAGATCTCTCAGTTCTGACATGTTATCATTTCATGCTTTCCTTAGTTAGTCATAGATATCCAAAAATGCTGAGCTCAAGACATGCCTCTGTCTCTTTAATTGTTACATTAGTCTGTTGCAATGTCTCCAAGTGTGATACAAAATTTGCCTGCATAACACTGCTCAGAACTTTTGAGCTGCGTCTTTGTGATGTGAGTAAACTAAATACTTCAAAAACTATGGTAGTCAAATACATTAAGAATTTGTATGAATGTCAACATACATACACTATATGCATTGTTGGCCACACAGAGCTGCTAGTTAGTGAGGAAATAGTTCAGTTTTCCTACTTTTCAGACAAGCCTCTTTTATCCACATAAGCTACAATCATTGTATTTGGATTATTTTTTCATAGGTATTTAGTTTTTCAAGACAGGGCCAGATCCATAGGGGAAGAATCTTGAAAAATGTTCATAATCGTATTATGGAAAACCATTTTAATTTTTTCGTTGTCTACGTAAATTCATTTTAAAATTAAAAAAAAAATGGCATTCAAGAACAGTCAGAAACTTTCTAAAAAGAAATATCAGTTATCTTAACGGGGTACCCGTTTCCAATTGTGGATAAAAATCTGAATTCGTAGTCTATTTGCTTGAAATGTTATACGAATGTGAATCCATGAAAACCAAAACTTAAACAAGACTTACGCCGCTTGCACACACACCGGTTTTGGACGGCCGGTAAAAAGTCGGCCGATATTTTACCGGAGCATCGAGACTTTCACACAGACCGATTTTTTCCGGTGGTGCTCATCAGTTCTCTTGTTGACACCTGGAGGTAAACACTGGGTTGTAATGGATCGCGCAAAAATTGCCGCAGTGTGGTTGTACTATCGCCGTAAAAAAAGAAGACGTGATCGCCTTCATTCGGTTCATCCTATCAACGAAAGAAGAGAGCAAGTTGGATTATTCTACACGTTGTTTGAAGATCTGAGAAATGATGAAAATAAATTCTTCAACTATTTTCGCATGTCCATTGCTTCATTTGATGAGCTACACAAAAGACTCAAGGATGTTCTTCAACGTCAAAATACGAAGATGAGAAACTGCATCCAGCCTGTTGAAATGTTAACTGTGCCATTAAGGTCAGTAACAAAAAAATTCATTTTTCAAAGTTTAATAAATGTTTCAGTTACAGCGTGAATTTATGAATTAAGGTCTAAAACAGAAAATCTTAATAACCTTTTATCATTATCCACACCTAATGGAATAACAGCTATATAGGTTATAAACACTTTACTACTACTTTACTATTGCCACTGAAATGACAACAATTAGAGAAAAAATGAACTAAATAGGATTTAAATTCTTTATTTGTGACACAGTAATTATCCTTGACATAAACACTGAGCAGTAATTACTGCACGTTATTATAAATTATAAATTAACAAAGTCCATGTCGTCATAAGTGGAGATTCTAAATAAGTTGAGTTTGAATAACTATCACTTGCTGGAGAATGGTGTAAATCTTGGGGTGTTGATGCTGATGAAAGGCGCCGTTTTCTGTCAATTTCCCCAAGGGGAGTAAAAATGAAGTTTGAAACTTTGAAGTGCTAGGGTTTGTTGTGGACTGCTGTATAGGGGATGGCATTGAAGTAGTCTGATGGCAATTGTTAGTGATAGGCTGAGATATTGTATAAGACGGTTGAACCATTTCAGGGTTTGTCTGAGGCATTGAAGTAGCCTTGTGGAAAAGGTGTGGGTTTGTCTGAGGCAATGAAGTAGCGTGAGGGAATACGTTTGGATTTGTTTGAGGCATTGAAGTAGTCTGATGGAAAAAATTAGCGTTTGTCTGAGGCACTGAAGTATTGTGATGAAACATCGCGAGATTAGGCTGTGGGAAAATTAGGGAAGGCTGAGATATCATTTTTTTCCGATCCTTGATATTGGCAATAACCTGCAGTACTCCCATTTGAAATTGAAGCATGTCACTCTCGTCAAATTGTTCCAGGTGAGGGAGCATACTCTCAAAAAAGGACATTTTACTATTTGATTTTGGGGGTTCAAGGGCTTTCATTATTTTCAAATCAACCTCATCTAATTTCCTATGCTTCCGTGATCGTCGTATGGATGTGTTTTTTCTGCTGCGTTTGTAGTCATGAGGCGTTCACCTACCTCCTTTTCTTCTGCAGGCTGAAGAGAATTCTCATTTTCTGTACTTTCTGGTTCAGGTCCATTTAAACTGTCCATAGTTTCCCTTGAGTCGTACAATTTTTCTAAAAAGTTTAACTGGTCATTGAAAACGTATTTTTTTGGTTTCTTCCCTCCTGCTCCACTCTTCTTACTATCTTGAATTTTCTTTTTAGATTTCGCATATGCGTCACGAAGATTCCCCCATCTTCTTATTATTTCTTTGCCTAAAACAAAAGAATGTTATTAAAAACGTTGTAGAACTCACACTTTTTTTTATAACATAAATATTTTCATTGGTCAGTTATAACTAAATAGTTACTTGGTTTCAGATACTTGGCGAGTGGATGTACATTCACCGACCTACACTATACCTACCGCATTGGAATTTCTACTGCTAGGAAGATAGTCCGAGATGTATGCAAAGCGATATGGTCAGTTATGAGATCGGAATGTATCCCTCCACCTACAAAAGAGCTTTGGGAATCTATAGCTTGTGATTTTGAAACCATCGCCAACTTCCCGCATTTCTTAGGAGCAGTTGACGGTAAGCATATACGCATTACGTGTCCTTTCAACAGTGGGTCAATGTATTTTAACTATAAGGATTATTACTCCGTGGTGCTAATGGCGGTTGCAGATTCAAAATACAGATTTGTGTTTGTTAACGTTGGGAGCTATGGCAAGGACATCAACTCTTCTATATTCAAGAAATCCAGTCTGTGGAAATCAATTGAAACAGATCCCCAACAATTTCCTGAAGAGAAATGTCTCGCAGGTACAGAGAGCCCGAAGGTACCCTATTTCTTTGTAGGGGACGAAACATTTGGTCTACACAAACATCTATTGAGACCTTTTGGCGGAACTCATCTCACACTGGAGAAAAGAGTGTTCAACTACCGACTGTGTAGAGCTAGACGCTATGTAGAGTGCGCTTTTGGCATTTTGACCAATAAGTGGCGAGTATTTCACCGGGCTCTTAATGTACATCCTGATTTTGCTGTAGATATTGTCAATGTTTGTATTGTATTGCATAACTTTGTACGAGAAAGGGATGGATATTTGGTTGACGATACCACTACAATCACACGTCTGGAGGATGTGCCACAAGAGAATGTCACACGAGGGGGTCTGTCAGCAAACACGTTTAGGAACATACTTAGTAAGCATGTTTCCTATCAAGTGTTGGAGCTGTGCCTTGGCAAATGTCCAAACTCTAAAAGGGATGGCATCTTATGTGACCGCTTCTAAGCGGTAAATGATGGGGGGATAAAGGCAGGCAGATTTCAAACTGCCTCAGATTTTTTACTTGAATATTATTTGTAACTAGTGTTAAGTATAAGTTAAAATTTAATAATAATTTTTAATTTCAACCACTCAGTTATGCTTACATGATGTTTTTTATATATATTATTTTGAGCTCTTTGTGCTTTTTTAAGTTAAAGTTTCAGTTAAAGTTTGTATAATAATTTTTAATTTCAACCACAAATATCTTTAAAACCATTCGTTTATCCAAAAGTTTACCAGAATAACAAATGTATACAATGTTTACAGTATGAATATCAATTGAACCTGTATTTATGTAAATAGGTTAAGGCATTAATGGTAAGGTGTATTTATACTAAATGTACGCTCTAAGGTCGCGTATCACGAAGAACCTTTTGTATAAATGAAAAAAGCAATTTGACTAACCTCTTAGATAGCTACACTTTATTGCACTTCAATGTTAACAGTAGTTTTAAAATGTTCAAATGCTTTGGAAATGTACATGCAATTTGTGAAATTTATTAAAGTTACATTTACTTACCATATGTATTTTTTTCTTTGTCCTCCATCTCTTCAAAACCAGGATTCAGATCTAAAAAAACCTCACCCCAGGCATTTCTAGTTGCTCCTCTGTCTTTGAATATATGAAGAGTTTTATCCCATAATACAGGTCTGGCCATCACCAAAGAAATCAAAACGTCATTGTCAATCTCTTCTACCATTTTACAACAAAAGTACAAAACACAACGCACGAACACGAACAAACAACTTGACTGGAGCGCGTGCGCTGGGACACTGGACGGCCGACAAAAATCGGTCTGTGTGAAAGCGTGCATAAGGTCACGTACGCCACTGTCTCCTTGGAACGGCCCGGCACCGGAGCATCTGCAGTGGCAATGGCCGGCAGCAAACCGGCGCCGGGTATGCTCTGTGCCGTTGCCGGCCAGTGTGAAAGGAGCCATAAGCTTCTTCACGCCACTAAAGGAAAATGGACGGCCGACTTTTTACCGGCCGTCCAAAACCGGTGTGTGTGCAAGCGGCCTTAAGGCGTATTCACAGTCTCAGATTTTATCAAGTTTGATTTAAAGCCAGAACCCAGTATCCATATAAATTTCATACCTTTTGTTCACTGCTTTGGATTCCTTCCTTCAATTTTAAAATCTCTGCCTTTCTACCAGTACATAACTTTACTTTGATGTGTAAAACAATGTGCTACACTGTAAATTTTTCTGCAGCATGTTGTACAGAAAAAAATAAGAATAAGCTGGTTGGGGCATGTTAATTGAATTGGGACCCGAAACTGCTATTTGGTAGCAAAATGCATAGATACAAAGAGACCAGGGAAGAAAAAGCTGCAAGATGTTGAAGAGGATCTGAGGAAAATGTGTGTCAAGAAATGGAAACAATTGAGTTAACAGCAGAAATGAATCGAGATGGATTATTCAGCTTGTCATGGGCTCGAGATGAATGGCTTGCTGCGGATTAAGGCTTATTGTGGGCTGAGCACCAAAAAGGTAATGTAATGTACGATTCTTTAATACTTAGCAGTATATACTGCATGCGCCTGAATTCTGTATCTGTGATGGAGGGAATAAAGTAGTAGTGTTTGTGTTAGTAGTGTTTGGCCAATGATTCATGACAGCTGCCATACCCTGGTTCACAGTGCCGACTGGCATCCACTCACAAAGGCAACCAGACATTACAGACTGTCATTTTACTGCAGTCTGGTTTTCACCATCATGTAGATGTGTGATTGGTGGAACACTGAGCCAATCAGGAACCAGTAGCTCTTGAGAAATATATATGAACATGACAGTTTATAGCCCCAGAGCTCAGACTGACAGGACAACAGCTGATTTAGGAATATAAGAGGAGAACCACCATTTTAATCAGTGGCTCTCCTTATCCTTTCCTAATTTGCCATAATAAGCATTTCCTTACCTCTACTTTTTCCACTTTTTTGTATTGAAGTTTTCCATGATATTTGTATACTCTGGTTTCTTCATATTTGTTAGCCTTAATAAATCATTGTTTACTTTTTGCACTTCACTGTTCACAGTACGCTATACTTTTTATCTTTTATATCCATTCTCCAGTTTTGTACTGCTTTCACTATATCCTATTTAAATCCAGCATGCATTTTATATGCTACAGTTCCTCCATCAACTATTATACCACATTCTCTGATAGTTTTTGTAAGTACCTGGAAAAGAAATTGCCCCAACACTAAACTGAACATTGTTAGCACCCTTGCTCGACAGTCACTCTCACTGCTGCCACATAACAAGACAGATTTATATTACTGACCATAATGCAGCTATGAGTTTACGTTTGTCTCATGATTGGGGGTTGTGGCCTTGACTCCTACATTGATCACTTTGCATGTTGGGAGGAGTCAACGGTGGCCAGGTTAACCAATACTATGGATGTTGTTTTTTTACAAATAATCTCTGACTAAGAATAATTACTCTTTCTAGACCTAAACCTGTCAGTTCGATCCTGATCTGCTTGAAATCCCAAGACTTAGAACTCAAGTTTCATACAGCATATAAACTTGATAGTACTGAGGAGTAACAAAAAAGGTGAAACTTATCATTCAGTGGTAACATGCACAATGCCATACAGCAGGACATAACACTATAGAGGTAGACATCAGACAAGAAGATTTTAAAGTGCTGAGCAGAAGACAAAAACCAATTTAGTAAAATCTGAGGTACCAATAGTCAATATGAGTTATGTACATCATGTGTGCATGAGTGCTTGGTTGTGGAACATCAGATTATAATATAATCATACACTGAAGTTATGGTAAAAAAAACTGGCACTCATTGTATACTTATATGGAAATATAATATCAGATGTACTCCAAATTATCACTACAGTTTATGGTTGTCTGTAAAATAAATTAACTGTAGATACAATTAGGAATAGGTTACACAAGGTACAAGTAATGGACAGACAACACCAGAAAATTTTATAACTAAACGTTTAATATTGACATAATAGAAATAAATATTCTTTCCCATCGATTACATCGTTTACATAAAAAAGAGCTCTATACAAATATACTGTATTATCATATTAATAACAAAATTAACACGTTTAAAGCTTAGTACTAAACAAAAACATGAACAATAGCAAATGTATATTGTATACCTGTAAATAGTAGTGTTTAGCCTATAGTACAATCTAACAAAAAAACAGTTCAATTACTTATTAAATAAAGCTGTACATACATATATGTATATTATGATAATTATATATATATTACTTATTGTCACAACACGTCTTACTGTTTTATGTGTCTGTATGTATATGATGCTGATTATCTTTATAATAATATATAATTGTTAATTACCTTATATCTCAAGGTATTGATGTGACATTTCGAATTTATGACACAATTTTTGTCCTTTAAATAGTATACTTTTTAATAAACTTAAACTATGTTACAGAAGTAATAAAACTGAATATGATAAAATACAAAATTTTAATTTTTAATATTTCCTGCTGAGGACCAATAATTCTATAACTCGTGGCACAAAAGAGATAATTTAGGAGTCGTGAGATATCCTAAATTATCTCAGGATACCAAAAATTTTAGTTTAAAAATTCATTTTGAAATATTACTTGCAGTACGATGATTTCGCAGAATTTAACTGTAGAAGGCTGAGTTTGTATATAAAACAATTACAGGTCAAGAATGCTGTAATTTACTCATTATAAATATATTATAAGATATATTTATAATTAGTTAACCAATGGACATGTCGTGGACAACAAAATACAGGGCTGTAATTTACAACAAATATGGTTTGTTTTCTCCTTTAGCCAGTTATCCGAATAGAGGGCCTAAAGTTTCATTCTGACTACAAGGTTTACTATGCATGGATACTGTTAATTGATTTGCCATTACAGTGAAACTTCGATTAACCGTCAGGGTCGGGACCGGGACCGGGACCGGGACCGGGACCGCAACAGTTAATCGAATAGACGGATAACAGAAAAACCTTAAACAACCCACCCCCATCCATTGCATATGAACGAATGATAAAAAATGCACGTTTACGAACTGGAAATACACTGTACATACATGTATTTTATTTTACAGAACAAACAATATACAATTTACATTAAGTACAGTATATGTAGTACAACATATGTACTGTACATATTGTTACATGAACTTACGCTCTAGACGTAAATACATATTCAAATTTTAAAATAGTCTGTCATTTTCTTTTGTTTCTTCGAGGCTCGTGCTTTCTGAGCGGCAATGTTCCGTACTTTACGTAGGAGAAGTATCAGCATTGTGTTTGCCTCTTCTTGCCCCTCAACCCACTCAATGCATTTTGATAACATTGTTTCTGCTTCTGTATGGCTTAACGTAGTTTTTTCATTCAAAATATAACACTCGTCTTCGTCAATTTCTTATTCTACGTTGTCAATCACACTGGAAACAATTTCATCGAGGTTCAAAATGTCAAAGCCTCCGTCCAATTTGTCACATCCCAACCACTCTGTTACTTCTGCTGGTGTTATGTCTTCAGCATTCGGTACATTATTGCACAGTTGCACAATTTTGTCGACACTAACATTCCCAGTTTCCTTAGGTTCGCCATCATTAGCTTCAGGCCAGAGTTTATTCCACCCATTTTTAAGATTTGACACTTGAAGATCATCCCATGCAGCAGCAACATTGAAAATTGCATCTTTTATGTTGGACGTTTTCCAAAACTCTTTTACAGACATTTCATCATCAGATGAAATCAAACTTCCAATAAAAGCTTTCCTATAATGACGTTTCATGTTTTCGATTATGCCCTGGTCCATAGGCTGGATTAGTGGTGTTGTGTTTGCCGGAAGGAAGAGGCATGTTATTTTGCCATCATCACTTTTAATTCCGCAAGTGGGATGTGCTGGAGCATTGTCCATTAGCAGCAATGCTTCCTGTGGTAACTGCATTTCAGCCAAATGAGCTCTAACTTGTGGCACAAACACTTTGTGGAACCAATCGAAAAAAATATCTTGAGATATCCAAGCACTCTTTTGAGCGTAATAGGTAGCAGGCAATGCGTTCAAATTAAAATTTTTGAATGCACGAGGTGATTTTGCTTTTCCAATCACAAGCAGGGGTAACCTGTGATTGCCAGTGGCATTTGCACAAACCATTAAAGTGATCCGATCTTTTTGGACTTTAAAACCCGGGGCTGATGTCTCCGAAAGTGATGCCAATGTCTTTTGTGGTAAAGCTTTCCAAGTGAGCCCGGTTTCGTCGCAACTGTACACTTGTTCTCTAACGAGGTTTAATTTGGCCACTTTCTCTTTAAATTGTTCTCTGTACTCGGCAATAACTGAGCTATTTGCACTAAGTTTTTCACCACTAATGTCTAGTTTCTAAATGCCATGGCGACACTTAAACTTATCGAGCCATCCTATGCTTGCTTTAAAATTAGGATCTCCGTCAAGTTTTTTGTTCATTTCAACCTCCTTGGCCATTATTACGGGGCCTGAAAGTGGGATTCCTTGACTCCGTGCTTGTATAAACCATTGATACATAACAGTGTCCAGTTGGTCATATTTTGTTGATTTCATGGTTTTACGAGTCTTAGGATCTCCATCGATGTTTTGAATTTTTGAAACATGTTGTTCTATTTTTTCAGCATCGCGTTTAATGTCATTCACTGTGGTTCTTCCAACGCCATAAATGAGAGCAATGCTAGTGGGAGTTTCACCTTTTTTCAAACGTTTAATAATCTAAATTTTCTGGTTGAGATCTAACATGACCCGTTTACGCTTTTCAGCAATTTTTTAGCTGTTGCACAAAAACAAAAAGAAAAGAAACCTTAACAACAAAACTTACTGGTGTGAATGGCACTATCGTATGCCGAAACAATTAAGCCACTACGCAACAAATAACATACAGCACCAAGCACAACAGCTTCTCAGCCACAACTGAAACTGACCACGTGTGCGATAGCTAGGTGGGCCAAGAACGTGACTCATCAATAGAACAATTGTGCGCCACTCCGGTGCCTCCGCCGCTCAGCAGTAAAGCGAGGATGATTTTTCGCGGCAATCTGGTTACTGTACACAGAGTACGGACTGACAGTTAACAGAAACTTACGGTTAAAAGAGTGATGGTTAACAGAAACTGACGGTTAAAAGAGTGACGGTTAATCGAAGTTTCACTGTACTTTGAAAAAAAAAAGACTATGTAAATGCCAAATCTGTTCTTTATCACAGAGTGGTTGCAATTAGAAACATTATTAAAACAGGATTTTGAAGTACTATCAAAATCCTGACAAATTTTATAAAACTTTTATTGTTTGAGGAATTTGGCACTTTGAAGTATTATTATACAACTCTTGACACAGTTAATAAGGTAACCTCAAATATAACACTTTTGATGTTGCTTTAATTACTGTTCAAGATGATTATTACTGGAACAAGATAATTTATTAAAACTTTTAACTAGTGTTAGTAACTACTATTCTCTTACCCAAAAGCATTATATTTTTACTGTTACCATTAAAACACCTCGACTGAAATAATTTTTATTTAAATTATAAATTGGTTATTAACACACTTAAGTCTCTGATATACAACTGAAATTCATACTGTGAAACGGGAAACATAACACACTTTATAAAATTATCTTCTTGGATTTTGTTGTCCATGACGTGTCCGTTGATTATAAGTATAACACTACTGACTTGGAACACAAAGTTTTTTATTGGTAAAAATGTAAAACTTTTACCTTATAGCCTGAACCAGTTTTTGCTTATTATAAGCTTCGTCAGATATAATACATAATAAATAAGAGATCTCTGACGAAGCTTATACTAAGTGAAAACTGGTTTAGGTTATAAGGTAAAAATTTTACATTTTTACCAATAAAAAACTTTGTGTTCTGAGTCAGTAGTGTTATAATTATAAAATTAAATTCTTACTTAAGAAAATAATTGTTTTTATAATTTATATACACTTTACACAAAAAACACTATCATCCGCTCAGAAGACTAACAATGAAATTGGAGGGTCAAAATAATGAAATTGGATACACAGAATAATTCTCAGACAAAACTAAGTAGGCATGTCTTTTCACATGTATTGTTCACACTAACAGACTGCAAGTTTTCACGGATGACCCTTTCATGGAGAGTAGCATTATTTTTGCTTTCCATCTGGTATCTTATTTTTTATGTCTGCCAGTGATTTAACACGTGTCTGTTTGATCATACATATACATACACATAAGTAGTGAATTTATGTTTACAGAAATAAAATGAACACTTCACAGTTCTTATTTCTAATTCATATTATGATAATAATAATGTACAGTATACAAAATAATTTTATGAAAGACAGTACAGGCTAATGGTTTCTTTGTTGTATTATCGATTCTACAAATAAAAAACAGCAGTTTCCTATTTAATCATTTTATGTCGTCTGTGATCACTAACAAAATATAGCTAATGCTTACAATCTGACTAGTATCATGTGCTTCAATACAGAACGAAACAGTTTGAATTACAGTGACCTCCATTTTTAATTAAGTTTCTGTAAAAACAGGTCTGAACATAATAAAAGAAATTCACATTGTCCAGATTGTCTGATAAACGGTTACTGATATACAAAAATTAATCATGTACAGGAGAATGCTGATTGATAACATAATATGGTGCATTTCTTGGTAAAATATTCAAAATCTTAGTTATTTCAGTAGAAACTGTATTGGGTCAGTACTTCTCTCTGAACTTCTGGAGGGTTGTTGTTTGATTTTCCTGAAAATACTACAGTCTCTTTCCAGCTGTTTGTCACTTCTACTCCCAAGTTCTATCTTAATTTCAATTCAGACGGAGGAGGTGTTCTTAAAAAATGTTCTTATATGGAGAACTTATTAAAAAATGAAGTCCACTGAAATTTAGAAAACCCCTCTTAATTTCAGTTTTAAGGGAGGTAGTATTGATTTCTTTCAACTGAAGGTCTTGTGAGTAAAAGCCCTTGCCAATATAAAATATCGGTATGGAGAACCATACATGACTTCCATGTTCTAAGATTTATATTTAAAATCATTAAATATTTCCATAGAAACTACTTCTTTCTTTAGCCTTAACTATAGTACTGTGGTCACTAATGTATACCACCTCACGTTAGGGCACTCGATTTTCACTGATAATGGCAGTCGATGGCACTGCCGAAACGTCTGGTTTTGCAGAAAACATTGGACTATGGCCAAACAGCCCAGGAAGGGATTTTAACAACAAACTACTTCTTTGTTGCCGATAACGTAGTACACATATACAAAATTATCCCCTCCCCCTTCAACTATCATTTTCATTTATAGATATTTCATCTACCATTCTACAGTGGATTATTATGACCTTCTTTTCAGGATACTTTATTTATCAAAATTAAGTACTTTACTCTTGTTAAAACATAAAACGTTGCACGTAAACTACCCCTTCCCCTTAACCGATCTTCACCAAAATCAAGAGGCATTGAGTCCTCTACAACTCAGGCACATATGCAAAAAATTATTTGATTCTGTTTGAATTTGCGGCAGTTATTGTTCGCCATAGAAAAAATTCTACACACACTTGTCGGAAAATGATTTTTCTTCATGTTTTGAGGGTAGTACAATCAGAATCACGATTTTTTTTTGCTATCACTATACTTCCATTTCCTTACGGAACAAGGAAATAAAAATGGGGGAATTTGGCATATCTTGCCAAAGAGCACTATGTTCTGTTTCCTTTCTAAAGATGACAGGGTTTGCTTCTTCAGCAGATTAGGATCAGCCTCTCACACGGTAGTATGATTTATAGCCTTCCCACACATTCGTTTCACACAACAAAAAACATGCCGATTATTTAGTGGACTCATGACACAAAAATTTTGTAAATACACTATCATGTCTTGTTGTGTTTGGGCTTGTTTTCAATAAAATTCCATAATAGTTAAATAAAATTGCTTGGCATGAATTATAATTGTTTGGCAATTAACTATAAGTTGACGTAGGACAAGACATGATGTAATAAGTAGACAAGTTACTAATCAATCTCCTGATCAGTTGTGAATAAGAGGCATAGTTGCAGATAAAGCCAACAGCTCAGTCACGATCAAAGTGTTCAGTACATAATATAAAATAAAATTTTTCTATTACTGTTTTATGTTCTTACTTCTAGGAATCTTTTTTAATGGGTTTGTTCAACTGTTCAGAAAATTTGCTTATCAGAGAATAATCAGCTGACACAGTTATTACACACAATCAACAATCTACTGTAATCAAATATTTAAAAACAGCTTATTTGAAGCACTTTTTTCCTGCTTACTATATTTTGTAGATACTTGATGCAATAGTTCAAGACTAATTCATTTTCTTTGGCACACAATTTTTGCTAAGCTGAGAACATACATCATATACACGACTACACAACCCTGCCTAACACCTCACTAAGCACATTTAACAATACACAAGTACAGCTGCACATAATTGGAGAAATACAAATATTTATAACAGATTAAAAGACGTCTGCTTGTTCACATAATTAACACTACACAATATGCACAAACATACCAGTACTTCACAACCAGGGCCCAGAATTTGATGATATTTTCAGAGTTTTAGTAATTTAATATATCTTCGGGCATTTACTTTTCTCATTTTTTATTTGAAGGTAATTTATTTACCTTTGTGTCATTATATCTGCCCTCCTAAGCTAATGGTTGTATTTTTGTTTCTATCTTTTTTCTGTTTAGTAATGTTTGCAGGTAATCTCATTCATCCCTCAGCAGAATAAGAAAACTTATCAGCAAAATAACAAGATTTGTGTAGGAATCAGCAAGCATTACTACACAGAAAAGGTCCAGAAAGAAAAAACCGATATATGCCCTTTGGCTTAGGAGGACAGATGTAACAATTTTTGTGTTTATGCTGGCTATATTCACATATACTGACTATATTCAAATATTTCAATGTTAACAGAGGCTGAAATACATAACTTACACTAAACCAAACAACAGTGACACACAAGTGTTCAATTATCTCGCTTGTACGAAAAATTGCATGTACCGTTTAAAACAGAAAGATTTAAATATTCCTGTCTCAAAAGTAGTAATACACATTTGTATATTATCGTCATTTTAATACATATGGAGATATGTAAGTTGTTTATATTAAATTTCATTCATTATGAAGTATTGTGGTAAAATACATACTATTACAATAAATAGGTAAAGAATTACCTTTCAGGAAACAGGCATTTTCATTCAATATTGTCATTTTTTTCAAGTTTACACGCAATTTTGAAGTTTTCTTAACTCTCACATGATACATAATATAAAAACATTTTTAAGTTATTAAAGTCTGGGCCCTGTTCACAAAATATGTATAAAACAAGTAATAAAAAAAAAGAAAAACACGTCAACAGGTCACATAAAAGAGAAGACCAATATCACTGTACTAACAGAATGTTAGCTAGCCACAAAAACATTACATAAATATGATGAATAACAATCAAGGTCTTTCTGTAAGGTGTTGTCCCAAATAAGGACACTTTACAAAAAGTATATGAAAGAGCAACCGACAACAAACAGCAACAGAAACAATATAGTGTAAAAAAAGAAAAATGGATGGAACATATTTTGAGAATGAAAAATGTTTACTAAACATTATAGAAGGATAGTTGGAGATAGTAAGGGGTGCAAGGGAAAGAATTAAACCACTTTACAGTTTGGTAATGTAAGAAGAAAATGGGAAGCAAAGGAGAGAGCAATATGGAGGAATCACTCATAAAGTACGAGAATCAATTTCCACACGGCCTGTGGACCATCCAATGGCATTTTTATCGTTCAGACATTTCCACTACATCTGAGACAATCGTTTCAGTGTCTGTTTTGATCATTCCAACATTGGATGGTAGAAAAGATCCAAAAACAAAAATAAAAGTTAAATTCCAGTTTCAGAAACTAATAAAAATCTCACTGTATCATTTCCAATCCTTTAATATCATGTGTCTAGTACACTGATGGCCTTCCTTTGTGATGCTCATCAGTCCTTGGTCTTCATTCCAATAATACATGTGTCCAATGTTGTATTCTGGCGACACCCTGCACCATCTGTTTAAATAATATGTATTCTATTACATCTACAAAAACTGTCCTGCCTTGCACTTTGATCCCAGCTGCTTCTGGAAGTGACATGAGTATGTTACTTTCTGTGTGCAAGCAGATTTGTTATTTTAGGTATTAAAATTATTTTTTACTACTATCAGTGAGTACATGTTAAGTACTCAGCAGTTTAGTTTTTTTTTTGTAATATTTATTAAGCTTTCAGTAAAACATTAAAATTGTACTTTAATCCTTTATTACATTAGAAACATTCCTAAGCGATACTTTTGTTGGCAATCGTTTGGATATTTGTCTGGCACTATTTGCATTTGACCATAACATATCAAATGTTTTTTTTTTTTTACATAATTCACTCATTTGTCATTCATCATTGCTTCTTATCCCTTTCTGTAGTACAAACATTTTTCAGTTTGCTTGTTTCTCTTATAGAGGCTACAGATTATAAGAAAGAAATGAACAGGTGCTGATAATATTTGGAACTCTTAAGCAATGAAAATGAAAGTGAACATGAAAAAAACCACGGTGCCAGTTGTAAAAGAGAACAGATAAGACACCAAAGTGAATATTAAGATAAGACAATAATGATATGGAACTGGTCAGGTAGTTCTATTATCTGGGATGTACAGTTACTGACAACAACAAGTGTAGTGTATGATGGAACTAAAGAGAAGAATAGCCTTTGGAAAACAAACATTTAATTTAAAAATTAAGCACATCAAAATAATAGATAAACATAGCTTTTGAATCATCCAGTGGGTGCAGAGGAGAATTTTAAAGGAAGTAATTGACTGATACTGGAAAGTCTAGGTTAGGTTAGTTTCTTAGGACAGGAACTCTGCAAGTAAAAATATTTTTTTGCGAGTTTAGTTCACGTACACTTTATTTTAATTTGTTCTGTGTTCCATTTAATAAGATCTTTTGTATACAGATGAATTTTTGTTGCGAGTCACCATACCACTGATTCTGAGTGGTCAAAATGTTATAGTTTTAATTATTTTTTCACGTTGTCAAGGACATTAAAACTAACTGCTACACACCCATTAATCTAATTTTGAAAATACAGAGTGGGCCTTAAGTTGCTTGAAACTTGTAGTCTTTTAATGACAACTACAAACTTGCTCTTGACTACAGTAATAGGTATGGTACTACTATGTTATGGTAACTACTAATAGACATTTTAAAGTTCTTTTGGAGAGCATATAGTGATATTTTAGTTTGATTTATGAATAATTTAACAATGGATAGGAAGTTTATTATATAGATTGAACAGACCATTTCTTTTTTTTCAGAAATGATGGCTGAATAGCAATGTAATCAATTTATTTGTGGAACATTTCCCATACAGTTTATCTTCATATTGACAAGCGTAGAAAATTCAGGATCTGGAGCACATGAAACGTAATGATACTGAATGCAAACAATTGTTTTTCCTATATTAGTAATTCTATATATGATTCCAAACACATAATTCTATGTATATGCTGTAAATGAGTAAACTGTGTATTAAAAATGGGTATGGAGAACCTTCCATGTACTAAGATTTATATTTAAAATCATTTACTTGAACTCAGTTCGATAATTTCTACAAAAATTATACACAGTATAAGTAAAATTACACCCCCCCCCCCCCCACCGCCATGTAAATCTAGTTTTATGTTTGACAAACTGAAATGAAATATTTCCATAGAAACTACTTCCTTTTGCTAATAACATAGTACACATATAAAAAATCCCCTCCTCCTTCAACTACCTTTTTCATTTATAGTATTTCATCTACCTTTCTACAGTGGATTATTATGACCTTCTTTTCAGGATACTTTATTTATCAAAATTAAGTACTTTATTCTTGTTAAAACATAAAACGTTGCAGTCAAACTACCCCTTCCCCTTAACCGATCTTCACCAAAATCAATATGCCTTGAGTCCTCTACAACTTGGGCACATATGATTCAAACAATTATTTGATTCTCTTTGAATTAGCAGCAGTTATTGTTTGCCATAGAAAAAATTCTACACACAGATGCTTTTCAGAAAGTGGCTTTTCTTCATGTTTTGAGGGTAGTACAATCAGAAGCAGCCCGTATCTCGAACACCTTTTTTTTCTATGACCATACTTCCATTTCCTTACGGAACATGGCAAGTAAAAACGAATGAAGACACTTTGGGCACACAATATAGGTCATATACGAGGGGGTACCCAAAAATAACCGGAATTTTTTTTTTAAAGCTATGTATTTAATTTTTTTTACAAAACAACCTTATCACCTTCAAAGGACTCTCCATTACAGTTAATACATTTGTCCAATCTGCGATCCCATTCCTGGAAACATTTTTCAAACTCGTCTGTTGTGATGGCCGACAGCTCCTGCCTCGTTTTTTTCTTTACCGCTTTCACGTCGTCAAAACGTTGTCCTTTCATGTCCCTCTTCGTTCGCGGAAACAAGAAGAAATCGCACGGAGCGAGGTCAGGTGAGTAAGGTGCGTGGGGCAAGCGAGTCATGTTGTTTTTTGCTAAAAACTGGCGCACTGAAATGGCTGCATGACCAGGTGCATTGTCATGGTAGAAAAACCAGTCCCTCGTCTGCCACAAATCGGGCCCTTTTTGTTGCACATTGTTACGCAATCTTTTTAAAACCTCCAAATAGAAAGCCTGATTAACAGTCTGACCCGGTGGGACGAATTCAGAATGCACTACCCCTCTCACATCGAAAAAACAAATGAGCATCGTCTTGATGTTTGATTTCACGTGACGAGCTTTTTTTGGGCGAGGTGACAATGAAGTTTTCCACTGGCTTGACTGTTGTTTAGTTTCGGGGTCATAACCATAGCACCATGGCTCGTCACCAGTAATGACCTTGGAGAAAAAATCTGGGTCGGTTCGGAGCTGGTCTTTCAATGCACGGCATGTTTCAACTCGATTCTCTTTTTGCTGTTCAGTCAGGACCCGAGGCACAAATTTTGCAGTGACCCTTCTCATCCCCAAATCTTCTGACAAAATTCGCTGAACCGAGCTCCAAGTTATTCCAGATAACTTACTAATCTCTTCAATGGTCTGTCGTCGGTCTTCAAGCACGATTGCATGAAGTTTTTTAACATTTTCGTCAATTCTGGAAGTTGACGGACATCCAGAACGAGGTTTGTCATCAATTGACATTTTACCTTCTTTGAAACGAGAAAACCATTGGTACACTTGAGTTTTTCCCATAGCACTATCCTTGTAAGCTGTTTTCAACATCACAACAGTTTCTGCGGCGTTTTTCCCAAGCAGGAAACAAAATTTCACAGCAGCGCGCTGTTCACTTAAATCCGCCACGATAAAAAACGAGGAGCAAGCGAAAATGCTTTTACAAAACAAATTACTGTGACCGGACATAACCTTCTCAGGCGACAACAATGACGGCACTGAACTCGGAACGAGTTGCGCTACACTCGCCTAGCGGGAGAAATGCATACTACGTAAGCTCCGCCAGTCACAGCGCTATTCCGGTTATTTTTGGGTACCCCCTCGTAGATGCATGTTATCATATTGTATGTCAAGATGTTTTAGTAGTAATCAGGGGCGAACCTAGAGGGTGATATGAGGGGTATCACCAAAATCCGAAAATGTTGAAGCAAAAATTGTATACTGATTGCGTGATTTTTTAATGTAATTAATTGAAAGAGACTGATAATCATTATATTTTTTAACAAAATTATTTAACATTATTTTACATGCTGTAAAATTTATACACACAACCCTGTTGTATACATTTATATCCACAGCAATTATACACGTGCTGGTAACCCTCACTTTCTTCACTTTATTAATTTTAACATTCTCTTTAAAGTATTTACATTCCACAGAAAGGTATTATTAGGCTTTAAAGGCAAACTGGAAGCCTATTTTATGTATATTTTTAAATTATTTTAGTGGGATTAGTGAATTACAGCTATTATTTGCCTATTAGTTTTAATTTTTGGTACGATTTTTATTATAACATAAGAAAAACAATACTCTAAGAAAACTATGTGATTGAAAAAATCCCCCCCCCAAAATGAAATCCTAGGTTCGCCCCTGGTGTAATTAAACAGACAATACAAAAATAAATATTAGCTATTCAATTGCATTTTTGACAACTGACATTATTGCCTATCAATTATATTAATTGGGTTTTGTGATAAACGGACACTTCTTACAAGTCTCAAATCAGATAAAAGCCTAACAATACAGAACAAAGAAAGTTCACAGTAGTAATATCTCTGTTCCTAATACCTATGATCGGTTTAGTACTTTAAATATTAAAATAAAAAAAAAACTATAAATGAAACAAACAATATAGAAAGAATAACGTACAATGCACTGTGAATAAATGCATTTTTCTAAGATTGACAATTTATCAGAGATCACATTTATTTTTTTACTAAACTCAAATAAAGCACATACAACTGTGTTGGAATAGAAAAAGTTTCCATTCAACGTAAATCATTAATAACCTCTGAGAGATAACAACAAATAGATCAGTTTATTTTACAATGCACACCTGCTGATCTTTGAAAGCTCTTTTGACCAAAACAAATTAAATTGCATCTTTCAGAAGATAAAGCTTTGGATTCGCACATTGTTTATGCAAGCAGTTTCAAATCCTGTAGCATGTGGCAATGAACTTACAGGCCAAGCCTTCAACAAAATCTGCCAATGCTGTACAACAGATATATAAACCAATTTTTGCTGTGAAAGTTACAAAAGTGATACAGTATTTTATTAACCGATTTTTACGGACAATCACTGTGCTTAAATATTTATTCAATACGCTTCTGGAAAAAACCTGCCTTTTGTTTTGGAAACAGATGAGTGAAAACATTTTTGTGGAATAAATTCTGGGAATCTCTCTCCAGAATAAATTCCTATACCTTTCTTTGTGTTATTGTCAAAATGTAACAACTTAATTGACAGTACAGTTCTGTATGCAAACTCAGTCAAAGAAACTGTGCAAACTACGCCAATTCTATGGAACAAGATCAATGCACTTGTGAATTGTGTTACAGGTGATTAAAGATTTCTATTTTTCCTGAGACAGGCTGATGCACTTCAGAAATAAAATTTTATGTAGGTTCCTAATCAAACTCAGCCAAATAACTAGAACTGTCGTTGGATGTAAAATTCACATGTTATCAATATCTAAAAAAGGAAGGTTCTGAATTTGGTCTTTTATTAAACAGTTGTACTGGACCTCTGGAAGCAAACTGCCAATACAAAGTACAAAATAGCAAGACTGTTGATACAAAATACAATATTAACATATAATCAGAGCTCAAAGCCTATCTCAGTACGTAGTATACAACAATGGGACTGTGCCAATGGATGAATATTATAAGGATCAAAATTTTCCAAAACAAAATTCTGAATATTAATTGTTAAACTTTCACTTGTGAACTTATTTTTGTTTTCCCCGTACACAGTTCGGTGTGATGTGCGCCTTCTTCAGCGGTGTGAGACAGAATGTCCGGAACTTGTAACGGTTTTTTAGTTGGTAGGTTGAGTGGGGGGGGGGAATTGGCGCGGGGATCCGAATTATTGTATGTTTTATGTATAATTGTGTCAAAGAGTGTGTGTGATTTAAAGTGTAATTGGTCGTTAAGTATGTTGTTTGGTTGTGTTGTGTAGTGTTTGTATATTTCATATTGTTCTGCTGTGTTAAGTTTCCGACTTTTAGGCAAGTAGTGTAATATCTCAAGATTATGATCTATGTTGGTGTAGCTGTGGTTTTTTGTGTGTATGTGTGTGGCGAACGCGCAATGTATGTTGTTGCTGGATAGAGCTTTTAGGTGTTCAGAGTAACGTGGAGAAAAAGATCTTCCCGTCTGGCCTATATAGAAATTCTGTTGAACTAGGTCAATGCATTTGTATGTTAAACACAGTTAAAGCTTTTAATTCTTCCTGAGACAGGCAGATGTGCATCAGAAATCAAATTATATGAAGCTCATAGAATGTGAATCTGTGAAGATACCTTCTATCTTCCTACAAAAAAAAAATGTTTATTTATTCTATTTTATGCACCTTCTTATGTCCCTAAGGTCTCAATTATATTATGTACTAATTCCACCTATTATTACTTTTTTTTTTTTTGTTCCACCGTGACCTTATCTGTCCAGTAACATTTTGATATATGTATCAACACCTTTTAACTTTTTATATTCTTAAACTACTTGTTTTTTTTTTATGTCTGATAATCATATATAGTGCCGTGTTTTTCATTGCCCTTTGTACTTTTGGATTGTGTCTCATATTTGCTTCTGTGAACATCTTGGTGTTGAGGTATTGGGTATTATTTATTCTTTATATGTTGCTAGTTTGCCGAAAGCCAACCACATCACAATTTTACCTTGCCAACAAAATAGTTACCTTAAACATGATTTTCTCACCCCAACATCATCCTTCTTTCTTCTATGGAACACAGAAGTAACAGACTAATCATATCAGATTCTTTGGTGGATAGCTACCATACAAAAAAAACCTATTTATGCCCTCTTCTTTTAAATATATGTAAATTTTGTTTTCATATAGGCCTACATAAAATTGACAAAAAGTTTCTTCTTAAAAAAAATCTTTCTATTTTATCACATAATACTGTGGAACAAAAATATAACTTCAATATTTGTACAGTATACAAAGTAAGAAATTAAATTTTCATAAAAATATATATAAACTTGGGAAACAAATATTTTGTTTATAAAATAATTAATAATTAATCACAACATAGTATCTTACGAGATACTGCATAGGTATATTGTTTTTACTATTATGAAAATTAATACTAGTATTTAAAATTATTTCAAATGCTTTTTGCTACAGTCTATTTCTTGATGTGTATAATATATTTAATATTTACAATAACTTTACCTCAAGATGTTTTTTACTTATTTGGAACATGTTTCGGGACACTTAGTGTTACCATCCTCAGCCTTCTTAATTTTGAGTCTTGTGGAGTACTTGTGTGTTGGTTGGTTGTCGTTATGGTTTCCTGTTGGTTTTTGGTATTTTAAATTGGTATTATTGTGTGTGATTGTGGTGTATATATTAGTATTTTGTGTATTTTCGATGTTGAATGCTTTGAAAATTGTCATGTTTTGTATTTGTTCAGGTATTAGTTTGTTTTGTGTTTGTATATTTTCCCCAAATGTTCATTATGATGCCTTTGTGTGGTATGTGTTTTATTAGTGCCATGTTGGTTATGTCTGGGAATTCATGTCCGGTGTTTATTGCATGTGTGGCCAAATTAGATTTGTTTTTTTTTTGTATGCGTTTAGATGTTCAAAATACCATTTTTTCAGTTGTTTTTTGTTTGTTCTATGTAACATATATTGTAATCTTGGCATTCAATTTTGTATATACCATTGGTTGTTGTATTATCTTTGTTGTGTGGGTTATTTAGTTTTGTAAATTATTATTTTTTTTAGTTTTGTATGCTATTTTAATGTCTGTTTTTAAATAAACAGAATTATCACCGTTGCACATCACTATAGAAAAATTATTCCGATTAGCGCTTTCAAGCTTCTCAGCTCATCGTCAGATCGGAAATCATTTGTTCTGTTTGTGATAATAACCACTGACACAACTGCTTTTAAACAGTTTTGTTATCTTTGTCATTTTGTTATTTATGCATGTGAATGTGGCCCATTTTTTATTGTTGTTATTATTTATGTGTTGTTCATTTTGATTAATTCTTAATTGTTCAGTTTTTATTTTATATTTGATTTTTTCTATTTTGTTTACAGAATTTTTATTGCACCCATTTTCATAAGCAACTTACAAATCTGCAATAAATTAAAAAAATTGCATTTATTGTCAATAATCTCCTTTTTAGCCTGGGACAGCAACTTTTTGGTCTCATCAGCAACCTACACTATTCTCTTTTACTTATAGTATGTAATGATAATGTGATGTATTTATAATATACACAAACACACTTATTGCTTACTAATGGTACCTATAATCTCAATGTTCTATTGTGGTGTATTCACTGTTCACAACCTAAAGATACCTAACATATGATTTATAATAAAGTTTTAATTACTCACATTCTTAATTTCGATCAATTTCAGTCATAGACCATCGTCAGGACATATACACTGTGCACTCGCGGTCACAATATTGTAAAACAGTTACTATTTACAAAAAACGAATTCGTAAACACTGATTAATGATCGTGAAATAGTAACTATTTTACAATATTGTGACAGCGAGTGCACAGTGTATATGTCCTGACGATGGCCTATGACGGAAATCCATCGATATTAAGAATGTAATTAAATATCTTGTTGATTCATCCTCTTCGTTCACTTTTTTTTAAATATTATTATATATAAAAAACTTTCACAAATGAACTTACTTTAAAAGTAAGTTCATTTGTGAAAGTTTTGTATATATAATAAAATGTAATTAAAACTTTATTATAAATCATATGTATGGTATCTTTAGGTTATGAACAATGAATACACCACAACAGAAGATTATACTATGTCAACTTGATATTCAAGTCTTCCCTAATACTTTGGCCTCCTGACTTATACCATCTCTAATCTTTCAACATATTATTTGTTCTTATTAAGAAAATATGCCACATTTCCTTTGTAATTGTTAATTTTATTTTGTTACTGTCACAGTTGGTTTTCATTTACACATAATCCCAGTTAGGTGAAATTACTTGTGCCGATACTGTCACTATATATCAGTGTACAACCTGCCATCTACCTCAACAGCCCTAATTAATCATTAACATAATTTTTCCTTGTATCTTCTCTTTGTACAGAGTTAGCATCACAGTTGTTTTCCCTGTCTATTTCTATTCCCTTGTTGTCTTCAACACGTGATCATCTTTTCTCTTCATACTGTGTGTTCCAAAATTTTGTCTAAACACTCACTGTCCAAAAATCTTAACAGCAATTCCAGTTTGTATTTCAAGGAATTTTTGAAGTAAACTGTAAGTTTTATAAAACAAAACATAAACACTCATTATTTTAAAAAGCCTGTCAATTACAGTATCATTTAAGTGACATTTCAAAAACTTTCAGATTTCTTTATATATAAGAATGCCCTGACAGGTGATAATAGTATTATTAGTGTACTCTGTAATATATGCACTAAATGTTCTGCGTTTTATCTATACAGAAATTATATAATTTCTAATACTATTTATAGAGTTAACTGAAGTTAAAAGTTTTTGTAGAAGCAAACAAGAACTCAGCTTCCACAAACTCATCTAATCTCAGCTACCACAGAATGCATTCTAATATTTATAATACAGCCTTCACAGTCTATCTTAATATTTATAAGTACAATTTTTATAAGTTACATAAAAACACACTTTTTTGCAGCTCATTATATTTTACAGCAAATTAAGAATCTATTAGATATCAAATATTAGATCATACTCAAGTAAAGATAATTACTTAAAACATATTTACATTTTTAATTCTTTGATAACTCTCACACGTTAAACTGCATAGTTCCACACTTACAATAATCAAATGACCATCCACAGTACACAAAAATTATTTGAGTCGGTGTGTTGCTACTTTTACTGATATGTTCTGTGAATACAGTGGGTAAACTGATTAACTTTGACAAGTAGAAATTGCTGGTCAATAGGGCCATACAGTTCTAGTAACAGTTACGAGGGTCAGTTGAAAAGTTCGTGGGGCAACGTCTATGGCTTACAGCTAGAATTAATATTTTTCGAAAGCTGTAAGATTCGTATTTCATGTAAACGCCTGTTAATTTTCAGATCTATCTATCAATTTATACACTGTTTATCAGCTATTTAAAATTCAGTTGTTCGGTTATTATTACTATATAACTAAACAAACAATATAAAAAAATCATGTTACAAGCTTTTATTACACAACATAACCTACTCAATGAGCAGTTGTCAAGACTTTCCTGCAAAGTTATCTTAGTTTTGTTTAAAGCTTAAGCATATACACTGCACTCAACTATAATTAATATTGTTCAAATCCATGAAATTTTACAATAAAATTTGCAAACTCACTGAAGTGGATCTGTTGTGTCACCACTGAGTGGAAATACTGATGGAAAGGTTACAGAAAAAAAATATATAAAAATACATGAACATTATACCAGCAATCTGTGGATCTTGAATTCTGAAAATACAACTGGCCCATAGAGCACAGCTTGTGAAAGTTTATACTGGGAGATTGTGATTTAAATACATAACCTGTTCATTTGATCTGGTGGCAGATTTTTGTCTTTTCTGAAAGAAATTCAAACTCTGAAAGGTGATTTTACAAAACCACTTCTAATGCTGCTTTATGGTGTGGACTAGACCTATATACAGGTTCCTAAGGAGGTTACTTTGAAAGGCACCCAGTGTGGTGTACTAGAATTTGGCTTTAGGGGGGGGGGGCCCGGTTGAGTCAGCCTCGTACAAAAGCAAAAACAACTCAAGACCAATCAATATTACACTCTTTATTTAAAGCAGCTGAAAAACGTGTGATAACGTCCTAAAAATCAACCACATTAATGTAAACGGTAGTGACACAATAAAAATACACGCTACCGTAACCTGTTTATAAGATACTTACTCAATGCAATGATTTTCCTGTATTACATAATATTTCAAACTTATACACAAATGCTGAATAATAACCTTGTTTGTATATTAAAAAAAAAAAGAGTTACTACTATATTACACAGGTGAAAAAATAAAACACCCTCAAGATTAAGAGATTAACAAAATTCCTTGTCACTTTTGACCCTCTGGGGGAATGGGTCTAGTCCTGTTCTCCACCCCCCCTGTAAATACGCCCCTGAAGGAACCATGGTAGTATTCAGCAACAAGGTACACAGAAATTTTAATGTAGTGAGTTCATGAACTTATTGTCAGATCTCGTATAATCTGTTGTTACTATAAATATTTTAGCACAAAAGCATACTGACATTACCTAACACTTAATAGTCAACAACAGTGTATATTTTTATCTTTCCCCGGCTCTATTACCCATGTGCCTCTGGTAAAATATTGGTGTTATCAGACGGCTGGATTTCCTCCATTCTTTTTTGTGTCCTAGCAACCTGGGTCTATCTATTTTTTAATTAATCAGGGTCAGGGCCGGCCCCAGCACTTCTGCTACCCTGTGCAGATTTATGAGTGCCGGCCCCCTCCCTATTTTAACTCTGAACACATTCACGCACACTAGACCTACTCTAAAGTTACAGCGATTGCCTTCAAATGACGACTAGGAATGTTTGCACTCATTGTCAGGTTTGCGTTCTCTCTTCACAAGTTTTCGACCTCTGTTAAACTCCGCTGACTTTATATACAAAGTAATTCTCACTGATCTTACATATTGTGATGAAATTGAGTGAATAATTTAATTTTTCCTTCAATTTCAAAAAACATCCCGGACTCTGCCGCCCTGGGTGGTGGCACGGTTCGCCCCTACCTAATCAGGGTGTCTGTTGAGATGGTATAGCTCAGCATTATGGCACCTGCACCAAATGGTACCCTCAACCACTCCCTTGTAGATGTGTTTCAACACTCTCCTTTCAAAACCTTCCGATAATAATCAAGAACTTTTTGTTAATGTACATGTTTCTGAGCCATACATTATTGCTGACCTACTGTTTTTTTTTTTAATGAATTGTACATTTAGTCATTTAATCTTAGATGCTTTATTAATCCGTATGTTCTTTTACTACCTTCTACTAATTTTTGACGTGATGTCGCAAGTACTAGTTACTTAAAATCCCAGAAAAATTCATTTTACTCGCTCCATACACTTCATACCTATGGTTAGGTGTTGGAATGCACGATTAGCATGCAACCTATTAATAGTCAAGTCACGTACTTGACCTTTTAAATGTTAACATTCGATTCTACTTTTCTGAACACTTTCTCAAATGCATTAAACGCCTGTGTAAGGTCCTGCCCTGATCTAGCAATCTCACCTGTCATCCACCTGACCTGTACGTTAGTGGTTGACGCTTTTGTTATGTTAAACAGAATAAAACATAAACAGAACATCTAATGTCAAGATCTCAAGAAATAGAATATAGTTGTTTCAAACTGAATACAAATAACTTTTGGGTTACTATTGGCAACAGTACAATCTGTTAATAATTAGGGGCTACGCTTTTTGTAATAATGATCCGACTGCATAGATTGCAATGGGCAGGACACATCATTAGGAAGGAAGGCAACCGAATACCTAGGAAGGTACTGTTTAGTCAAATTGAGGATAGAAGGCCTGTCGGAAGACCCAAGCATCACTGGATTGACGCAGTGGTGAGGGATGCTGATACTTTCCTTAAAGTAAAATGATGGACATCGATCACCAAGGACAGACAAAAATGGAGGCAGATGATTATGGAGGCTAAGGTTTGACTCAAAACTGTGACGCCATAGAAGAAGAAGAAGAAAAAGAATATGAAGAAGAAGGCTTTTTATATGTTCAAATTGTCCAAAATATTTATGGACTTATACAATATAAATTCAAAAGTACACACTAAAGATCTTAAGTTCAATCTGTAAGAAAGGCTTCACCCAAGTGCATACAGTAAGGTGTGCCTTGAGCTTCTTTGCTTGAAATACTATCAAAATCTACTACTAAATGTTGTTGTCGCTACACAGCCTGTTTGTTTTTCCACTCTATATATGTTGCAACTTTTGAGATGTTTGGTTCCAACACAGCTGACAATACAGCATTTCATCTCTGAATAAAAACTGGAAAAGCCAATGGGTAAATATTGAATCACTGCTACACAGGGTTGGATCTCTGCAAACCAGTGTTTTCAGAAGAAGTGAGTTGGAAGTCTAAATATGTAATTTGTATGCACTTATATTAAAATATAGATTAATCTGAGATCAAGAATAAAAATATGCAGACCCACAACAAAGAAAGTTTGAAATTATTTGCATTCATGTTTTTTCATCAAAATACGTGATTTTAAATGGCAACATTCTGAACGACCATTTCCAAGTATTTACACAAAAACCCTAGTCCTGGTAATAATATATGTATCCAGTATATCTATTAACACTTTCGAGACGACGGACATGTTAACACGTCCGTCGAAAAAAATCCCTTACTTGACGAAGGACGAGTTAACACGTCTTCACGTTTCAATGCGTGTATTTCTTACGCGATGAAATATAGTCAGCTATGACAGCTGTAATGGGACCGTACAATTCTCCTAGTTCACAAAAAAATTCATAGATGGCATCAGCATTATGAAACAGGAATTCCAGCACATTTTCTATACACGTGACAAGATAGCTGCTTGCCGTTCTCATTTGTAATGATGACGCCATACTTCTGGCTAACCTTTGAATAGTTTCGTGATGTGTTTATCTTTGGTTTCTCAACTTTTTAGAGAATGTTTGAGTGTTTTTGTGTTATATTTTAGTTACATTTTTATTATTATCATGACTTCACGCAACCAATATCTGTCCATTCACAAACTCGAACACATAGCAAATGAATCTGGTTCTGAAATGGATGATAGTGGTGTTACGTCAAATGTGCAAGAAGAATCATATGTACATTTCATCAACTCGATATTACTGTCATAACTGTAACATTCCTCTGTGTGTGTTGGAATGCTTCAAAGTGTTCCGTACTAAAATAAATTATAATATATAAATATCTTTTTACTTTCCTAAATAACTGTGTAGTATTTGTGTTTTAGACATGTAAATAAATATATTTTGGGACATAAGTTTACCAGTAAAATGTGAACAGTGAAGTGTGTGTCCTAACAGAATTTTTTTTAAATTCAGAACATGGGCACATTAAACTAAAAACTATAAAACCGTTGGCTAAGTTGTGCAACACACCAAATTAAAGAAGAAATTCTCCTTACAAAAGGATTCTCTCACATAAAAGGAAAGTTGAACAATTTTTTGACAGTAAAAATTCGAAATAAGCCAAAAATGTGCAGTTTCTGGTTGTGAGCTACACTCGGGAGGGCCCAGTCTCAAACACAGTGTTACCGATGTCCGTTGAAGCAGGGGCAAGTACATGTAGCAGACTGGTCTCAACAATCACAAACCAAAATAAACATAAATAACTGAAAAAGGATACTTTTAACACTAATCTGTAAAAGTTTTTTTTTTTTTTTTTTTTTTTTTTTTTGCGAAATACTAATATAAAATATACCTGTAAATGCTACAACTTTATAATCTTATCAAGAAAAGTTTAAAATTCTGCTTTTGCACACAAACTTGAATTTATTCTCAAATTAAATTACTAGTATAGTGAATTGAATTTATAAAATAACTTCATTTCAACTTTATGTTTACTTGCTGAACTGCTACTTGTCATGTTCCGGATGAAGCCTTTCAGTGTTTCCACCATTTTCAAGTCCTAAACAACAACAAACAAATATCCCCTTGAACATATATATATATATATATATATATATATATTTCACTCACTTTCTGCTACAGTCCGTTTCTTGATGTATATAATACTTTAATTTATAACTAAATTTACCTCAAGATATATTTTTTCCTTTAGGAACATGTTTCGGGAGTTCTTGTTCTCCCATCTTCAGCCTTCGCCATCTTGTTTCTGGTGAAGTATTTGTGTGTTGGCTTCTGGATGTTATTAAGGTAGTTTGTTGGTCTTTGGTCCTTCAAAGTTGTATTATTGTGTGTGGTTGTGGTATCTGTTTTTGTATTTTGTGTATTTTCGATGTTGAGTGCTTTGAATATTGTGTCATGTTTTGTAGTGATTTGTATTTGTTCTGGTATTAATTTGTTTTGTGTTTTATGTTTGTAAATCTGTAAATTTGGGAAAATCTGTAATGAACATTTGGGAAAATTTACAGATTTACAAACATAAAACACAAAACAAATTAATACCAGAACAAATACAAATCAATACAAAACATGACGCAATATTCAAAGCACTCAACATCGAAAATACACAAAATACAAAAACAGATACCACAACCACACACAATAATACAACTTTGAAGGACCAAAGACCAACAAACTACCTTAATAACATCCAGAAGCCAACACACAAATACTTCACCAGAAACAAGATGGCGAAGGCTGAAGATGGGAGAACAAGAACTCCCGAAACATGTTCCTAAAGGAAAAAATATTACATTTAATATTTATAATTAAATTTACCTCAAGATGTTATTTTTCTATTTGGAACATCTTGAGGTAAATTTAATTATAAATATTAAATGTATTATATACATCAAGAAACGGACTGTAGTAGAAAGTGATTGAATATATATATATTGCAATGGAACATCGCAGAAGAGGGTCTTTGTAGCTATGACTACATGCTTTTATACACTTTATGACGTTATAGACATGTTGAAAATTGATTTTAAAATTTTGTTAAATAGCTGTAAGTTTTGAAATAAGAAATGGGTAATTAACTGTTGTATGTCAAAATGCCCATAAATTTATTTTCTGTCATGTCAAGTGCGAATTTAGTGCAAAAGTGTGTGTTATTCGTATTTACATGAATAACTCTGGTGTAAGTTAACGTATCGAATTGAAACTTGGACAGCTCACACTTCTGAATTAGCGCTACATTTTTCATACGTCAAATACTCAAAACATGTTATTTTAATATATATTTTTTAACAGAATTCACTTTTCTAAAGAATCCTTATCTTCTCAAAATCATAAAACTTTTAGATAAAATCTATACATGCTTTTGCAGTCTTCAGCAAAATTGATCAGGACATATGTCTATCTATCTAACCCATCAATCACGTGCTATGGGTTTTGACCAATCAGAGGCTCCAATTTTCATTCAGTTTGGTCCCTTGTGGAAGAAGCTTCGCTCAGTTCAAGCCTAACAGCTCGGCCTTAACAGACTTGTCTCTGTGCGAGTTTGTCGTATCAGTATACGTTCTACATAAGGGTTACGAGTATTGGGTCTTAGCAACGAGTTGCCCATTTGCTAGATCGAATGGGTATTAGAACTCAAAATAATTTAATTATGAATTAAATAGTGCTATCTCGCGATAGTCAAGATTTTCCGCATAGGAATCAGTGTATTTGCCGAAATACATCTGGTTGAACACGAGGACACGTCAAGATACTGGAAGGTGTATATAAAACACACCGAAATTGAATTAATAATAGTTAAACCCATTATCTAGCCCTGAGATAAATGAGATAAACTATATAGGTGAAACGGCGTGCATGCGTGTGTCGCGAGAGTTCTATGTGTCATCATTGCAGCTGATACAGCAGGCGACGAGTGTGGCAGAGGAGCAGTTCAACGGTTCGTCAAGGGAATTTGTCGAACAAGTAAAACAGACTATTAAGAAAGAGAAACATTCAAACCATTTACAGACTCTATTTAAATTAAGAATAAATAATTTATGTTCAAATCACAGACCATATTAAATTTGTATTAAAATAAATACCTAACTCCAGATAAAAAACTCTGATATTATTTTGTTCTAATTTACTATGCCTTCTATTTGTTACGTTGCAAAATATATATATATACACACACCACTTAAAATGTAAAGAATGTGATAAAGTGTATGTGGGTGAAACTGGACGTAAATTTGAGGTTAGGTTGAGAGAACACGCAAGGGGAGGAGATAGGACCACTAATTCACTATACGCTACACACTTCATGGGAACAGGGCATAAATTCACCAACCCTCTTGAAAATGTAGAAACATTAAAAGTGGAAAATAATTTAAATAAAAAGAAGTTATATGAAGAATTAGAAATTTTAAAGGTAAAAAAGAACAGTAATATGCTAATGAACATACAAAAATAATTTAATAATGAAGAAATATTTTATCATATTTTATGAGGGTGAGATATGTGAATTCCGTCACACTGTAGTATAACAAGTGTTAGGTAAGTAGACAAAGCTGGGTGTGGCTTAATAAGGTAATAGAGAGAGAGATGAAGCTTCGTAGTAGGTAGCAAGGGTGTGGCTTAACGGAACTGAGGCAATAGGGTAATGACAAGTAGACTTGTTTACGAATTGACCAGCCGTGAAGGTGGATTCGCGGGTATACATACGGGTTCCAGTGGATATTTGTTTGTCATGGTTTTCATGGTTTAGGACTTGAAAATGGTGGAAACACTGAAAGGCCTTGTCCGGAACATGACAAGTAGTAGTTCAGCAAGTAAACACGACGAAGTTGGAATTACAGAGACAGCAAATTCATATAACAAGATGAACAACTTCATTTCAGACATGTATCTTATACCCCCCCCCCCTACAATATTGATATACACAGCATCGGTGTGTATAAAGGAAGAAAATTGATCAGCGATGATACATGTGGTGTGGACGATGACAAATTGTTGAGAAAGAATGGGTGTATGTTACCATACATACTCTTTATGCAGCATGCAGTCCATCAAGCATAAATATATAAAGTAACATTTATTTAAACATTATACATCAATAATATATACAGTTAGGCCTTTGAAACAGTTTATGTCGATCAAAATGTGTCACATTAGTTAAGTACATTTCAAACAACAAAATACTACATCAGTTACAGAAAACAAAAACAAAATGTATGCATGCAATTCACTTGTCTGTTTGATGGAAAACGTCTTTCACCACGGGTCCGGTGTGGGAGGAACCTATGCAAAAGTCGATGTTACGATTTTGTGTATACCAAACAAACTTTAATATCTTTAAAACTATAATGCATATTTAAATAAGCAATACATGATTCAAAAGAGCAAGATGAAAGATTGTCACGCCATATTAACCTTGAGTGTATAACGTCACACGGCATCATAAGATGGCCACCAAGTTGGAGTGGAAAATCACCGGTTTGCTGCACAGAAAAATTAGCATAGCTCGGTAATGCGTATGCGTAGGGCGTTATTTGAGGTGCCATTTTATAAAGCTCCAAGAGTACTATAAAAAAACACTAATAGTGATAATAGTGAAAGATCTTAATAAATAATACAGTGACAATGTGTTGAACTTGGACAAACTTTCCTTAATATTTCAAAAATGTCAAAATATCTTCACACTGAAAAGGTACATGCCTATTGTGAATGCTTACATAGTAAAAGAAGAATTAATGAGGAATCCAAGTGCCCCTATGACATCAGCAGAACGAATGCGGAGGATGAGGCAGTGTCGAAAAGTTAAGATGAGCACCATTACGCTGCAACGCCTAACGCCAGTTCACAAGTTTACAAACAACGAATGTCGACAGTGATACACAACTGATGGAATGCTATGAAATACCACGATAGACTTAACATTCTTTAGAGATATAAATGTAGCGTGTAAGTCTTACTTATCGTACTACTCGTACCATTGTCCTGTCTTTACAAAAACCCTGTTTTAGCAACACCGCCAGGGTAAGACGTTTTCCGCCAAAGACCTCAGCAGCAGTGACCCCGACACTACCTACCCCCCCTTTTTTTAATATTTCTGATGTCATGTTTGTTGTTCTATGAGCAGAATGCTGTACTGATATATAACACTTACATCTTTTAACTTAATATCAACCAACAACATTCATTACATCAAATTTAATTACACTTTAACACATGCATAAATTAGTTTTACATATTTAAAATCATTACAACTGCACGTATACTTATGTTAGTATACCTTCATTACCTCATGTTCAAAATTAAAAATTACAATCATTATTAAAATCTTTTATTTTACTGCTGGAAGCACAGATTCATTGTCAGTCCATTATATAAAATTTAAATTGTGTATATGTATATATATATATATATATACACTTTAAATAACAACATACATAGGCTATAACAAAAACTTGCACATATATACTAGTATGTACAACACACACACGCGCGCGAGCATCTTTATATGTATGTGAATATAAATATATTATTTAAATTAAAAAAAGTAATAAAAAAAATATTTAATGATATAAAGATTTTTATTTACATATACACCAAAGCTTGTCTTCCAAATTTTGATACCAACAAGGTCTTGGTAAAAAATTGTACTTAACTCTTCTATTATTTATTTGATTTCAGTCTGAAATCTGTTACACAGATAATTTATAAAAATATATTGTTACAATAAAAAAAAAACACTTGTGATTATACATTTATTTCCATATTATCTGAATTTTTTGTATGCATTAGAAAGAAATATGCTACGCTAGCTGCCACTTTTACATTGCAATTCACTACACCACAAAGGCTGTGTATATAGTATGGACAAAGTGACAAATGAGGTCATTATCCACAGTGCCCAAATATTATAAATATTTATAATGAGCAAAGTTATAAATACTTGTTAATATATCATTTTGACCAGGTTGTATACATAATGCTTCACAACCTCTGGGCAATATGAAATCCAATCTGCTACTAAGACATACAGGATTCATGAACCAGACCGAACATCCAATGACGAAAGAATATTTTAGCTATTGTTCTTGTTACTGAAAATAAGAATATTTACAAACTGGTCACTGAACATGGCAAATTAAACAAATTATACTGAATAAATCAATTTACTATTTGCAAAGAAATCCTTTACAATTAAAGAAGTGCCAGATATGGAAATTTAATTTGAAGCATCAAATTCTTGATGCCAAGGTCATGGTACACATTGTTGTTGCAAAGATAGCTAAAATTCTATCAGATCCAAATGTCGAAAAGACAAAAAAAAAATTAATTCTAAATGCCATCAAAGTCATATAAATAAATAAAGTTTATTTTAAAATAAAATTGTAATATAAGACAATTTGAATACAGTTTTTAAAGCAAACTGATGATTTTTATTAATGTTTATAGACTTAATTACTACTTTGCGGTATACCATTTGAGAAAAGTTGTAATTAAAAGTAAGTAGTAACACTTTTATTTCTCTTTGCTTTTAAAGTATTAAAAGAATGAAATACAGTGGATTCCGCTTTATCGGGACAACAGTCAACTCGTGTAAATTATGGAACACATGTCGTTGAGTTGTTGTTAACTATGTTCTCTACTGTTTTACTTCCATGTTCCTTAAGGAAATGGAAGTATGGTGATGGCAAAAAAAATTGTGTTCGAGATTATTGCAGAATATGATTGTACTACACTCAAAACATGAAAAAAAGTCATTTTTCGAAAAGTGTCTGTGTGTGTGTGTCTGTCTGTCTATAGATTTTTTTTTCTATGGCAAACGATAACAGCCGCAAAGTCAAACAGAATCAAATAATTTTTTGCATACAGCCCTGATTTGTAGAGTACTCGCAACCTATTGTTTTTGGTGAAGATCGGTTGAGGGAAAGGGGTAGTTTACCTGCAACGGTTTTTTTTATCAAGGGTAATTTTGTTTGTTTGGCAAACGATAACAGCCGCAAATTCAAACAGAATCAAATAATGTTTCGCATACAGCCCTGAATAGTAGAGTTCTCAAGATCTGTTGATTTTGGTAAATATCGGTTAAGGGAAAGGGGTAGTTTACCTGCAACATTTTATGTTTTAACAAGGGTATTTTCTATGGCAAACAATAACAGCCGCAAATTCAAACATAATCAAATAATGTTTTGCATACTGCCCTGAATTGTAGAGTTCTCAAGACCTTTTGTTTTTGGTGAAGATCGGTTAAGGGAAAGGGGTAGTTTACCTGCAACGTTTTATGTTTTAAAAGGGTATTTTCTATGGCAAACGATAAGAGCCGCAAATTCACACAGAATCAAATAAGTTTTTGCATACAGCCCTGATTTCTTGAGTACTAAAGACCTATTGTTTTTGGTGAAGATCGTTTAAGGGAAAGGGGTAGTTTACCTGCCACGTTTTTTGTTTTAATAAGAGTATTTTGTATGGCAAACGATAACAGCCGCAAATTCAAACAAAATCATATAATATTTTGCATACAGCCCTGAATTGTAGAGTTCTCAAGACCTATCATTTTTGGTGAAGATCGGTTAAGGGAAAGGGGTAGTTTACCTGCAACGGTTTTTTATCAAGGGTAATTTTTTTCTATGGTAAACGATAACAGCCGCAAATTCAAACAGAATCAAATGATGTTTCGCATACAGCCCTGTATTGTAGAGTTCTCAATACCTATTGGTGTTGGTGAAGATCGGTTAAGGGAAAGGGGTAGTTTACCTGCAACCTTTTATGTTTTAAAAGGGTATTTTCTATGGCAAACGATAAGAGCCGCAAATTCAAACAGAATCAAATACGTTTTTGCATACAGCCCTGTTTTGTTGAGTACTAAAGACCTATTGTTTTTGGTGAAGATCGGTTACGGGAAAGGGGTAGTTTACCAGACACGTTTTTTGTTTTATCAAGGGTATTTAATATGGCAAACGATAACAGCCGCAAATTCAAACAGAATCATATAATATTTTGCATACAGCCCTGAAATGTAGAGTTCTCAAGACCTGTTGGTTTTGGTGAAGATTGGTTAAGGGAAGAGGGTTGTTTACCAGCAACATTTTATGTTTTATCAAGGGTAATTTTTTTGTTGACGAACGATAACTGCCGTACATTAAAACAGAATCAACTACTCTTCTGCATACCTTTTTGAATTATACAGAACTCAAGGTCTGTTGATTTTGTTGAAGATCGGTTAAGGGAAAGGGGTAGTTTACCTGCAACGTTTTATGTTTTAACAAGGGTATTTTTTCTATGACGAACGATAACTGCCGTAAATTCAAAGAGAATCAACTAATGTTTTGCATACAGCCCTGAATTGTAGAGTTCTCAAGACCTATTGTTTTGGTGAAGATCGGTTAATGGAATAGGGTAGTTTACCAGCAATGTTTTATGTTTTATCAAGGGTGTTTTCTATGGCAAACGATAACAGCCGCAAATTCAAACAGAATCAAATAATTGTTTGCATACAGGCCTGAATTGTAGCGTACCCAAGACCTGTCATTTTTGGTGAAGATCGGTTAAGGGAAAGGGGTAGTTTACCGGCAACGGTTTTTTATCAAGGGTAATTTTTTTCTATAGTAAACGATAACAGCCGCAAATTCAAACAGAATCAAATGATGTTTTGCATACAGCCCTGTATTGTAGAGTTCTCAATACCTATTGGTGTTGGTGAAGATCGGTTAAGGGAAAGGGGTAGTTTACCAGCAACATTTTATGTTTTAACAAGGGTAATTTTTTATATGACGAACGATAACTGCCGTAAATTCAAACAGAATCAACTAGGTTTTTGCATACCTTTTTGAACTAAAGAGAACTCAAGGTCTGTTGATTTTGTTGAAGATTGGTTACGGGAAGGGGTAGTTTATCCGCAACGTTTTGTTTTAAAAAGGGTAATTTTTTTTATGATGAACGATAACTGCCGAAAATTCAAAGAGAATCAAATAATTTTTTGCACCCTTTCCTGAGTTGCAGAGAGCTCAAGGTCTATTGATTTTGGTGAAGATCGGTTAAGGGAAAGGGGTAGTTTACCTGCAACATTTTATGTTGTAACAAGAGAAATGTTTCTATGACGAACAATAACTGCCGCACATTCAAACAGAATCAAATATTTTTTTGCATGCTTCCCTGAATTGTAGAGGACGGAGACGGTCTATTGATTTTGGAGAAGATCGGTTAAGAGAAAGGGGTAGTTTACCTGAAACATTTTATGATTTAACAAGAGTAAAGTACTTAATTTTTATAAATAAAGTATCCTGATAAGAAGCTCATAGTAATCCACTGTAGAAACGTAGATGAAATATCTATAAATGAAGAGGTTAGGTGAACGGGGTGGGGGTAATTTTCTATTATTAAAAATTATAGTTGAAGGTGGAGGGGAGAATTTTTTATATATGTACTACGTTATCGGCAACAAAGAAGTAGTTTTTTGTAAAAATTGCTTCCCGGGGTCTTTAGCCGTAGTCCAATGTTTTCTGCAAAACCAGACTTTTTGGCAATGCCATCGACTGCCATCATCGGTGAAAATCGAGTGCGAAAACGTGAGGTGGTATACGTTAGTGACCACAGTACTGTGGTTAATGCTGAAGCAATAAGTAGAAAGACGTAGTTTCTATGGAAATATTTCATTTCGAATATGATTTTAAATATAAATCTTAGAACATGGAAGTCATGTATGGTTCTCCATACCGATATTTAATCTTGTTATTTGAATTAGCAGTCTCTGGAACTCTAACTTTGCCGTGCTTATTTTCTAACCTGCTAAATGGAACACTTAGTCCAGAACATGACAGTTAGCAGGTTAACAAATAAGCATGACAAAGTTAGACTCTCTATTGTTTGTCACCCTTACTAGTTTCCTCATGTAAATTACATACTCTAAAAGCTTATTACTTCTGTTTAAAAAGAGACAAACTGAGCCATTACTGGACCGAATAACCGACAGTCCGGACCTATTAAGCGAAGCAACTTTCTATATGCAACTCTGGTTTGGTTTTGTATTTTGAATATTGGCCCAATAAAGCAGCTGGCCCTAATAACCGGTGGCCTCACTAACCGGAATACACTGTATTTTATTTTACCACACTGTATCAGTACAATTCACATCTATTGACTTTTTTAATTTCATATAGGAAGTAAGTTAATCCTTAAGAAAATCATTCTCTCATTTTTTGAATGCTGTATACAAAAAACTGTTTTAATTAGGAATAAGTTTAGTGTAGTAATATTCTATAGTTACATAGAAGTAATATTGTTCTGTATTTTCCGATAAATAACAAATACAAATTTTATTTGATTTTTCAAAGTTCAATAAAAATTGTAGGCTATAACAAAATAATTTGAAAAAAAAAAATAAAAAATTATGTACTATCATAAAAAATCACTGTATTTCATATTTCACTGTATGTATACATACATATGAAATCATACTCATATAAATACGATATTGCCCAGTGAATGGGAAGCGTTACAAAAATTCCTGGTCAAAACGATAACGAATCCTTATCAATTTGCCCAACTTCTTTGGTCTCTACACATAATACCTTGAGTATTTTTGTTATTACACTAATAACCACTTTGTCCATAACATGTACATTACAATTATGAATGGGTACAAATTTTGAAGATTTACTGTACCGGTTACATCAAACAATACTTATTATCATGTTTCTTAATTGTTTTATGCCAATTCTAATGTTACTCAAATTTTACTTTCAATACTTTAAGCACAACGTAAAGACAACTATAGTGTATCAGTTTTGAGGTTAAAAAATGTTGCAATCCTTATTTACAGGATACACATGGCAAGTAAAGACTGATTTCTTGAGGCAATATAAAAAAAATACTAATCTTGTAGACTTAATTACTTACAGTCTCTTGACAAATAAATCTGTATGTTGGTTTCTTATTGGAAATAGCCTGAATAGTAGAAATTTCAATATATTATCTTTATTTTTCAATCAATAAAACTTAAATAAAAGCATTTTAATTAAAACATTTTGTCTTAGACTCACATCATTTTACACTCGCCTTACATTTTTTAGAAACTTCAGTTTAATATTTTAAAATGACAACCCCATACCTTAAAACAATCAGTATTATTCAATTTAGTACAAGCATAAAAAAAATTCAAGTATAACCTAATACACATTTAGAAACAAAAAATAACAAGAACATACATGTACAAAGTACATGAATAAAAATGCATAAACATCTGTTCAGTTAGACTGCAAAACATACACGTATATGACTATCTGGTTGTTTGATTATTTGAAAACTATGTTCAATATAATTTTTCTACATACAATTTTAACATATACCTAATCAATTCAGATTTAGATCTCTTTTACAACTTAAGAACAGGTATACATAAATTTAAATAAATAAATAAATAACTGTGAAAATTATGTCACGAAGTTCAGTCTTTATTGTGAATTCATTCAATCATTCATTCATAATTTAAATATGGTCCCTTAAAACAATAATGCTTCGATATTAAATATTACTCGGTAACATTTCCAATATACCATTATCCTTTTAAGGAGTACCTACCACATATTTTCAATTATGTATAACTCGTAATACTGATAAATGAGTTTACATAATTTTATATAATCTAAAACCATTACTACATGGCTTTCAAAGAATATATCTGTTGATAACAAAAAAAATTATACAAGTTTATTATTGTTTTTTTTTTTTACTTGAGCCTATTGTGTTTGAAGTTCTGTACTAGTGATTTAACTTTCAAAGTAATTTTTTACAAATTTTTCTTGAGAATTCATAACATAAACATGCATAAAAAATATACGATTAAAAAAAAATTGATTACAAAAACGATTTGTATAAGTTATGATTTATATAAATTTATTCGTAGTTCTTAAGTGAATACTGAAAAACATAATGAACTTGATGATATTAATGACATACATATGTAACACATAATACATAACAAAAGACAAATTAAATTAAATACTATACAATCCTAGCGTTACTACACTTAATAATAAATGATAGTGTATGTTTAGATCCATGGGTGTTAATAAATAGTGCGATGAATGTTTAGTGTATAAATGGAAGATGCCTTGTATCCGTTAACGTCAACGAAAGAACATACAACAATCCAAAAAAGAGATTCAATTTCGCTGTTTTTCTAGGCACATCCTGAATTGTCTCAGGACACCGCAATTCTTTTTCAATACGGAATGCTGATGGTAATGTGATGAGTGGAAGCAGAAACCATACTGAATATCTTGTTGAAAACACAACAAATATTATGTACGGTATAAAAAGTAAGAAAGCGTAGAGTATATGTGACGCTGTGTGACCGATAACAATAGCCAAAGTTATGATCCCTGCGCGTTTGTCACATTCCAGATCTCTTGTGTTATTACTGTGAAGAATAGCTTCAGTATTGAGTGCCAGTGGTATAGCATAGTATATTGTAGCCCATTCTAATCGACCAGTCTGCGACATGAATGAAAACAATACAGAAATTGGACCAAATATAATTAAAATCAATACATCACCAAGAGCGATATACTTTAAACCAATTCCACCTGTATATAAAAACGAACTCGATAAACCACCAAAATATACCAAAGCAAGATGTTCCATCCTAGCTGGAGAAATTGCTGCCAAAATGACAAATCCACCACATCCGACTGCATACAACATCGCACCCAACGAAACTACTTCATCTTTTGATAATATATGATCAACCAATATTCTGTCATCACTTTTGCGGTTATCTATACCTTTTACGTAATCGAAATATGTGTTAACAAGATTTCCAGCACCATGAACTGATATAACTGTCAGCAGCGTCAGTACGAGTATAATTAAACTGAATTCACTGGTTCCAGGTGTACTGGATTTGTAAGCGATGGCACAACCCAACAATGTAGGCATCAGAGATGCACTCAGGGACCATGGCCGCAATGCTAATACGTAAGAGGACAATTTCATCAGTGGTGATTTGGTTCCAACCTCTTTTGCAGAATTCACATAGTCACCGTTCATCATGTTTGGGAATGTTTGCCAACTGTAACAAAACAAAACCAATGACTGTTGTGTTGATGCATATATTTAAATGAAGCTGTTCATAGGTTCAGATAATGAAACTGTCCCTTACTGAAGCACTCTTGTATAAATATATTTGCTAGCAAAACTAAGTTACTTTACAAAGCATTATAAACGTTAAAAATGACTACTCTCAAGTTTTTCAAAGTTAAGAATTGTTGCAATACACATAGTATAAATTATTCTAAAACATTTCACTTAAAAGGGAAATGTGATGTTCTTTCCTAATAACACTTTCTCAGCAGACAACTATATATTTTTTATATTATTATCACCAAACGTTTTGCCCATTCTATGATGAGGCATCTTCAGTAGTAAAGCTGACACTGTCAATCAGTCTGTAACACCTCGTCTGAGCCATTTATCCAATCTAATAAGGATTTACCCGCTCATGAAGTACGGGCATGTCAACCAAGGAAAGTTCCATTTATATAAGTCTACAAGTGAAGATTCTTTATACCTTGTATTTCTTGAAAATCCCAATGCATTTTAAATTGCAACAAAACTTTGATATTTTCTGCTATTTACATTTTACACATTTAGTACAAATAAACTCATGAAACTTTTAAAATTGGTAACGACTTTGTATAGAGACACAACTAAAATAAAGACCAATGTTAGAAAAGAATCTAAAAATTAGAAATGCAAAATTATTAAAATGCTGTATTTTACATCATATTTAGAATTGTGGTGTATAGAACAGAGAACTGACAACCCTAATGTTGATAATAGGCAAGATATTTGACTGACTCCACTTTATAGATTAATTTGCAGTGTACACAGCTAATGGCCACCTCTTGCATCCACTTCTCCACGCACCCTATTTCCTAGTTGGCTTTTCCTTATATCTATGGTGACTTGCTTAAACCACTCATCTGGTAGCTGTCTTCTTCATCTTGGAAGAAGTGCATCTCTAATACTTCTAACTTTATTGCAATTTTTAAGAATAAAATTCTCTGATTGGATTGGTTGGATCAGCTGGTTGGGACATGTGATGGCCATGGAGGACGACAGAATGCCCAAAGCAATTCTTAGATGGACAATAAATCGGCAAAGAAGGAAAGGAAGGCCTAGAAGAAGGTGGCTACAGGATGTAGAAGATGACCTCAGGAGGATGGGTATCGGGAACTGGAGGCAGAGGCTGGAGGACCGAGGTGTTTGGAGGTAACTAGTCGGGGAGGCCAAAGCTCATCATGGGCTATAGTGCCAGAGGAATGAAATGATTGAAGAACCTAACGACTAGAAAAGTTTTGTAAGTCTTCAATAGTTTTTAGTAGATTATAGATAAATAAATCACCTTGTATCCGTCGTGTGACTTCGTTATACGTCGATTAAAATGACGCGTCTCGGAACATATGCTCCATCATTAGATTAAATCACTCTATTGAGGTAGTTAACAGTTAAAATCACATGTTACACATAATTGTCAACTAATGTAACTCACTCGCTTTCTAAATGGTGCACACCACAGCGAAGCCGATCGGACAATGAATTATTATTTGAGTGATTACGCCTAAGCAGGTTCAATGCTGTATCGTATAGTGGGTTGGATTTAAAATTTAAATGGTCATTCAATATGAAGTCTCGCCTGTTTATGTTATTATATGCTTTGTATATTTCGAACTCTTCTATTGCGTCCATGTAACGGCCTTTGTTCCACACATGTAGGGGTATCAAATTAGATTTTAAATCGGTATAATTATGATTGTGTAAGTTTAAGTGGCGGTCAAAGTTGGACTTGATATTATTTAACAGAGTGAGATTATTTAGGTGACGTTTTGGTGTGTGCTCTTTAAATCGTTTGAGGAAACCTCTCCCCGTTTGACCAATATAAAAACTGTTGCAGTCGTTACATGATTTCTTTGCAGTATATATCGGATTTCTTTTCTAAAGGTATGGGTTTTCTGAGACGTAGTATTTTTAATAGACTATTGTTTGTTTTGAAGGTAGCGGTAATATTCAATTTATTAAATGTGGAGGTTAGAATCTTTGGCATTATATTTGTGTATGTGGTAGAAATAAATATTATTTTTGTATCCTTATCTACTGGGGGCTTGGATTTTCGAATTTTATGTTTCTTGATGAGATTATCAATTAACGTGTTTTTGTAACCATTAGCTAAGGCTATATGGTTAATGGGATTCAACTCCTCGCGGTAATCATCATCACTGAGAGGCACTGCCAACAATCTGCGGACAAAGTAATTATAAGCTGCCAACTTCTGCGAAAAGGGATGATAAGAGTCTGCATGTATTGTCACATCAGTGGTGGTCGGTTTTCTATAAATATTAAATTTCAATTTATCTATGTGTTTAATGACAGATAAATCTAAAAAATTTAATTTATTATCCACTTCGGTTTCCAGTATGAATTGAATGTTTTTAGTGATACTATTCATATAATGTTTTAGGTTTTCGATCTGTCGTACAGTACCATTGAAAATTAGAAAGGTATCGTCTACATAACGTGCATAAAATATTATACCATTTTTGTATTTGTTATGTGAAAGCAAATGAGAGTTTTCATAAAAATTCAAGTAAATGTCGGCCAATTCATTCATTCATCCTGAATGAAAAATTGGTTATTGAAAGCAAAGTAATTTTGTTCTAAAATAGTTTCAAGTAAACCAATTAACTCGTTTAGCGTCTGTGTATTTAATTTATTATTCTCTAATAAATTTTCTTTTAAGATATTTAGTGTTTCCTTCACTGGTATGTTGGTATACAAATTTACTATATCACACGATGCTAACTTACAATTTGGTAGTAGATCGACATCTTTACATTTATTAATAAAATCCGTGTTGTTTATGACACTATGATTGTCCTTTAAATTTATGTTTTCTTTGATTATTTTGACGAGTTTCTTAGCTGTTTTGTATGCGGGTGCTGTGGTAAAATTAACGAGTGGTCTGACCGGTATGTCGTGTTTATGAATTTTGGGTAGGCCAGTAAGTTCGGGAGCTTTTGCATTAATAGGCTTTAGGAAGCGACGTGTGCATTTGCTAAACAAATTTATGCATTTATTGATTTTGTTATTCAATGTCTTGACATACATATCAGTAGGATCAGATTTCAAGGTTCTAATATTGTTGTTTGAAATAAAGTCGTTTATTTTCGTTTTATACACATCGAAGTCCATGACAACAAGAGTATTCCCCTTATCTGCCTTAGTAATGACAGCATTATTATCAACTAATTTAGTTTTGATTTGATTCAATAACTTGAACTCATTGGAAAATTTTATATGTTTCTGTAAACCATGAGGTGGATGGTTGTTAAAATTATGGTGTTTTATGGTATTATTAAATTTATTATTTATTAAAATGCGTGCCTCGGTTTGTAGTTTTGGATTGGCAATTGTTTTTACTGCAGTTTCTGCACTGATAATTTCTTGTATGATTTGATGTTTGTTATTAAGAGGTAAGTTGTACTTGATGCCCTAATTAAGGATGTTCATTTCATCTTCATTGAAAGCTATTGTAGTTAAATTAGACACACGAGGATAAAATGAGTGTTTACAAGTGATGTTGGTTTCTTGGCGATGTTTACTCTTCAAAATTATGAATTTTACGCGTCTGTTTAAAGTATGTATTGTGAGTAACGTCAGAGACGTATTTATGTACTGACCGACTATGGTCTATTGGCCGACGTTTACTTGAATTTTTATGAAAACTCTCATTTGCTCTCACATAACAAATACAATATCGGTATGGAGAACCATACATGACTTCCATATTCTAAGATTTATAATTAAAATAATTTTCGAAATGAAATATTACCATAGAAACTACTTCTTTCTACTTACTGCTTCAGCCTTAACCACAGTACTGTGGTCACTAACATATACCACCTCACGTTATCGCACTCGATTTTCACTGATGATGGAAGTCAATGGCATTGCCGAAACGTCTGGTTTTGTAGAAAACATTGGACTACGGCCAAATATCCCGGGAAGGAATTTTAACAAAAACTACTTCTTTGTTGCCGATAACGTTGTACACATATATATAAAAAATATGCATAAAATTAATGGCTTGTATAAGTTAATGATTGATCTCCATTAAGTAGTGCTCAAGTTTCCAAAGTTTTAATATTATGATGTCCGTAATTAAAACATCAGAGCAGGTTTAGTGTGTATGAGGGTACACCGTGGACAAAAATTTTCAACATTTCCTATTGAGCATTGCTTAGAATAAAGCTGCGAATCTACAGTGTACGTTTCACAGAACAAACACGCGGAAAAGAAGAAGCGCTCCGAAGTCACTCATGGACCCTCAGCATCTTGCAGAGGGTTCATTCCCTAAAGACGAAAAGTCTGTCTATGAATCGTTCCTCTGTAAACACGTGCAGTTACACTGCCCAGCGATCCACAGGAAGCAAATCGCTATCCACGCTGGACACTTTTTCGGCTTGCATGCGTTATGTTGGTATGGGTTCAGCACTTTCCATTTAAAAAGCGTGCAAATGTAAGAAAAATAAACATGAATGGGGCCAGAAATAACGCGAATTTTGTGTGTGTGTGTCTTCCCTGCCTTTTTACTGTGGTAGTCATAATAATAAAATGGAAACGTAAACAGTACATAACTGAAATATGCTTGCCTGCCAAGCACGATATATTTTCTCTTATACATGATTTACATTAAAATGAAAAAATTATAATTTTATTGCCTGGCAACAAAATTATTTTATTTTCAACAATTACCATTGTTTCAAAAAGTTTAAATGAATTTTCAAGTACTTTACTCTTGTTAAAACGTAAAAGGTTGCAGGTAAACTACCCCTTCCCCTTAACCGATCTTCACCAAAATCAAAAGGCCTTGAGTCCTCTACAATTCACTGATGTATGCAAAAAATTATTTGATTCTGTTTGAATTTGTGGCAGTTATCATTTGCCATAGAAAATACGCTTGATAAAAAACGTTGCAGGTAAACTACCCCTTCCCCTCAACCGATCTTCACCAAAAACAAAAGGTCTTGAGTACTCTACAAATCAGAGCTGTATGGAAAAAATTATTTGATTCTGTTTGAATTTGCGGCTGTTATCGTTTGCCATAGAAAAAACCAAAGATAGACACACAGACACACACACATACACTTTTCGAAAAACGACTTTTTTTCATGTTTTGAGTGTAGTACAATCAGAATCTGCAATAATCTCGAACACGATTTTGTTTGCCATCACCATACTTCCATTTCCTTAAGGAATATGGAAGTAAAAATGATATAATATTTTATGCACGTTATGTAGACGATACCTTTCTAATTTTCAATGGTACTGTACGACAGATAGAAAACCTAAAACATTATATGAATAGTATCAATAAAAACATTCAATTCACGCTGGAAACCGAAGTAGATAATAAATTAAATTTTTTAGATTTATCTGTCATTAAACACATAGATACATTGAAATTTAATATTTATAGAAAACCGACCACCACTGATGTGACAATACATGCTGACTCTTATCATCCCTTTTCGCAAAAGTTGGCAGCTTATAATTACTTTGTCCGCAGACTGTTGGCAGTCCCTCTCAGTGATGATGATTACCGTGAGGAGTTGAATACCATTAACCATATAGCCTTAGCTAATGGTTACAAAAACACGTTAATTGATAATCTCATCAAGAAACATAAAGTTCGAAAATCCAATGATACAAAAATAACATTTATTTCTACCACATACACAAATATAATGCCAAAGATTCTAACATCCGCATTTAATAAATTGAATATTACCGCTACCTTCAAAACAAACAATAGTCTATTAAAAATACTACGTCTCAGAAAACCCATACCTTTAGAAAAGAAATCCGATATATATATATATATTACTTTAATATTTATAACTAAATTTACCTCAAGATATACTTTTTTCCTATTAGGAACATGTTCAGCCACCAGAAACAAGATGGCGAAGGCTGAAGATGAGAGTACAGGAACTCTCGAAACATGTTCCTAATAGGAAAAAAGTATATCTTGAGGTAAATTTAGTTATAAATATTAAAGTATTATATACATCAAGAAACGGACTATAGCAGAAAGTGATTGAAATATATATATATATATATATATTTCTTCCACATATAAATAAAACATATACCACACAAAGGCACCATAATGAACATTTGGGAAAATTACAGATTTACAAACATAAAACACAAAACAAATTAATATCAGAACAAATACAAATCAATACAAAACATGACACAATATTCAAAGCACTCAACATCGAAAATACACAAAATACAAAAACAGATACCACAACCACACACAATAATGCAACATTGAAGGACCAAAGACCAACAAACCACCATAATAACATCCAGAAGCCAACACACAAATACTGCACCAGAAGCAAGATGGCGAAGGTTGAAGATGGGAGAACAGGATCTCCCGAAACATGTCCCTCAAGAAAAAATACATCTTGAGGTAAAATAGTTATAAGTATTATAGTAATATATATATATATATATAATCATGTAACGACTGCAACCGTTTTTACATTGGTCAAAGGGGGAGAGGTTTATCAAGTCCAACTTTGCCTGCCACTTAATCTTACACAATCATAATTATACCGATTTCAAATCTAATTTGATACCCCTACATGTGTGGAACAAAGGCCGTTACATGGGCACAATAGAAGAGTTCGAAATATACAAAGCATATAATAACATAAACAGCCGAGACTTCATATTGAATGACCATTTAAATTTTAAATCCAACCCGCTATACAATACAGCATTGAACCTGCTTAGGCGTAATCACTCAAATAATAATTCAGTGTCCGATCGGCTTCGCTGTGGTGCGCACCATTTAGAAAGCGAGTGAGTTACATTAGTTGACAATTATGTGTAACATGTGATTTTAACTGTTAAGGGAGCATATGTTCCAAAACGCGTCATTTTAATCGACATATAACGAAGTCACACGATGGATACAAGGTGATTTATTTATCTATAATCTACTACAGTAGAACTTGGCTAATTCGAAGCTGAAGGGACCAGTAAAAAATTCGAATTATCCAAAAATTCGAATTAGGAAAACTTTTAATAACGGTAGAAAAATCAAATCAAAAACCGAAATTCAGTAAAGCAATATGTTATTTTAATAAACAATTTCCTTAGACATATGTATTACAAATGTATAAACACGTTTCAGTACAAAATATAGCATTTACAGTTTTTTAAAAAAGCTAGAAACTTTTGATTGCATTTTGCAGTTAATACACTGAGTTGTAGTAAACTCTTCAAGTTTATTAAGTGCTTGGAAAATAGCGTCACTTACGTTCTGCTGTCCTTCAACAAACCGTCTCAAGTCTTGAATGTAATTTGATGCCTGTGAAGCCGTTGGAATCGGTATCTCTGGAAGCTCTACCTGGTCCCCTTCTTCATCTGAAGATGTACCATCATTTCTTTTGTTCATAACATAGCCACGATCTCCGCATCTGTCTGTTCACCGCACACCGCCAAGTCTTCATCCATATTTACAAACTCTTCGTAACGAATGCCTGCGTCATGTCCAACATCTTCCCAGTTATCCATAGTGGGTACGACTTCTCTAGCAGCTTTATTCTCCTCTTCACCTTCAATGTGGCAGAAACCACCTGTACGAAAACAATTAGCAATTGTTTTTTGCATAACTTGGTTCCAAGCACTGTTGCACATGCGGGCAGCTTGAAGGATGTTAATCTTGATATTTTCGTGCTCATCTAAATAAGCACCTGACAGAATGTTTTGGACCACAAGCCGTCTGTAAAAATGCTTAAAATTTTGTATTACACCTTGGTCCATAGGTTGAACTACTGAAGTCATGTTTGGAGGGAAAAACACAACCTTTACATTTTCCATCACAGGAATAGTGTTGTGCGCTGTACAGTTGTCAATAAACAAGACGATTCTTCTGTTTTGATTCCGAAATTTCCTGTTGATTTTCAAAAGCCATCTTTCGAAAATTTCACCTGTCATCCAAGCTTTATTGTTTGATTCATATTCAACTGGTTTCGTTTTTACATTTTTGAAACAACGTGGGTTTGCTGACTTCCCTATCATTGGCAAAGGCAGTTTTTCCGAGCCATCCATGTTTGCTCCGATTAAAAGTGTTATGCGCTCCTTGCTGTGTTTGCCGCCACTACAACTTTCTCCTTTAACAGCAAGTGTTTTGTCGGGGGTGCATTTGAAGAATAAGCCCGTCTCGTCTACGTTAAAAATGTCTTTAGCGTCTCTATCAGAAATCATTTGCAACAAATCGTCTTTCCATGTATTTGCAGCTTCAACGTCAACAGATCCACTTTCCCCACAAACAGTTTTGAAAGACATGCCATTCCTTTCTTTAAAACCATCGAGCCAACCAGTGCTGGCCTTAAAATCATTTTTCCCTAAGCTAGATGCGAATTCCTCAGCTTTGGCTCTGACGAGGGGCCCACTGACTGGAATTTTTTTGTCCCTTGCTTGCTTAAACCACTTCACTACACATTCATCCACGTCAGGATTTTCTGGTCCTCGCGCTCTTTTCCTATCTTTGTCGTTGGCTTTACACACACTATTCAAAATCTTCTCTTTATTTTTTAGATACGTTGACAGCGTATTTGGCGGTATCCCGAATTCCTTGGCAATTTCAGATTTCTTTTTTTGTCCCTTTTCCACTTCCCGTATAACGGCAACTTTTTCGGCAAATGTCAATGATTTGTATTGGGTCTGTGTTGGTTTTGAAAGGGCCATGATGAACACACAACACAATAAAACTGCACAATAAGTGTCACTAAAACACACCAGTCTGTATATACAGTACTGTATAAAGAAAGGAACGGTCTCTCACTACAGGACACAGCTCGCACAGTATAAACTCAAAAAGACTTAACACTTCCACGAATGCAGGCAGACTGAACTGAAAGCAACAGTGAGGGTGGCTGACTGACGAGGCATGGAACAAGGGACAATGGCGGACGGTACCGTTACACGAGCCAGTCATGTGTCATCGCCAGATACTGACGGCAATTCCACGAATTTGACACAAAGGACAAGCGTCTGTTCACAAAAGGCAATGCCTGCTTGTCTGTTTCCAGTCGTGTCTCTATTGTTACGTGGTCTAGCCCATACAGCAGGCGATTTTTTGTAGTTAGAGCAAAATTTTTATTTCGAATTAACCAAAAAAAGTTCGAATTACAGACGATGTTTTTGCATGGTTTTACATAGGATATTCAAGGGACCACGGTAAAAGTTCGAATTATCCACGAATTCGAATTATGCACGTTCGAATTAGCCAAGTTCTACTGTATTTCTAAGTGACTTGAATACCAAGAACCAACATTTTAAAATAGTTTTTACAATTTTCAGTTTTGAAAATGCTGTGACAATATTTTCGAGTGATTATATACCTTCCCCTTTTTTCAACCTGAAATATGGATGACAGCAGACACTCTATAAATCCCTCAAGATTTCTGGTGAAGCTGCTAGGAAGACGAAGAGGGTAAAGAAGAGTTACATTGTGTCACTGTTAAAGAACAAAGAACATTGTATCTGCCTAAACAAATTTTTATTGTACATGAAACCAGCCTATTCTGGAAACGTATAACTGTTCTGAGCGAACATACATTCATCAGGAGTCCAAGACAATACCTGGCTTCAAAGCATTCAAAGATTGTCTCACGGTGTTAACAGTTGGGTGGTAACATTGCTGGTCTAAAACTAAAATTATTTTTGATTTACCATGCTGAGAACTCTTGAGCATTCACAAATTTAAGCAAACAAATGCTGCCTGTGTATTATCAGCATAACAAAAAAGCTTGGATGACACTGAAACTGTTTGAGGATATGTTTTTGAACTGTTTCATTCCATCTATTAAAGAATACTGCAGAGAGAAAAGTACACCATTCAAAATTTTTTTGTATTACATAATGGCCAGGACATCCACAACATATTGGTGAAATGCATCCAGATGCTGAAGCACTTTTTTTTGCACCCAATGTGACCGCATTGATACACCTGGTGGATCAAAGCACTACAGCTGCGTTCAGAGAGTATTATTTATGGTTTATGTTTCTCCAAGCAGTCAAGGCAACTGAATCTGAGATAACATTATGAAAGTTTTGAAAAGGCTAAGTGCTATCAAGAATATTGTTGCAGCGTGGGAAGATGTTACTGAGCAATGCATGAAAGTTGTTTGGAAGAAAATTTTGAAAAATTATGTTAATAATTTCAAAGGATTTTATAAAGGTTCTGCATTGATGATATAAGTAACAGGATTCAACATATCATCAAGCAGCTTAACCTTGATGTAGAGGCAGATGACATTTGGGAAATAATAAACGCTGATGCAGAAGAGCTTTCCAATGAGGACTTCATCGAGTTGGAAGAGGAGAAGAAGAAAGCAGTTGTAGAACAGGAAGAAGAACACATGCAAGAGCCCCAAAAGTTCACATCCAAAAAATGGATGTGATGCATTCTCATCTATCACAAATGAATGCACATGTCAGAAGAAACAGATTTAAAAAAAGGAAGGTTTGCAAAAGTTGACAGACAAGTTCAAGAAGCCCTTTCTTGCTATAAATTAATTTATAGTGAAAAGAAGACACAAAGTGTCCAGTCTATGATTTATACCTTTTTTGAAGCAAGCTAATCTGAGTAATAAACCAAGGCCTTCTAGAAGTCATCAAAGTGACTTTAAAATTAGTGACCCTGTACCGTAGCATCTCCTTCATCCAGCAACTAGTCTCCTAATTCTAGAATCTACACAGTTTTTAAGACTTAGACTTAATGATGAGTTGCTTCATTTTATTTTATATTTTTGTTTTAAAGTTGTATTAATTACATTTTATTGAATACTTGCCCCGTCTGTTTCTTTCATTCAATAATTTTGTTAATGTTGTACAATATCATACGGTACAATAACATTTTAATGTAACATTACATACATACACTATAACCTTCCATACAGTACTCTATAGTACTGTATAGACTATACATGGACTATTTACAATGTTATGATGGCTGCTCATCTATAATCTTGCATATAGCCTAGGATATATCACACACTACTTTTGACTTACAATATTTCTGATTTACGATGTGTTTTTTGGAACGTAACCCATTGTAAGTTGTAGACTGACTGTACTTTGTAGGCTCAGAGTCCCTATAGATACAATTATACACGGTAAAACTTATTCAGCAAACTACAGAGTATATGAACTTGCACAGTTTTCATGCTTACTGGTTCAATGCGGAATATATATCTTAAATGTATTAAATATTTTATCACATATTTATAAAATTTATTTAATTCAGTTAACTTACCGGTACTCAGTTATTCTGTTTGCCATGCATAGGACGCCCACAATAGAACAGATCTTATGAAACCTTCCACTGATACACAGTGATATATTTTACATTATAATAGGCCTATAACACTAAGCTGTAATATTTTATATCACTGTTATTTGATTTATAATAATCTATGAAAGTAATAACGCAAAAACGGAAAAATACCAAATGTAACAAAATGAAAATTTCAATAAATAATTAAACACACACACACACACACACGATTTCATTTATGCTGGAATTGTACTCATTTGGTTTTTGTTTCCACCTGGCACAGGATCAGCTGAGAGTCAGTAAATAACATTTACAATGTAAGTGATGTATTCAAAATATTTTTTAAAACCATTTATACTAGCAGCAAAACTTTTACTGTATCTATAACTTTATATAGACTATATCTACTATTGTAATTGTTATTATTTATAATATGAAACATGGTCAGATATTTTGGAATTTTACTGGTTTTTGTAGTTGATTTTGAGAGGTAATATTAGACCTAACAAATTATTTACAGAGTTGAATGCAACTGTTTGTACAAATTACTTTCTCAGATTTCTTCACCTGTCAAATTATTTTTATCTTATACAGACTCGTTTGTAATAAGGTTGTTATGTTGGGAAGTTACCATCAAACTGTTAACAATAATACAAGAACATATTGTACGTTATACAGAACGATGATTAAATATGATTTCCCTTTCTCTATTTAGGTCAATGGGTATTTTACCATTCTGGTAACTGTATGTAGTTAAAGTTCGAAATGAATTTTATAATATTAGTGAGGAAAAAATAATTTTCATTGAGCAAAAACACATATAGGAAGATAAATAGACTGCACACTCCCAGGAATGAATTTAACAACAAACAGAATAATCACTGTTGCATACCACCATAAAAAAATTATTCCGATTAGCGCTTTCAAGCTTCACAGCTCATTGTCAGATTGGAATAACAATAATAGGACAAACAACTTCTTCATACCCCCATCTGAATTTCATTACATCCGTAACATGTTAAACATTCAACTTATAGATTGTTTACGAAAATGTGTACGGATAGTGGGCAAGTGGGGGTATGAAGAAGTTGTTTATCCTATTACTGTTATTTCCGATCTGACAATGAGCTGTGAGCTTGAAAGCGCTAATCGGAATAATTTTTGTATAGTGGTGTGCAACAGTGATTATTCTGTTTGTGATTATGACCACTAACACAATTTTCTTCATTAAATTTAACAACAGTTAAATTAGTTTATACATATTGGGGTTACAAACTAATTTAGACATTAAGCAGGACAGTCAAATTTCAGTTCGTTTTAAGACAGTGGTTCAATTTTTTAAACAATGGTTTAGTTCAATCAAAAACATAGAAGACATTTTGATGCCAATTCTGTATTTATTATTAATAGCCCTATATTGAAATAATCAATATTGTATTTAGTTTCACTTAGCCTTCTTTAGTCTACAAGTAAGTCAAAATGTATTGTATTAAAACAAATGTTGTGTTTACAATATAACACACTCAGAAGTTTATTATAATTTATCAAATACGATTCATATTTATAAGTATCACTTCTCCTTATACACCTAAAATGCTGTGTGCAAACTTTTTTATACCTTAATTTTTTGGTCTTGCTAATATATGTATTAACAAAATGACAACTATTCTTACTCAGTCATTCGCCAAGTCTATCAAATTTTTAGTTTGTAAATACAATGTTAATTTACTGTAAACAAGTATAGAATATAAAACAAAAACTACAAAATGAATACAAAAATAAAACTACCCAACACTTATTATTAATAATTTAAATTTAGTTTACTCATGTTTTTATTTTTTGATGTTCAATTTAGAGGAATAATGTTATGAAAATAATGATATTAAATCTGATTGTAATGAAAGTTGTAAATATTCAAACGGCATGGTCCCTAATTAATAAATTAACACCCACATGTAATTATATGACCCTAACAGTTTAAATTGATGCATTTCACAGCCACTATTCAAGTTTTAAAACTCATTACGTGCTGCAGTTTTGAAATGCACTAAACAATTGTACACATTATTTTCAAATATTTTTCTAAAAACAGAAGTACAGTAATTGAAATTAAATTATTCAAAAATTGTTTATTTTACATAATTTCTGATGGACCGTATTACATCATGCAATGGATTTTATAGAGGGAATACAGTACAGTTAGAAGCGTTATTATTGTAAAGGTTAACAATATTTATACATGTTCAGGAAATATACAAAGACAAAGAATAGACATATTATTATTTCCATTAGTAATATATATTAAAGTCCGTTTCACTTATATGTTTATATTATAGAAACAACTAATTTATATTTCCACTTTTGATTGCATTTTACAATAAATTTGAAATCGTCTGCTAAAACACTATGCTGAAAACTGATATTACATTTTTGAAATATAAACAGTGTCACTTTTTTTAAACCGTTAATAGTTGTTTAAAATTAAATATAATGAATTTTTTAGACTCCTGCACAGATATTTTCAGCAATACGTTACACTAAAACCGAAATGCAGTAACTTTTATTTCAACCGTTAATATTACATATGATACACAAACGGCACGTATGACTCACCAGAAATGCGACAGTATATCTTACTCTTCTGTAAAACTGTTCGCATACAAATATCGCTCTTTTATACTCACTTCACACCATTTTACACAGATTTTTAGGTTATCCTTCCAGTTTGCAGCGGGAATACACGATATGATGACGTGTTACAAAGAATATAAAATTGTTTGTGTGTTGTCTGCAAATTATTCTGCTGCAATATAAATAAACGGTAATGAAATACGACGAAACCTTAAACCGCTTAAACGAATAACATCGTTATAAGTTACCAGTAAGTGTATGCCAACCTACATCTACTTTTTATATACTGTAGAATATGACTAGAACTGCATGATCGTAAACAGTAATGTTGACAGGCATGCACTACGAATTACAGTATTTTATAAAAGCATAAAGAATAAAATTATTATGATACAATAAAAATATGTACGAGACGCTAAACGAGAGCTACATATTGTTTTTGTTTCATTTTGTTCTTGTTTTTTTCATTTGCTGTTCAGCAAATTAGCATCGACGACGAAATCAACTCTTCGTAATCAAAACATTTCCGAGTTTTAGTTCAAAAACGGTGTACGGTCGCCCGGTTTACAAAAATTGGGTTAGTAAATATATATCCATAGAACTTGAAAAAAACTTATTACGTTAACATTCACTGAATGTCTTAACAATGTTAAGATTTTATTTATTTGTATTATATATATATACCAATTTTAAAGGTACGCCTACATAAATTACTGCACAACTCTGTTCGTCATTTTGTTTGTTCACTGTATAAACTTTGTCCTGTTTGAATGTTTGGGAAGTAATCAACTATTTTATTACATTATATTACCTATATGTCATTAATTCCAGCTTGCGCACATGGTACAAAACATTACAGTGTAGGTAGTTTTTAATTTTAGTTTGTAATTGCTTGATATATAAAATAGTACGGTATTCTAAGGAAAAATGTAAATATCTGTATGCTATAAGATTTTCGTGACTGTAAATGTTATTGTTATTTGTGATTTTTTATTACGGTATGTTCTTATATAACTGCATTATCATATCCAATTATCATATAATTATACTTTTTATCATTTGCAAAAAAACAATTTGTTCTTTTTCTTTCTTTTCAATGATGGCTGTTCTAAGACAAATCATTCTCCAGGCTTCCAACATTAAGCTACTATTTCTGTTTTCAATTAAACAATATACTGTTGCAGATTATTTCTTGATATTTGGTTGTAATATTCACAACATTATTTAAAAACTGAATTCTGTTTTCTTTTCTAGCAGCTGAGAATATGCTAGAATCGTGTCGTAAAGAGAAAAACTGTTACATTCTTTTTGATTTGCTGATGCTCACATTGTTTTCTGATGTTCATGAGTTAAACTCTTCTGAGGCAAGCTTAATAGTTTTTCCATATTTCTTTGTTGCTTGTTGTCATTTTTTGCTGATGTCCAGATCACAACATCGTCACATACATGCTAACTTTTATTCTGCCTATCCTTTATACATGTTTAGGGAGATCATTAATATAGATAATGAACAAAGATGTACTAGTGGCAGCTACCTGTAGGTGTCCTACTTTTGACTGTTTGCGACTTATCCCATCATACTTTGACCCATCTTTGTTAACCCAGTGGAGCATGTTACCTCTCACACCATTCTACTTGAGTTTACTTATCAACTTGCTTCTCCATACTTTGTCAAGAGTGCCTTTAAAATCTACAAACACTGCCAAAGTACTCTTTTTTTTATTATTGTTATTCTTAAATCCTAGTTTTACATTCTGGACAAATTTCATTAGCAAGTCTGGTGTTGACGTATTATTTCTGAAGCCAGTCTGCTCTTCAATAAGTATGTTCCAATTTTGTAAGAACCATTTGAGCTTTGCTGCCATAATTCTTTCAAAGATTTTTGCCAAGATCAAAGTCAGGGCAATTGTTAGGTGTGACTCCATTTCTTCTGCTGGTTTCCATGGCTTAAGGGCTAGTATGACCACTGCTTTTCTTCAATCTGCTGGAAGGTTCATTGTGCTTGTCCAGAACTTATAAATTATTATTAATGTGTCAAGAGCTTTAAGACCAAGGTTTTTTACAATCTCTTGGAATAGTCCATTGGGTTGTGTTTGCCTTTTTTAGCTGGTGTTTCTTATTGATTCCTTTAATAAATTCTTCTATTGAAAATTCCATTGAGAAGAGTTCCTCCAGGTGGCTATCTCCTCTGTTTCTGATTTTTAGTTTTCTATGCATCTTTTCTTTCTTCTTTAGAATTTGTACAAGTTTGTGCTGGGCAAGATGTTAAATATGTTTAGTATTTCTGTTTTGTCTGTTACTTCCTTATCTCTAACTTTCAATGGTGGACTCTTCATTATGACATATTTATTATTCAAGCTACTGTTAATTATAATTTTGTTAACTGTTTAATGGGAAATACACAGTCTGTTCATGATTCTTGTAATTGAAATTCTATTTGTTCTTTGATAATATTTTTTCCATTTGACGTTTTGGTATTGGACTGCAGAGCTCTCCAATGAGCTCATTATGCATAACTCAAACATTTGTGCAGTCTTGTTTATTACTTTTCTTATGGAAGTCGAAAATTAAAGTGTTAAAAGTCATCCAGTGTCACACTGCTTCTTGGATAAGTAATAGTGTATTTGTTAGTATCTTGGAAAAAATAACCGTTTGTTATAAAAAAATTTCAGTATAGTCCTAATGGTAATACCACCTGCCTGCCCTTCATCATTTTTATGATGATTTCCCTTTAAAACTTTCTTCTGAAGTGTGCTCCTAAAAAGTGCACCATGGCTCACAAAGTTTAGGAATCTCTTCTCTATGTTACACTGACTGACTTCCAACTTAGCAGTGATTGGCACTCCCAGAGAAGAAGATTCAACTCCAGAGCATGTTTTGTCTGTTACATCAATTTTAGACATAAACAACAGCAAATTACAAATGCCATCATAAGTTTTTCTGCAATTCACAAATTTGGCCTATATATACCGTGTGCCACTCCCATGCTACAGTACCTGCTGCACTTATGCCAACTGTATATACTAATTTTTCTTACTGTACATATATTATTTTGCCTTTGTAAGCTATTGCTGATATAAGTAGCTCATTGTCATAATTGCCATAAGCACTACCTGCCTACTGCTCAGTGAATCCCTTCCAGTATATAATTTTCCAGTAATTTTCTCCTCAACAATTCTTGTCCAGTGTACTATACTACAGTTGTCATTGTCATCCTTTACAGCTTAGGCTCGTAGCGTGTTCCAGTCTCAATAGAAGTCATCCAACCATTGCTTACGGGGTCTTCCCACACTTTTCTCCCCCCTTGGATGATAGTCAAGGGCTCTTCTTGAAAATCTAGTTGGATTCATTCTCTCTACATGTAACCGCCACTCTGTTTTGTACCAGGAGATTTTCTCATTTAAGTTTTCAGCTGTGCCTTAGCTCCATTCTAGTATGATCATTTCTGATAAGATCTCTCCTGGTACAACCATTTACAGCCCTCAAGAACCTCATTTCCACTCCTTGTATTCTAGATATATCTTTGGCGTTTCTAATCCAAGTCTCACTACCACACAGTAGCTGAGGTATGGCCATTACATTGTAATATTTCAGCTGTGTCTCTTTCCTTGTTTTTTTTTTTCTTTAAATGTTTAATGATACAGCTACAAAGCGGCTACAAGACACTAATTTCACCATCAACCTCCTTATCAACTTGGTATGTGATGTTACACTCTAGATACTTGAAATCTGGTACCTGTTCTATTGGTGAGTCCTGTATGACAATCTTTGTTCTAATATGATTTGCCCCAGAAAAAGCCATAACTTTTGTTTTGAATAAGCAAATGGTTTGATTGTAATCTGCCAAAATGTCAGTAAGATAAAACAACGACCTTTGGAGGTCATTTTCATTCTCTTGGATGATCACAAGATTATCTGCATACATTAAAATATTTAAATAAAATCCTTTCTCCAAGTATAATCCCTAAGTATAATATAAACAGAACAAAGAAAGACTGCTACCCTAACAAATAACTTGGGTTATTCCAATGGGCTCTGACAATCTGTTAGTTTTTATCTGTATCTGCATCCATTATATAAACTTTTAATTACCTTTATTAAATGAATAGGGTATCCTCTTCTCTGCATTATCCTTCATAATGTTGCTCTATCCAACCTGTCAGGTGGTTTTTCGAGGTCCACAAGCGCAAGACGTGTCTCTGAATTAAATTCAGTTTTCTTTTCCACTATTTGTTTTAACACAAAGATATTGTACTACAGTACTTATACTAAAATTTTTACAGGAGAGGGACTGATGTTTGCAATGATGTCATCACCATGTTGCCACTTCATAACCACGTGTTTCTGTTGAATGTAGCCCAAGCGTAAGTTTCGTTACTGCATTCACTCAAAACATACTTTGCGCAGACAAAACAAATCCAATACGCGCAGAGTAAATATGTATTCACCTATAAAAAATAAATTGTAGGCCTACTGTTCAATTTACTGTGCGCACGTGGTAATGCACAAACAGCGGAACAACAAGTACGAGTTGACAACACTGTGCTGTACAGTTTCGGCCAATCAGACCACTCTAAACACCACTTCCCCACTCACTTGCACACAAATGTCAATCCCTCTCCAGTAAAATTTTTTACTGTAATCAGATTATCTCCCCTTATTGCAAAGGGTTATTGAAATACATCTTTGTCTCTTGGTTTCTTTTCTGATAATCTTAGGGACAATTGGCACTCTATTATCCTAGTCAGATATGCATTCTACCTCCATTTTATTTTCTCATTACTGTAACTGATAGCGCAAACTGATATTCTATTCTAGTTTGGTTACATATCCTTTTAATTGTTTTCTTGTCTTGCCTTGTTATTCCTAGCACAGTCCTTTCCGTGTTTATGCTGTTCACAGTTTTTGTTTCATTCACATGTTCTTTCGCTGTTCAGTTTCTGATCTCTACGACTTACACAAATCATATAGTGATTAAAACATTCCTATTTTTAAACAAGAAGCAGTGTGTTATCATATTATCATTCATATTGTTGCTATTTTTGTGAAAGAAATACATCCTGATCTTATTTATTGGCTGTCACAATTTTATTCAAATATTCCACTTAATTCATATCTGTCCCTAAATTTTTATTATTCATCTGACACAAGTTTATGAAATATTATTAACGAACTTGTATCTGTTCTTTACATTTCATTTCACATTCCCAGTTAAGCTCGTTAACTACATTCTCATCTGTACTGTGTTTTCACTACATCGCATGCAAATCTTAGATTTGCAAATTTCTAAAAATTGTGTGTATCAGTTTCTATTTTCTCATTTCAATTGTCTGATGTAATTTCTAACACTGCTAGTGACAGCTTTGATGGTAGCTATATATAGGGTGATTCACGAAGAAACGGAAATACTTCGGGAGATGAATCTACATCGAAAAATAAGAAAAAAAGTTCATATAAACATAGGTCCGGAAATGCTTCGTTAGTGAGTTACGGCTAGCGAAAGATTTCGCCCGGGTTTCGGTTCCCCCAGGTAAATGAAGACTTTCTGAAATTCTGGGAAGGGGCGAATTCTGCTGTTTCTTATGGTTTTTGACCTGAAAAACCGAATAAAACAGGTCGCAGAACTGTATCTCCCACAAGTTTCATGATATCCGACGTAAAACAGAAAAATCTTTGCCTAAAAACAAATTTTAGAAAATTGGAAACAATTGGAATTTTTTGTTGATTTTTATTGACTTTATTTACACCATTTTTCTCAAAATTAAATTCTTTACAAGTTTTGTTTTTAACTTTTATGCATTTATTAGTCATTTAACAATGTTATTGTACTTCGAACCTAAGGTTAGGTTAGAAGTACAATTACTTTGTTAAATGACTAATAAGTGCATAAAAGTTAAAAACAAAACTTGTAAAGAATTTAATTTTGAGAAAAATGGTGTAAATAAAGTCAATAAAAATCAACAAAAAATTCCAATTGTTTCCAATTTTCCAAAATTTGTTTTTAGGCAAAGATTTTTCTGTTTTACGTCGGATATCATGAAACTTATGAGAGATACAGTTCTGCGACCTGTTTTATTCGATTTTTCAGGTCAAAAACCATAAGAAACAGCAGAATTCACCCCTTCCCAGAATTTCAGAAAGTCTTCATTTACCCGGGGGAACCGAAACCCGGGCGAAATCTTTCGCTAGCTGTAACTCGCTAATGAAGCATTTCCGGACCTATGTTTATATGAACTTTTTTTCTTATTTTTCGATTTAGATTCATCTCCCGAAGTATTTCCGTTTCTTCGTGAATCACCCTGTATATTTGCAGATAGACATGGTGGCTACAAGGGGTGCATTTCTTGCAGACTCAAAGCCAAACATTAAATATCGGTATGGAGAACCATACATGACTTCCATGTTCTAAGATTTATATTTAAAATCATTTTTTTTAATTGGGTTTGATAATTTCTAAAAAAATGTCGCCACCCTCAAACTATTTTCACTGTTTATAGATTTTTGTTATCATGGGGTAGTCATTTAATATAATGTTATTTTCGAGTCAGTTTATATATAAAAATTGAGTACTTTGTTCTTATAAAGAAACTGAACTACGCAGATAATCATCCCTCCTCCTCAACCGATCCCCACCATTAATGATATTATAAATAGGGTAATAGTTATATCATATGTATCTTATATCATATCTATCATAGTTATACTAAGGTAGCTTATCCTTCAAAATTAAATACTCATACTTTATTACTTGATATCAGCAAAGTAATTTCCAAAAATCACCCCTCACCCTTCAACTACCCTCTCCATTATTCATAGATATCTCATTTACCATTTTACAGTGAATTAATATGACTTTGTTTTGGGGGGGACTTGTTTATCAAAATTATGTAATTTACTCTTGTTAAGACACAAAACAATGCAGGTAAACTACCCCTCTCCCTTAACCGAACAATCCCATTTTTGACATATTTACACTTTTATTGAGTAACAGTTTTATTATATGTAATTACTAAGGTATCTTATCCTTCAAAATAAAGTAGTTTATATGACATCAGAAAGGTTTTATTTTCAAAAAATTATCCCCTCTCCTTCAACTACTCTTTTCATTTATAGATATTTCATCTAACTTTCTACAGTGGATTATTATGGCCTTCTTTTCAGGATACTTTATTTAACAAAATTAAGTACTTTACTCGTGTTAAAACGTAAAATGTTGCTGGTAAACTACCCCTTCCCCTTAACCAATCTTCACCAAAATCAATAGGCCTTGAGTCCTCTACAACACATATGCAAAAAATTATTTCATTCTGTTTGAATTTGTGGCAGTTATTGTTCACCATAGAAAAAATTCCACACACTGTCTGTGGAAAATGACTTTTCTTCATGTTTTGAGGGTAGTACAATCAGAATCAGCCCTTATCTCGAACACTATTTTTTTTGTAATCACCATACTTCCATTTCCTTATGGAACATGAGAATAAAGAACAATTCTAATAAACTTTTGAAAATTTATTTTAGATTTTAGAAAAATCAGTGTTGTAACAAAAAGTTTAGTCATTTTGGTTGCTGTCCTAATTTTTCATCATGCTATTAATGAAGTCAGTTCCTTGCATTCTTACACTCTGTTCCTATGAGGAATGAGCATGCACAACCCATTTAGTCTCTTGTTTCCCATTTTAGGCTGATTTCAAATCATGACACAAAGTTATGTATTAAACGGCATGAACAACAATAACGTTCAACATACTGTCATATTAAATTACATATTTATGAGTAATTTGTTATTGTTTGTTTCATGTGCACGATAAATCAATGTGTTAAAGCACAAATGAAAGAATTTGTGACATTAAAAAGCAATATTTTTATTATAAATGTGCATATTTGTTGCATGTGTATTCAATGTACAGTGTGTAAGTAACGAAAGGTTTCACTATTAACAATCTGTGAAATTGAAATTTTTAAAATATTAATGAATCTTTATTAGAATTCACAATAAATAGCATAGTCGATGTTAACAAACATACTATCCTTCGATCTTGAGCCACATTTTCATTGTGCTGCACTACTTGAATTCTAGCTGATTGGATAAGCAATGTTCTATTCTAAAGCAGAATGATCACTGTTGCACACCACTATATAAAAATTATCCCGGTTAGCGCTTTCAAGCTTCACAGCTTATCGTCAGATCGGAATAGACAGAAATTATGTGAAAACAAACCCTTTCACCCCTCTCACCCCACCCTGCTCACACACAACAAGCTATAATATAAATATTCTGAACACTTAAAAGCTTTAACCAACAACAATATACACTCCGCATTTGCCACACACATACACACAGAAAACCACAGTTACACCAACATAGACACTAATCTTGAAATTTTACATTACATACCCAAAGGTCGAAAACTCAACACAACTGAACAATACAAAATATATAAACACCACACAACACAACCAAACAACATACTCAACGATCAATTACAATATAAATCACATACACTTTTTGACACAATTATACAAAAAACAAACAGTAAGTTGAATCCCCGCGCCAATCCCCTTCCTCCACACACCACCCCCACTACACCTTCCACACAACAACCGTTACAAAATGCTGGCAGTCTGTATCAAAGCTGAAGAAGGCGGATACGTACGCCGAAATGCGTCCAACAAAAAACAGTAAGTTTTCACATGAAAAAGTTCATTTTTAGATAAGTATAAATGTCCCTTCCCCACCCCCTAAACCCTGTCCCACCATCTGTACAGTTACATATTTTTCTAGCAAATTCCTTGTGTTTCAGTGTTGTGTGTGTGTGCATCCTTTTAAACTTACCCTCACACACACACACACACACACACACTGTAACAGTACAGACTGACCCAGTACCAGAATTATGGGAATTATGGGTATTTTCATTGTTTTATTATGTATTTTTTAAACATACAGAATGGTTAGGTACATTGTCCCTCTGGAAAACGGAACAACGTAAATTCGGCCAGAGTAAAACACCAAGGTCTCCGGTGGACGTGAAAACAGCAAAATCTACCATGGCGGTGTTTATGACGAAGTACCACAATATGCATTATGATTGGGCTATAACACTAGTCCGTCATCGCTAAGAACAATGACGCACTGAGTACAATGTGTGCAACGAGGCGTTGTCCAGCAAGACAAAGCGGGATGACGTAAGAACTACACACACACAAGCAAGAAATTACACTTGCCTCGCTCTCATTTCAACGCCATTCTTCAGAGGAGCCACAGCGATGTATCGTTGTGTGTATAACTTTTTAACAATACTTTAATTCAACTAACAAAAATGTTACCAACAGTAGTGGAGCAATAAAGGCTCATCTTGTTTACAGTATAAATATATAAAGAATGTAAATTCAGTGCACACATCTATCTAATTAAACTCAGCGGAATTAAAGGCGAACACCGACCATCACCATGGGAGTCTCACACCAACAACGGATGGACACCACCACCTAACAAGCAGAGAAGTTCCTTTTGTCATTTTTATAGTTAATGAGCTCCTTAATATCAAATCGATAATAAAAAAGAATGTACGGGTCTGAAGTTGAATGTGTGAGAATGAATGCGTGAATGTATGGCCATAACACATAAGCCGAAGGCATTGGTTTGTGCAGTAACTAATTAACTATTAATAAATGATTTAAAGCTGCAGCTATAAAGTGTACATTGATATTAATTCAACAGATAAAGAAATAGAGAGAATCAAAAGAGATAGGAAAAGTAGCCACCATTTTGTTTTGTGTCATATCATATGACGTCACTATTTTGACCGCATGGTTGTATGTGTACTACCTTAGATTGAATTAAATTTGATGGTTAATTTCAAGAATATCTGGTTATCATTTGTGTCGTCAACTGTGTTTCAAAATCTTCCTGTACCCGAACCCTGGTATCCCTTAGGTAGAAAACAAGTTATAAAGGAAGAAAACGAGCCCGGCAAATAATGAAATTGGTGAGTATCATTAAGACCGAATTATGGTATTTGTTATCTATACCTTACTAAATATATGTGCTAATATTATTGATAAGAGTGAGTGTATTCACAATTGCCGCCCTCACTGTGAGTATAAGTTTGTTTATGCACAATTGTCGCCCTCACTGGGACTTGATAAATTATTATTATGGGTAAGATAACCTTATTTATGTATTTAAAGTTTATTGACAAAGGTAGTATTGTTAAAAACAAATATAAATACATTTATATTGTAAAAATATTATTGACTTATTTGTTTATTCACAATTGGCGCCCGAACAGGGACTTTGTATAAAATTAATTTATATAAAACAGATAGATGGAGAAACACAGAAGACGATATATAATGAATGAGAGGTTATGTTGTTAAAGGTAAATAGTTAAATACGAGTTGAGTATATTGCGTAGTCAAATACAAATAGAGATAAATAACCATTTAAATACTAAAATACAAAATGGCAGAAAATAACAATAGCATAGAAATAGAAAATTCAGAGACAGAATCTATTTTACGGGAAAGACACATTAGCTCAACACCTAAAGTAGCCGAAAATAAAATATCATTAGAAGACCTGTTCGCATTGATTAAAACACAAAATAGTGTGTTAAAGGAGATTGACGAGAAGTTTGATAGCCTCGAAAATGAATTGAAAAAACAAAATAATGTGCAAGAGGTAAAATTGAACCAATTAGAAGAGAGATTAGAAAAATTTAAAAACGAAATACAGAAACAAAATTGTAACATTGACAAGGTAGACAAATCAGATAGAAATAAAGACAAGGTAAGTAGTGGTGAGAATTATAATAGAATTACAAATATGGTGTTAGAAAATAATTGTGTGAGTATTGAGAGTGGTGATAAAAGTATAATGGGAGTAGAATTTGATAATGAAGTGATAAAAAGTGTTGATGAATTAGAGAGAAAGTATAGAGAGAATTTACAGATAAAGGGGTTGCAGGGGGTAAGATTTTCCCTTAATGTTGTAGTAGGGGGTGAAGTAAAGACTTCACGTGTGTTTAGGAAGGACGAGAGTGCCTTCAATGCGTATTTGGAAGACAGAAGGTCTACAAATAAAGTGGTCCCTGGTTTTTTTTGTACACTTCACAGGTGGTGCAGTGATAAAGTAGTAGAGTCCCCTGCATATATGGAGAGAGAGTGTGTAGCTTGGTATGATGGTGAGAAATGTTTTGAGAGAGAGAGAAAGAGAGAAATTGAGATATATAAAGTAAAGAAAAATTATGAAGAGTTTAGGAAAAGGTTAGGTGTAGAGATGATATATAATAAAAATATGAAATACTTACCTTGTAAGGAAGTTGATATAGTAGTAGGAGATGATAATGAAAATAATGACTTAGTAACTTATCTGATTGTGACGAATTATACTGGAGGTGACAGGACAATGACAAATCATGACAGATTAAATGAGTTTGTGGAAAATAATGAAAATTTGAATGGTATATGCATTTATGATGTTAATATAAGAGATTCAATAATAAGCAATGTATATAGATATAAGATAAGACTATTGTTCAACGATATGGGGTAATTGTTTATTGTGTTATGAACATTTAATTGTGTGGACAGTGTTTTTAAAAATGGACTGATTCGGACTGATTATGGCAAATGATTTAGTGATTATGTGAATTGTATATTTTTGTGTATTGATGTCTATGTATTTGTGTATTTTTACTGTTGTGTACTTTATGTATTTTTTTATGTAAGCATGTATTGTACGATTTTAAATAATTGGAGGAAGTTAATAATGATTTTAAAGGATATTATGAGAATTCAGATTCTAATGGTTAGTAGATGATTATGTATTTGGATATGAAAGGTGTTGTTAGCAGATAAGTGATGAATTTTCTAATGGTGTATTAAGTTGAAACGTTATAAAGAGTTTGGGGATAGTGATAAATCAGGGCATTGGAGTTAGTTGAATAAAGTTATTGGGAGTTAGGAAAAATAAAGTGTTGAGATGCTGATAAAATATAAAGAGGTGTTAGATATTTTAGGGACACAGTGGTTAGTAATTATATGTAGAGTTGAGTAATGTGCATGGTAATTTTATAGTTATTGATGGTGATATTTTGTAATTAGGGTATTGGTGTAGGAGTCCAACGAGAGATGTTGAGACAGGAGGGATCGTTGTGTGCCGGAAAGGGTTATCTGAAAGGGTCAGAAACCGATAAGGGAATGAGTTGGTTAGAGGGAATACACACATACTAGTACAAAAAGGCGCGGTGCCAGAGGTTTTAAATGGGATTTGTGAAGGGGGTTATTAAGAGATATTGGTGTCAAAATGTATATTAATGGTTAGAAGCGGTTGTTAGTAGAGAAAAGGGGGTAGTAAGGTTAGATTGACAATGCCAAAATAAGACAGAGAAATAATGAATAATAGAGAGTCACCCAAACGAGTAAGTATAGAAGGGTTAGAAAAGGAGAATTCATGGTAGGAAGGTGAGGTAACAAGGGAAGGTAAATGTAACAGAAAGGTAAGGACAAATTTGAAATTGTTGTATAGAGTCTGATGAATGTCAAATAATTAAAAGTTAATAGAAAATTGTTGAAGTAGTAATGTGATAAAGTTTGGTATAAATCATGAAAATTTAAATTGTTTAATGTAAGGTAAATGTAACAATGTTAATATGTAATGTACAATGTTTTATGATGTTTTATTAGGTTGGGGGGCAATAGAGTGTGTGGCTAGGAGGTCGTTACAGGGGTAATGACGATAATAAGTGTTAAGAGATAGTATATTTTAAAGTTGAAAAAATAAAGTTAAAAAATGAAGTTAAATAAAATATTCTAGTAAGCTGCCATTTACAAAATAGATAAATGATTATAAGTTGAGCAACAAAGTTTAAAGGAAAAGTGTCTGCCATGATAGTTGTAAGTTGAATTTATAGAAATAATTAGGTGAAGGTATTTTGGGGTATAATAAAGAATGATTGATATATTGTGTTATATGTAGTTGCCTATATATGTTGTTTATTTTCTTACAAGGAAGTAGTTGAATTTGGTGGTGGTAAGAAATCAATGTATTTTAAGTCTTGTTGTGGTTAAGTGACCCTTTTGAATTAAAAAACAAACCAATGCCCGAACACAAACCAATGCGTCTAAAAGGGGACATATCAGTTGTAGATATGTAAGTGTACTATACCACTATTTTGAAATTTTGTATTGGATGTTTCAGAGTTTTGTGGTGTTGTGACCGCAGTCCTGGGCTGGCTGGAGCGTCAGAACAGGAGTGTATAGTGCCTCATGGCCTTATGGTGTAGGGATCTCTCAGGAGAAGTCCAGTAAGGTCAGAGGGTGCGACCAGCATCATAGGACCAAGGGTAAGTGATGATAAAATTTTTTTTGTGTAACGTTACAGGGGGTTGTGGTGACGTATCTAGACTGATCCTTTTAGGAGAGTGTGAATGAGTCAAGGAAATTTTTTAATGTTTCGACACAAAAAATTTTCCTTGAGGGGGTTTGTAACAGTACAGACTGACCCAGTACCAGAATTATGGGAATTATGGGTATTTTCATTGTTTTATTATGTATTTTTTAAACATACAGAATGGTTAGGTACATTGTCCCTCTGGAAAACGGAACAACGTAAATTCGGCCAGAGTAAAACACCAAGGTCTCCGGTGGACGTGAAAACAGCAAAATCTACCATGGCGGTGTTTATGACGAAGTACCACAATATGCATTATGATTGGGCTATAACACTAGTCCGTCATCGCTAAGAACAATGACGCACTGAGTACAATGTGTGCAACGAGGCGTTGTCCAGCAAGACAAAGCGGGATGACGTAAGAACTACACACACACAAGCAAGAAATTACACTTGCCTCGCTCTCATTTCAACGCCATTCTTCAGAGGAGCCACAGCGATGTATCGTTGTGTGTATAACTTTTTAACAATACTTTAATTCAACTAACAAAAATGTTACCAACAGTAGTGGAGCAATAAAGGCTCATCTTGTTTACAGTATAAATATATAAAGAATGTAAATTCAGTGCACACATCTATCTAATTAAACTCAGCGGGAATTAAAGGCGAACACCGACCATCACCATGGGAGTCTCACACCAACAACGGATGGACACCACCACCTAACAAGCAGAGAAGTTCCTTTTGTCATTTTTATAGTTAATGAGCTCCTTAATATCAAATCGATAATAAAAAAGAATGTACGGGTCTGAAGTTGAATGTGTGAGAATGAATGCGTGAATGTATGGCCATAACACATAAGCCGAAGGCATTGGTTTGTGCAGTAACTAATTAAATATTAATAAATGATTTAAAGCTGCAGCTATAAAGTGTACATTGATATTAATTCAACAAATAAGAAATAGAGAGAATCAAAAGAGATAGGAAAAGTAGCCACCATTTTGTTTTGTGTCATATCATATGACGTCACTATTTTGACCGCATGGTTGTATGTGTACTACCTTAGATTGAATTAAATTTGATGGTTAATTTCAAGAATATCTGGTTATCATTTGTGTCGTCAACTGTGTTTCAAAATCTTCCTGTACCCGAACCCTGGTATCCCTTAGGTAGAAAACAAGTTATAAAGGAAGAAAACGAGCCCGGCAAATAATGAAATTGGTGAGTATCATTAATACCGAATTATGGTATTTGTTATCTATACCTTACTAAATATATGTGCTAATATTATTGATAAGAGTGAGTGTATTCACAATTGCCGCCCTCACTGTGAGTATAAGTTTGTTTATGCACAATTGTCGCCCTCACTGGGACTTGATAAATTATTATTATGGGTAAGATAACCTTATTTATGTATTTAAAGTTTATTGACAAAGGTAGTATTGTTAAAAACAAATATAAATACATTTATATTGTAAAAATATTATTGACTTATAAGTTTTGTTTATTCACAACACACACACACAACACTGAAACACAAGGAATATGCTAGAAAAATATGTAACTGTACAGATGGTGGGACAGGGTTTAGGGGGTGGGGAAGGGACATTTATATTATAGCTTGTTGTGTGTGAGCAGGGTGGGGTGAGAGGGGTGAAGGGTTTGTTTTCACATAATTTCTGTCTATTCCGATCTGACGATGAGCTGTGAAGCTTGAAAGCTCTAATTGGGATAATTTTTATATAGTGGTGTGCAACAGTGATCATTCTGCTTGTGATTTCAACCACTAACACAAATTTCTTCATTAAACGAATGTTCTATTCTGTTATGTCCTAGCATGTGAAACATCTCAGAACTTTTTGTAATAAGTTCTGCTACCAGCATGTTTAGCGGCTTTAGCTTCAACATTTTTTATAGTGCCTACTCCAACTTTGGTCCATGGTTCCTATCCATTAAACATCAAACAATAATAGCAGTGCAGAGTTTTGTTTCGCTTACAACTAGAGAGCCACCTATATTTACTATACCAAACTTTCTGAAATTTTTGGACAATTTTTCCATCCTTTTGCGATAAATCTAAAGGTGGCCGAGGTATTTTTGACTTTAGCAATACCTTTTGCTCTTAAGGTAATGTACTGATTTCGTATTTTAACAAAAATTCTAGTGAATCAAAGTTGTCAGAGTTCATATCAAATACTTCTGCGACAGAACTGGTACTAACTGTATTCATTTTGCTGCATTAAATCAATTAAATAGTATGCTTAAAACACTTAAAGGACAACACTTAAAAATGTTTATTAATAAATAATTAGTACATAAATGATCACACACTTCTTAGTCTATAACACTGTATACAAAATTAAAAATAATTTGCAAACACAACAAAAACAAATATTCACTATGCACGCATAATGAAACAAACACAGACGGCCAGGCGAAAATTCTGTACTATTCAGTCAGGGGAGACGTGTCTTTTGATGTTGTGAATACACAAACTTATAATCATTTATATTGTAATATTTATTGTAATATTGTAATATTATTGTAGTATTTATATTTGTTTTTAACAATACTACCTTTGTCAATAAACTTTAAATACATAAATAAGGTTATCTTACCCATAATAATAATTTATCAAGTCCCAGTGAGGGCGACAATTGTGCATAAACAAACTTATAATCACTGTGAGGGCGGCAATTGTAAATACACTCACTCTTATCAATAATATTAGCACATATATTTAGTAAGATATAGATAACAAATACCATAATTCGGTATTAATGATACTCACCAATTTCATTATTTGCCGGGCTCGTTTTCTTCCTTTATAACTTGTTTTCTACCTAAGGGATACCAGGGTTCGGGTACAGGAAGATTTTGAAACACAGTTGACGACACCAATGATAACCAGATATTCTTGAAATTAACCATCAAATTTAATTCAATCTAAGGTAGTACACATACAACCATGCGGTCAAAATAGTGACGTCATATGATATGACACAAAACAAAATGGTGGCGACTTTTCCTATCTCTTTTGATTCTCTCTATTTCTTTATCTGTTGAATTAATATCAGTGTACACTTTATAGCTGCAGCTTTAAATCATTTATTAATAGTTAATTAGTTACTGCACAAACCAATGCCTTCGGTTTATGTGTTATGGCCATACATTCGCGCATTCATTCTCACACATTCAACTTCAGACCCGTACATTCTTTTTTATTATCGATTTGATATTAATGAGCTCATTAACTATAAAAATGACAAAAGGAACTTCTCTGCTTGTTAGGTGGTGGTGTCCATCCGTTGTTGGTGTGAGACTCCCATGGTGATGGTCGGTGTTCGCCTTTAATTCCGCTGAGTTTAATTAGATAGATGTGTGCACTGAATTTACATTTTTTATATATTTATACTGTAAACAAGATGAGCCTTTATTGCTCCACTACTGTTGGTAACATTTTTGTTAGTTGAATTAAAGTATTGTTAAAAAGTTATACACACAACGATACATCGTTGTGGCTCCTCTGAAGAATGGCGTTGAAATGAGAGCGAGGCAAGTGTAATTTCTTGCTTGTGTGTGTGTAGTTCTTACGTCATCCCGCTTTGTCTTGCTGGACAACGCCTCGTTGCACACATTGTACTCAGTGCGTCATTGTTCTTAGCGATGACGGACTAGTGTTATAGCCCAATCATAATGCATATTGTGGTACTTCGTCATAAACACCGCCATGGTAGATTTTGCTGTTTTCACGTCCACCGGAGACCTTGGTGTTTTACTCTGGCCGAATTTACGTTGTTCCGTTTTCCAGAGGGACAATGTACCTAACCATTCAGTATGTTTAAAAAATACATAATAAAACAATGAAAATACCCATAATTCCCATAATTCTGGTACTGGGTCAGTCTGTACTGTTACAAACCCCCTCAAGGAAAATTTTTTGTGTCGAAACATAAAAAAATTTCCTTGACTCATTCACACTCTCCTAAAAGGATCAGTCTAGATACGTCACCACAACCCCCTGTAACGTTACACAAAAAAATTTTATCATCACTTACCCTTGGTCCTATGATGCTGGTCGCACCCTCTGACCTTACTGGACTTCTCCTGAGAGATCCCTACACCATAAGGCCATGAGGCACTATACACTCCTGTTCTGACGCTCCAGCCAGCCCAGGACTGCGGTCACAACACCACAAAACTCTGAAACATCCAATACAAAATTTCAAAATAGTGGTATAGTACACTTACATATCTACAACTGATATGTCCCCTTTTAGACGCATTGGTTTGTGTTCGGGCATTGGTTTGTTTTTTAATTCAAAAGTGTCACTTAACCACAACAAGGCTTAAAATACATTGATTTCTTACCACCACCAAATTCAACTACTTCCTTGTAAGAAAATAAACAACATATATAGGCAACTACATATAACACAATATATCAATCATTCTTTATTATACCCCAAAATACCTTCACCTAATTATTTCTATAAATTCAACTTACAACTATCATGGCAGACACTTTTCCTTTAAACTTTGTTGCTCAACTTATACTCATTTATCTATTTTGTAAATGGCAGCTTACTAGAATATTTTATTTAACTTCATTTTTTAACTTTATTTTTTCAACTTTAAAATATACTATCTCTTAACACTTATTATCGTCATTACCCCTGTAACGACCTCCTAGCCACACACTCTATTTCCCCCCAACATAATAAAACATCATAAAACATTGAACATTACATATTAACATTGTTACATTTACCTTACATTAAACAATTTAAATTTATATGACTTGTACCAAACTTTATAACATCAATTCTCAATTAACTTTAATTATTTAACATTCATTAGATTCTATACAACAATTTCAAATTTATCCTTACCTTTCTGTTACAATTACCTTCCTTTGTTACCTCACCTTCCTACCATGAATTCTCCTTTTCTAACCCTTCTATCCTCACTCATTTGGGTGACTCTCTATTACTCATTTTTCTCTGTCTTATTTTGGCATCTGTCAACCTAACCTTACTACCCCTTTTTTCTACACTAGCCGCTTCTAACCATTAATATATTTTTTGACACCAATATCTCTATAATAAACCCCCTTCATAAATCCCATTTAAAACCTCTGGCACCGCACCTTTTTTGTACTAGTATGTGTGTATTCCCTCTAACCAACTCATTCCCTTATCGGTTTCTGACCCTTTCAGATAACCCTTTCCGGCACACAACGATCCCTCCTGTCTCAACATCTCTCGTTGGACTCCTACACCAATACCCTAATTACAAAATATCACCATCAACAACTATAAAATTACCATGCACATTACTCAACTCTACATATAATTACTAACCACTGTGTCCCTAAAATATCTAACACCTCTTTATATTTTACAGCATCTCAACACTTTATTTTTCCTAACTCCCAATAACTTTATTCAACTAACTCCAATGCCCTGATTTATCACTATCCCCAAACTCTTTATAACATTTCAACTTAATACACCATTACAAATTCATCACTTACCAACTGACAACACCTTTCATATCCAAATACATAATCATCTACTAACCATTAGAATCTGAATTCTCATAATATCCTTTAAAATCATTATTAACTTCCTCCAATTATTTAAAATTCTACAATACATGTTTACATAAAAAATACATAAAATACACAACAGTAAGTACACAAATACATAGACATCAATACACAAAAATCTACAATTCACATAATCACTAAATCATTCACCATAATCAGTCCTAATCAGTCCATTTTTTAAAAACACTGTCCACACAATTAAATGTTCATAACACAATAAACAATTACCCCATATCGTCGAACAATAGTCTTATCTTATATCTATATACATTGCTTATTATTGAATCTCTTATATTAACATCATAAATGCATATACCATTCAAATTTTCATTATTTTCCACAAACTCATTTAATCTGTCATGATTGGTCATTGTCCTGTCACCTCCAGTATAATTCGTCACAATCAGATAAGTTACTAAGTCATTATTTTCATTATCATCTCCTACTACTGCTATATCAGCTTCATTATAAGGTAAGTACTTATTATTTTTATTATATATCATCTCTACACCTAACCTTTTCCTAAACTCTTCATAATTTTTCTTTACTTTATATATCTCAATTTCTCTCTTTCTCTCTCTCTCAAAACATTTCTCACCATCATACCAAGCTACACACTCTTTCTCCATATATGCAGGGGACTCTACTGCTTTATCACTGCACCACCTGTGAAGTGCACAAAAAAAACCAGGGACCACTTTATTTGTAGACCTTTTGTCTTCCAAATACTCATTGAAGGCACTCTCGTCCTTCCTAAACACACGTGAAGTCTTTACTTCACCCCCTACTACAACATTAAAGGAAAATTTTACCCCCTGCAACCCCTTTATCTGTAAATTCTCTCTATACTTTCTCTCTAATTCATCAACACTTTTTATCACTTCATTATCAAATTCTACTCCCATTATACTTTTATCACCACTCTCAATACTCACACAATTATTTTCTAACACTATATTTTTACTTCTATTATCGTAATGATCACCACTACTTACCTTGTTTTTGTCTATCTCTAACTTGTCTACTTTGTCAATACTACAATTTTGTCTCTGTATTTCGTTTTCAACTTTTTTTAGTTTCTCGTCTAATTGGTTCAATTTTACGTCTCGTACATTATTTTGTTTTTTCAATTCATTTTCGAGGCTATCAAACTTCTCGTCAATCTCTTTTAACACACTATTTTGTGTTTTAATCAATGCGAACAGGTCTTCTAATGATATTTTATTTTCGACTACTTTAGGTGTTGAGCTAATGTGTCTTTCCCGTAAAATAGATTCTGTCTCTGAATTTTCTATTTCTATGCTATTGTTATTTTCTGCCATTTTGTATTTTAGTATTTAAATGGTTATTTATCTCTATTTGTATTTGACTACGCAATATACTCAACTCGTATTTAACTATTTACCTTTAACAACATAACCTCTCATTCATTATATATCGTCTTCTGTGTTTCTCCATCTATCTGTTTTATATAAATTAATTTTATACAAAGTCCCTGTTCGGGCGCCAATTGTGAATACACAAACTTATAATCATTTATATTATTACAATATAAATGTATTTATATTTGTTTTTAACAATACTACCTTTGTCAATAAACTTTAAATACATAAATAAGGTTATCTTACCCATAATAATAATTTATCAAGTCCCAGTGAGGGCGACAATTGTGCATAAACAAACTTATAATCACTGTGAGGGCGGCAATTGTAAATAAACTCACTCTTATCAATAATATTAGCACATATATTTAGTAAGATATAGATAACAAATACCATAATTCGGTATTAATGATACTCACCAATTTCATTATTTGCCGGGCTCGTTTTCTTCCTTTATAACTTGTTTTCTACCTAAGGGATACCAGGGTTCGGGTACAGGAAGATTTTGAAACACAGTTGACGACACCAATGATAACCAGATATTCTTGAAATTAACCATCAAATTTAATTCAATCTAAGGTAGTACACATACAACCATGCGGTCAAAATAGTGACGTCATATGATATGACACAAAACAAAATGGTGGCGACTTTTCCTATCTCTTTTGATTCTCTCTATTTCTTTATCTGTTGAATTAATATCAATGTACACTTTATAGCTGCAGCTTTAAATCATTTATTAATAGTTAATTAGTTACTGCACAAACCAATGCCTTCGGTTTATGTGTTATGGCCATACATTCGCGCATTCATTCTCACACATTCAACTTCAGACCCGTACATTCTTTTTTATTATCGATTTGATATTAATGAGCTCATTAACTATAAAAATGACAAAAGGAACTTCTCTGCTTGTTAGGTGGTGGTGTCCATCCGTTGTTGATGTGAGACTCCCATGGTGATGGTCGGTGTTCGCCTTTAATTCCGCTGAGTTTAATTAGATAGATGTGTGCACTGAATTTACATTTTTTATATATTTATACTGTAAACAAGATGAGCCTTTATTGCTCCACTACTGTTGGTAACATTTTTGTTAGTTGAATTAAAGTATTGTTAAAAAGTTATACACACAACGATACATCGTTGTGGCTCCTCTGAAGAATGGCGTTGAAATGAGAGCGAGGCAAGTGTAATTTCTTGCTTGTGTGTGTGTAGTTCTTACGTCATCCCGCTTTGTCTTGCTGGACAACGCCTCGTTGCACACATTGTACTCAGTGCGTCATTGTTCTTAGCGATGACGGACTAGTGTTATAGCCCAATCATAATGCATATTGTGGTACTTCGTCATAAACACCGCCATGGTAGATTTTGCTGTTTTCACGTCCACCGGAGACCTTGGTGTTTTACTCTGGCCGAATTTACGTTGTTCCGTTTTCCAGAGGGACAATGTACCTAACCATTCAGTATGTTTAAAAAATACATAATAAAACAATGAAAATACCCATAATTCCCATAATTCTGGTACTGGGTCAGTCTGTACTGTTACAATGTGATGTACTGGACATATGGTTATTCTGCGCGCGCAGGTTCCTTCCCGTTGCCATCCATCAAAGCCCTCCTCACCTCCAGCCTTGTTGAAAAGACATTCCAAGTAATATCTACCCTGATACTCCGCGTACAGTTGCATCGCACAGCAAGGTTCCATAGGTCACTCAGTCGCATCATTTTGCGTAATATTTAACTTCTTAAATTAGTTTTATACCCTTTCTGAGTATCTTACACATCTTAATTCATGAATAAAAGTTAATTACTTTATGAATAAATTATTTGGGGAGACACTGTCTACCCTGTCTCCCCTGACGCTTCGCCCTGGTCAAAGGTTACCTGTGCAAAATTTGGTGGCAATTGGTGTAACGGTGTGGATTTGTCAGAACCCATAAATCCTCAGACTTTGAGTTATATATATATATATATATATTATAACGGAACCAAATATTAACTATTTGGGGTTATATGTTTACCGCATGCTGAAACCATATTTAAATAAAAATTAACAGTTAAAACTCCATTTGAATGTAGCGCATTGAAAATAATGCTGTGTAAAGCAACGCACACGTGGTCGTTATGTAATCAGTTCGCTGTACAAGGAAGCGACCACACCCAAACTGTTAATTATTAATATCTCGGAAACTAATAAATAAAGGCGAAATCTAACATAGCCAAAATGTTTGCCGAGATATTAATAATGACGTGTGCAAATTTGATGCAATATAATTAACAAATGTAAGAGTTAATTAAAATAATTAAATAACTTCTGTTAAAATAGAGTTACAGTAAAGAGATTTTAGTATATTATAAAGATAATAATTTGTGACAGATTGTATATTTTAGATTTCACACAACTTGATTTGCAACCAAGTTATTGCAAAATTAAGTAAGTACAGGATATCCTTAGCGACAAATTGGTTCCGCTGGATAATTATGTTACATAATAATTCTATTCTCCGTCTGTGGGAACCAGACTTCATTCTCACGGACCGAGGGAATTCTAAATTTTATGTAGTAGGGAGAGTGCGTCGACCAATGAAATCATTGCATGCAGCCCCGGCCAGTGCGATGTTTTCTGGTGGAAAAATCACTCTTCTGTCAGTACTCACGAAGTTAAGACGTAGTCCTTCGATCGTCTAGTAGCCAAAGTGGTGAAGATCAACAAGAAGACTCTACGTGGTCAACACACACGCAATTACGAACACGCTAAGTACAGAGCATCTGTAGAGCTCGTAATTGTTGTGTAAAGGCGAGATACTCTTCAAGACATCAACCAAGCTTATTGTGTACTACCAGTTAGTCATAAGCACGCAAGAGATCCACCCGACTTCAAGACCAGACTTCAAGAATACAGCAGAGAGGCCGTCTAAATCATTGGTTAACAGCTGACGAGCAGAGCGACCGCCCGAACGAAGCACACACACACACATGCTGACGTGCAACGTGCAAATCGACGGAGAACAGGAAGCAGTTCCAGCAGACAACAGCAGACGTTAAAATATTCACAAACAGCAGGGAAGCAGAGTGTTGCCGAATTTTGAACTCCACGACCGAATCCAGCAGTTCTAAGCAGATTACTTTCTCTAACCAAGGACCCGAATCGACGAGGGACAAATCGGGACGACATCCTCTTCAGTAACAGGAAAGCAAAATTCACTTATTTATTTTTCAGATCAAATTTTCTATTTGTCAATTAAAACATTGTAATTCAAATAATTCAGGTGCCAAACAAACAAAAAGCAAAAACTCTAGAAATTAAAAAGTAAATTCGTTGTGATAATCTGTATAGCAGTTTAAGGCTTTAGTAAGTTATAGTTAAGAAATAGAAATAGTATAAAAGCGCTATACAAATCTTAACTGACAATCTAATCTTAGATCATACTGCAGTAGATCAGAAGTAGAATCACTAGAAATGAAATAACGTGAACTAGACTGTCACGTCTAATTTATTTTAACTAATTATGCAAATTAATTTTAAAGTTTTAGATTTTGTTTCATGAACACTTAGATTCAAATTAATTAAATAAATTTAATTAAATTCAAATCAATTAATAAAGTCAAATTTAAATTGCAATTAACTCGCAAAGAACGAGTTCAGTTTCTTTCAACTATTAGACAATCGAAAAACATCGATTCATTGTATAGACTATAAGAAAATTCATAACATTATAACCATTCTATTCTTGTGTGTTGTTGGTGTAATAAACAACGTTTTATTACCCCATATAACAGTGTTTTATTGTTGTACGATAAAGCCTACCAGTCTCACAAAACTCTCCCCCTTTAAAGTAACCCATTATGTGTGTTGTTGTAATAATTTGAGATTACTAGCTTGCGAACTTCAAATCCAAAATCCACACGCCCTAGTCGGAAGAATCTGCAAGGTCAGACAGCAGGTGGGTACTCACACACAACATTACATTACAATAACACATAGTAGTGTAGTTATAAATGTCGGCCAACGTGGGGCCCGACAAACGTACGTCAAATTGAATTCACGTTCCGAACAAGAGTTATAAATGGCTTGCCCGGAACGTGGGGCACGATCAAATTAAATTAAATTAATTAAATTCAATTTAAATTTAATTTTCACTGTAAAACAAACTTTGCTGTTTTAACTCGTAAAACAGCTGGCGTCCAACTAAACAATCCCCAAAGAGTTTTGTGACTGGTGTGTACAACAGTAAAGTTATTGTGTGTATTTGAAACTGTTCTGTGTATTTTAAATTGTGTATATTTGACATTGTTGTGTATTTAAAATGGATATGGATAATATACTTAAACAAATGCAGCAAATGAACGCGGAAATGACCGCTAATATTAACGCGAAATTTGAGAAAACAAATGCGGATTTGACCGCTAAAATAGACGCGAAATTTGAACAGAGTGCAGCCAATGCTGAGATAAATATAGCAGAATTAAAATCTAATATCGAAGCGCAAAGAGTTAGTCTAACCGAAAAATTAGATCAAAGTAATGCTGACATAAACGCCGAGATTAAGCAAAGCAATAAACAAACCACCGCGAAAATAGACGAAAGCGTAAACGAGTTGACCGCTAAAGTCACCGAAATCGCGGAGAGCAATGCAAAAATCGCGGAGAGTAATAAACAATTAACGGAGAAAGTCGCAGAGATCGGTGAAAGAGTAAATACGGTCGATACTAAAATCAATGAACGGTTTAAGGTTTTTGAGACCACTATGCAAAAATCGTTTATTGAACAAGTAACACGTATGGAGGGCCGGTTTAAGGAACACATAAGCCGTTGTGAAAAGCAAACACTAGAGGTTTCCAAAAAGGTGGAATCCCTAGAGGTAAAAATTCACGCGGACGTGACCGAAACGCAACGACGAGTAGATAAATTAGGCGCTTCAATTGTAGAGACGCGGTCTAACATTGACTCTAATAAAGAGAGTGTTTTACAAACGTTAAGCGACGAGATTTTGAAAGTACGACAGGAGGTACGAAGGAGGTCTGCTCCAAATATTTTGGTACAAGGCCCTGTCGACGAGAAAAATCGCGTGTATTTTACGGGGGAAAATAACGAAAACCCCATTGAATTTTTATTAGCGTGTGAGAGTGAGATGGCTAGAGTAGGTTCCCGACTAGAAGATCAAGACAAAATACAGTGGGTGGTTAACGCGATGCGTGATTCGGCGCGTAAGTGGTATAACATTGTACGCGATAGAGTGTCCACATACGCGGAGTTCAAACAAAAATTTGAAAGCCGGTACTGGAACTCGCATACCCAACGACTTCTGCGCAATGAACTGGAATATGGCCGTTTTGACAAGAAAATGAATATTACCGCCGAAAATTATATAATCCAGCAGGTCGAACGCGCGAAGCATTTAACCCCAGCATTTGCGGAGATTGACATAGTCACCAAGCTTGCCTACCATTTTAATCATAACATTAGAGTAGCTGTATTTACCCAGGGTATTCGCACGGTAGACCAACTCCTCATTCTAGTGTCCCAAAGTGAGACGGTTTTTGATTTTGGTGGGTGGCGTTATAATCCCGATTTTCGCCGAAATAATGAAGGGCAGAATATGCGACTACAGTACCATCAGCAAACGGATCAAAAACCGAGTACCAGTTCTACTCCACCCCAAACACCGTCAAAACAGCCAAATAAAACCTTTGAGTACAAGGGAAAACAAAATTTTGGTAGACCAAAAGGGCAGGGTAAGGGTAACGACGGGGCACAAATTAGAGCGATTCAAACGGTCGAATTAGCCAAAGCAGATACAACTGAAAAAGACAGCGACTCCCACGGCGATAAAAATTCGAACAATAAATCGAAAAATTACCAAGCTACAAAAAACGTGCCAAAATGCGCATCCAGCAAGGACGCGCTATAAATTCGGCAAAATTGTGTAAATATAAGCATGTTAATTATAAGGATTATATATTGTGTGAAATGTGTACTTTTAATTATGTAACTTGTGTGCCCGTTAATAATGTGTTCCCACCGGATGTCAGGGATCCGTTGCTAGAATCCGGTCCCACGCGACAAAGGCCCGTGAGCGCGGCGTGTCCGGTGTTACACGCCTTTGTCAATAGCGTTCCCACGAGAATTCTGTTGGATACCGGTAGTGTTGTATCCGGCGTCAGTGAAAGGTTCCTGCGTACCAATAAAAAATATTTTCGTACGGCCCCATCACTCCCAATCAATCAATTTTATATACGAACCGCTACCGATACAAAAGAAAAAATTGACACTCAATACTATCTAACTATCATGCTAGACGAAGTGCAATTTGAAGTGTGTGTAGTGGCTATAAACAATTTAATATGTGATATGTTATTGGGGGTAGATGTATTGGAACAAATACGTGCGGAAATTAACACCAGTGAACACTTATTAAAATGTACCATAGACAATGTTAGTTACACTTTTAAATTGAACACACATACACACACACAAAACCATGGTGACCCAATTAAAATCACACGGCCACCAAAACAAGTAATTCACTATAAAGAATGTGAAGAGGGGGAGACCATCTTAGATTCCCGAACTGAACGGAGATTGTCGTCGCTGCAAGAAGAATTCAGCGATATCTTCAGTGAAGAACATTCAATCTCGGCAGTGTATGAACACAGAATCCACCTCACAGAGCCAGAGAAGTTCATAAGGAGAATCTACCAAGTCCCTATAAAATACCAGGCCGAGGTCCAGCACGAGATACAGCGGATGTTGGAAGAAGATATTATTGAAAGATCTAATAGCAGCTTCCTCAACCCACTGCTGGTCGTCCGCAAGAAGACTGGAGAAATCCGACTCTGCCTGGATATGAGGAACTTAAACAGTCTCGTAGAGAAAGAGTTTGACTGCGCACCGACAGCGGAGGACCTCTTCATTAAATGTGAAGGAGCCAGGTACCTCACGAAGCTAGATCTAACAGCAAGCTTCTGGCAGGTCCCGCTGTGTGAGCAAGATCGTAAGTATACAGCATTCATATTTAATAAGAAATGCTATCAACATAAGGTAGTACCTTTTGGCCTTAGCACGAGTCTCGCTGCGATTGTAAGATGCCTCGAGAGAGCTCTAGGACCTGAGGTAGACCCATACACGGTAATATTCGTGGATGACATCCTCGTGATATCCCGCACGTTGGAGGAACACTTCGAGCATCTGCGGAGCGTCTTCCAGAAGCTGAGGTTAGCAAACATCAAGCTCAAACTACACAAGTGCGAGTTTGTAAAGTCCCAAATGAAGTTCCTGGGACATATAATCTCAGCTACAGGTATCAGTACGGACCCAGAGAAGCTCAGGAGTATTATGGAATTCCCGGTGCCCAAGAACCTCAAAGCACTGCGAGCATTCCTTGGACTCACGGGATATTACAGGAAATTCACCAGCAAATACGCAGAATATACAGTCCCGTTGCTACAGCTGGTACGCAAAAATATAAAGTGGAAATGGGGTTCTGAACAGAACGATGCGTTTGAGAGGGTTAAAGGCCTGTTCCAATCTAATTTACAATTGTTCCATCCACAGCAGGGTAGGAAGTACGTAATGTACACTGACGCTAGCGAGTACGCTATCGGCGCCGTGTTGCATCAAGAAGACGAACAAGGTAGTCTTCATGTTGTAGCATACGCCAATAGGACGCTCAAAGGCGCTGAGTTGCACTATTGTACTTCCGAGAAAGAAATACTCGCCATAATAAACGCACTCAGAAAATTCAGACACTACCTATACGGTACCCATTTCGAGATTCACACTGATAATCAGGCGTTATCGTTTATATTAAAATGTCGATTAGCAAATTCCCGACTAACACGATGGGTGTTAGCTATTCAGGAGTACTCATTCACGATTAAATATTGCAAAGGATCAGAGAATACCACCGCAGACACTCTAAGTAGATATCCGCCCGTAGAAAAGGAGGAGGTATATGAACCAGCTGACGACGAGTTAAGAGTGTTAAACATGCAATACACTGTCGCGCCTGAAGCTACTAATATGCTACAGAACTTAGGACGCGAGCAGGACGATAACCTCGCACTCCTTGCTAAAAAGCTAATGTTAGCAGCTCACCCAAATCCTCACTATCTTATACAGGACAATATATTGTATAAATTGTTACAGGGCGAATGGAAAGTGGTATTGTCTCCAGCGATGCTTGCGTGTATAACACAATCTTTACATATAAAAATGGCGCACGCATCACCTGTAAAATGTGTCAAAATATTGCAGGAGGATTTTACAATAACCAACATGTACCGTAGGGTAAAGAAATTGCTAAAAACATGTTATCCATGCCAGACAGCGAAAGTACCAAACGTACACACTTACGTGCCCATGGCCAATGTGATAACGGAAGGTAAGGGACAGATGATCGCCATCGACTTTCTGGGACCATTACCCAAGGCTACCAGAAATCTAAAACACATGGTAGTTTGCGTCGATGTGTTTACTAAAAAAGTTAGCCTTTATGCGATCCCTAGGCCCACCACGAAGTCCGTTTTAAATATTATACTTAATAAGTATATCCCACAACATGGACCAATAAGGAACGTACTTAGTGACCAGGGAAAGCAGTTCCAAAACAAACACTGGGCAGCCACCCTGGAACGTAACGGTATCAAAGCAGTCCTAACCTCGATACGACGACCACAGGGAAACCTTGCCGAAAGGGTGAATCGGGAAATCGGTAAAATGTTCCGTATCTATTGCTATAAGGAACAAAGTAAATGGCCCGAGTTCTTACCATTCTTCGAAAAGGCAATAAATGAGAGTTATCATGATACCACGGAATACACACCAGCAGAATTAGACTCTGGAACCACGCCAGAGAGGTTTTGGGATAATTATTTAAGTAAGCCAAAAACTTATAATCTACCTCTGCCGGTGCAATGTAAAAATCAACTTGTGAGGGAAAGAATAGTTGAAAAAGGGCGAAAAAGGGCAGACAAATTTAATACGACGCATAAACTAACGAACTTTGTAGTAGGCGAGAAAGTATTGCTCAAGGCGAATCCTGTAGGCCGACGAGACATAAATGTGGCTGCAAAGTTCTTTCGTTTATATAATGGACCCTATCTGTTGGCTCAACAACTCGCACCTCACACGTTTATCGTTACGACTCTGGACCGAACGAAAACGATCGGTAAATTCCATGCGAGCTCTTTGAGAAAATACTTTGAGTAGCATGGCGTTCCGAAGCGCGTCGCGACGAAATAAAAAGACTTTAAAAAGATAAATAGTATTTAGAGTTAATAATAATTGTATTATAATAATTAAAATTAAAATAAGTAATTTGTGTTTTATAATCGTATTAATAATAATTATAGATAACGTGTGTACTAATAATAATGTTTTCCTAGCGCGATAAATAATAAGCGTATAGAGTGAGCGAGAACAGCGGCAGGAAACAGTTACGTCACGCGATAACTACCTGACCCACATATGAAACTAGGTCAAGCAATTAGCCGCGCGCCCGGCGATAACGTTTTAAATACTGTCAGCAAAATTCTTTGTACGCGTGGCATTGTTTACAAATAAAGGCTACTACTCGTTTGAAAAACATTATACGCAATAAGTTGCAAATATAATAGTTTAATACATGTATTTAGAGTTAAATTGTATATAATGCAATAACATTAACACTTGTGTACGTGTCTTCAGAATAAGTAATACGATGTATAGCTAGTAAGAATAATGATTACAGAACATGTGTGTAATGATTAAGAAAAAAAAAAATAACTGTAATTATTACATTCATTTTTTTTTTTAAAGCGGGTGTGGGAATATATAACGGAACCAAATATTAACTATTTGGGGTTATATGTTTACCGCATGCTGAAACCATATTTAAATAAAAATTAACAGTTAAAACTCCATTTGAATGTAGCGCATTGAAAATAATGCTGTGTAAAGCAACGCACACGTGGTCGTTATGTAATCAGTTCGCTGTACAAGGAAGCGACCACACCCAAACTGTTAATTATTAATATCTCGGAAACTAATAAATAAAGGCGAAATCTAACATAGCCAAAATGTTTGCCGAGATATTAATAATGACGTGTGCAAATTTGATGCAATATAATTAACAAATGTAAGAGTTAATTAAAATAATTAAATAACTTCTGTTAAAATAGAGTTACAGTAAAGAGATTTTAGTATATTATAAAGATAATAATTTGTGACAGATTGTATATTTTAGATTTCACACAACTTGATTTGCAACCAAGTTATTGCAAAATTAAGTAAGTACAGGATATCCTTAGCGACAAATTGGTTCCGCTGGATAATTATGTTACATAATAATTCTATTCTCCGTCTGTGGGAACCAGACTTCATTCTCACGAATGTGAACTTGAAGAAGTTGATACTCTTCAAGACATCAACCAAGCTTATTGTGTACTACCAGTTAGTCATAAGCACGCAAGAGATCCACCCGACTTCAAGACCAGACTTCAAGAATACAGCAGAGAGGCCGTCTAAATCATTGGTTAACAGCTGACGAGCAGAGCGACCGCCCGAACGAAGCACACACACACACATGCTGACGTGCAACGTGCAAATCGACGGAGAACAGGAAGCAGTTCCAGCAGACAACAGCAGACGTTAAAATATTCACAAACAGCAGGGAAGCAGAGTGTTGCCGAATTTTGAACTCCACGACCGAATCCAGCAGTTCTAAGCAGATTACTTTCTCTAACCAAGGACCCGAATCGACGAGGGACAAATCGGGACGACATCCTCTTCAGTAACAGGAAAGCAAAATTCACTTATTTATTTTTCAGATCAAATTTTCTATTTGTCAATTAAAACATTGTAATTCAAATAATTCAGGTGCCAAACAAACAAAAAGCAAAGACTCTAGAAATTAAAAAGTAAATTCGTTGTGATAATCTGTACAGCAGTTTAAGGCTTTAGTAAGTTATAGTTAAGAAATAGAAATAGTATAAAAGCGCTAAACTGACAATCTAATCTTAGATCATACTGCAGTAGATCAGAAGTAGAATCACTAGAAATGAAATAACGTGAACTAGACTGTCACGTCTAATTTATTTTAACTAATTATGCAAATTAATTTTAGAGTTTTAGATTTTGTTTCATGAACACTTAGATTCAAATTAATTAAATAAATTTAATTAAATTCAAATCAATTAATAAAGTCAAATTTAAATTGCAATTAACTCGCAAAGAACGAGTTCAGTTTCTTTCAACTATTAGACAATCGAAAACATCGATTCATTGTATAGACTATAAGAAAATTCATAACATTATAACCATTCTATTCTTGTGTGTTGTTGGTGTAATAAACAACGTTTTATTACCCCATATAACAGTGTTTTATTGTTGTACGATAAAGCCTACCAGTCTCACAAAACTCTCCCCCTTTAAAGTAACCCATTATGTGTGTTGTTGTAATAATTTGAGATTACTAGCTTGCGAACTTCAAATCCAAAATCCACACGCCCTAGTCGGAAGAATCTGCAAGGTCAGACAGCAGGTGGGTACTCACACACAACATTACATTACAATAACACATAGTAGTGTAGTTATAATATATATATATATATATATATATATATATATATATATATATACATACAGGGTCCGCCAGTGAAGCGGGAAAATTAAAAGTACCCAATATTTTCATGAAACATTTATTATCAGAATTTTTTTTTTACAGATTTGAGTTGAGTAAAGTATGCCATTATTTTACTTTTTAAAAATAACGCCGCTCAAGTGAGAGCCATTTCTGTGTAAACATTCTTCTAATCTTGACCGAAAATTTTCCATCACTCGACAAAGCAGGTCAGGTTGAATCCGTGCAATTTCTTGTCTGATATTTGTTTTTAATTCCGGTATGGTGTGCGGTCTATCAATGTACACCCTGCTCTTCAGAAATCCCAAAAGAAAAAAGTCGCATGCGGACAAATCTGGGGATCTTGCAGGGCACGAGATGTCGCCATATCTGGATATGAGTCCGTCCGGGAAGAGTTCTCTTAAAGCCATGGACACACGAGCAGTATGACTTGTGGCCCCATCCTGCTGGAAAAAATTAATTTCCGGAAACCTAGGGAGCTGTTGCATCAAAAATGTTCTGACCATGTGTGTGTAGCGGTCTGCATTGACAGTTGTGGTGTTTCCTCTATCGTCTTGGAAACAATATGGCCCAATAATGCCAGATGATGAAACTGCACACCACACCGTAACTTTCGGACTATGTAATGGCTTTTCATGCAACTCACCTGGGTTTTCATCATTCCAATATCGACTATTTTGTTTGTTTACATATCCATTCAAATGAAAATGTGCTTCATCTGACATAAACATGCGGTGAATAAAGTTTTCATCATCCTTTACACGTCGCAATATTTATTCGCCGAAAATCCTGCGAGCCAGCATATCTCCATCTTTCAACTCCTAGATTACTTGAATTTTGTAAGGATGAAAAGATAAGTCTTTATGCAAAATTCGCTGTAACGATGTGTCACTAATGTTTAGTGCGGATGCATGTTTCATTGCAGAACGTTGTGGACTACGCGTCAATGCTACTCGAACTCTTTCAATGTTTTCCTCTGTTCTTACAGACCTTGTTGCTCCTGTATGCTTTAAGTTTAATGTGGAACCAGTTTCTTCAAACTTTTTCACCCATGACATAATTGCATGAGCGGACGGCACTTTTGCATGTCGTGGAATATTGAAAATGATTATGAAACAATCGTTGTACAGAAGTCACACAGTCACCATTCTTATAAAACGATTTTACGCAGAAAGCACGCTGTGCACCGGACCACTGCTCCATGTTTAACAAATGGCATTAAATGTAAAACAACAATCGAAAACCTCCACGCCCTCTCGTGAGCAGAAAATGAACTATTGGACTTTCAAAATTTCCTGCTTCACTGGTGGACCCTGTATATATATATATATATATATATATATATATATATATATATATATATATATAACTCACACACAGATTGATATTTTTACACTTATTAGTCTACATTCACTGTCTATGTTAAATTTATCAACTATTAAAAACACATATTAAATTATTTCTTTTCTTTAGTCATAATGAAATTTTCTTAATATTTCCAGTACTATTTCAGTGCCTGTTCTTTATTTTGGATGAATGTGTTTCAGATGTGTATTAATTGTGATACCATTAAGTGTATAAACTTGTTTCTCTCTGTCATTTCTCTCCAAATCTAAACTGATTTACATAACTGGTGTGATCTTTCCTTTTTACAAAAAGAAAGATTTTGGAAAAAGGTAATTGGCTTGACCTTTAGTAAGGAGAGCAAAGTTATAGTTTAGAGTTCCTTCATCTAGACATTTTTTCACTATAGATTTTAAATAGTGTCTGACTGACCTATGGGTTGGTTTGTAGATTGTTTTTTATTTCCTATCTATGTCTGAATTTGTATATATTTACAACTAGATATGCAATACCTCATTACCTCATGTCAAAGGTCTTGTGACAGTTTTTTTTTAGAATTTGCATTTTTTTATTCAAGTTAAATTTGTAGGACATGTAGCTTCCCATCCACAAACTCTCTGCCTCCCTCTGTGCATGTGTGCACAGATAATTTTCATGGAACTGTAGCTTTGGGAAGATTGTAGGTTTTCTTCTTCTTCACTTCAGGGCTTAGGCATGCCTGTTCTGTCTTGATAAAGTGATATGAAAGAACAACCTTGCCTCCTTCTTAGAAATTTACTTTCAGCTGCCTGAATCCTCTGCACGTCCTTTTTACCAAGAATCCATGTCTCACTAGCACGCAGGAATGTGGGGACAGCCACAGTTTTATAAAATTTCTTCTGACAAATTGATTACTTTATCAAATTCTGATAAAGTTGAAGTAAAAATTCTTCTGACGTCATGCTTACTTGATGATTTGTGAAATCTTTTTTGACTTTGAGCTTGTTTTTGTCTATTCTGTTGATGCATTCCTACCACATTTCTTTACAATAGTAGATACTTTGGTTCAGATTGTAAATGTTTAATTCTTTCTAGATGTCTCCATCACATATTCTGTCCAATCGTGTGGAGTCCTTAACTCTTCTTAGACACTGTATTTTAGTTGTTTGAACTTCTGACTTGTCTTAGTTCCAGGAACCCAACACACACTAGTTTCCAACAGAATTGGTACAGCCATGGTTTTGTATAACTTTAATCTTGTCTCCTATGTGTTTCATTTTCTAGTCTTACGTGTCTATTATATTCCATGGATTCAAATATGTTTTTTCTATTACATGTCCTTCGACAAAACTGACCTCTGATCCTAAATGCTAAAAGAATGGTATTTTTTAGTATGTTTAGTTCTTTCCCTGAAATGCTACAATTTTAGTTTTCTGTGCTGAAATTTATGAGGCAGTATTTATTAGTTATTTTTGCTAGTGTGTATACCGATCTTTGCAGGTCATCTTCATTACGTTGAACTGTTGTTACATTACCTGGAAAAAGAAGCAAGGTATTTATTTCAATAATGCTAGGTAGAGGTGTTATTTAGTGTTTGCCCCATCTCCTGTTTATGCAATCTCTGTGTTCATTAACAAAGGTGGAAATATGGTACAATCTTGTCATTTCCCCGTTTTCTTGTCACCCTACTATGTTTTGTATTGTATCCTGAATTTATAATTATTTCTGATTGTTTATGTATTCCTTTTAATGTCTGGATCAGGTGTCAGGGGTAACCTCATATATTCATATAATGTCCTACACCTTGTGTCTGCCTATTTTTTTGAGTACTTTTTGAAGTTTATAAATAGTATGCGTGTTTTAAAATTGAACTTCATCTTTTAACAAGTTGTTGTATTATAAAAATATTGCCTAGGCAGGCATGCCTCTTCTAAAAACACAAATGTTCTCTTCATATAGCGTTTCATCAGTAGTAACTTTTTTTGTCAGTAGACCTTGATTAACTGTCTTTTCCATTTTGTCGTGTCCTCAAAATGCTAATTTTTATTTACCGAGGTATCAAACAGCATTAGTCTCCTAAGAAAAGCTCTATTGCGTTGAACCTTCTGATTGTGAGCCAATATCTCCGATTTAAGTTGGTCATCTAATGCAGTTTATGTTCTACTCTGACCAGAAGCAGCAATACACAATGATGAAGGAAGATGATTCACAGTAATTTCATGGCCGCCAATAGATTCAACTAGGTTTCCTAAATGTTTGAATCCAGTCTTGGCCCAGCTAGTGTTCCTGTCCTTTCCAAACAACAAAAAATACCAGCAAAATAGTGGACTTAGTTCACCACTACCAGCCAACCACTCTCACTTGTTTACATACTAGACTGGAAATGCCTAGTAAACTTTCTAGATAGCTGGGTTAAGTTTAAAAGATTCGGGGCCGGCTTACCAATTTTTATTATTTCAGTTTTTTCGTTGAATGACCGGGAAGAAAAAGGTTTTGGTAAAATGTCTTTTATTATACAAACCGACACTGTAGAAAATATATTAAACCAAAATTGAAACTATTCTAAAATATATAACTATAATTTCAAATATAATGCATATCGTTTAAATACAACGTAAATAAAATATAAGACGCACTGTTTAATAAGGTATAATTATAACTTAAAATGTTAAAAACGGAAACGCATATGGTTTAAATGCGGTACTAAATAATGTAAAACGCACAGCGATACCAACAAACTCAACAGCATGCAGTCCAACTCAACCCAAGCTAGCATCAGTTCTACTGACCACTGCAAAGGCGGTTTTCTATCTCACTTTAAGTGCACGCACATCTCTCTACACCAGGCTACCTCAAGCTGTGACGAACCTGCTTCACCTACCACTGCAGAGCCAGCGTGTGAAATCAGTCTACTTAAAAAATTTTGGAAACAGTCTTGTAGAAAATTCCAGTGAATTTTAATTTTCGTTACTTAAAATTAGATTCAATTAAATCTTAAAATTTAATTTAAATAATTGGAGTCAGTGTGTCACCAATCATTACTGATGCAGCGCTTCACTTGCTTCCCTTCACCGCATGCTACTGTAATTTTGTCATATCTGTGATTATGGTTACGTCAAGTTTTTATTAAATTAGTTCATTATTAAGATCATTCTCTTTACTTAAAAGCTCCAATATGTAACATTCTTGAAACAGATTACAATTATCGTAATAAATACATAATGTGGGTAATGTACATTCTAAATGGGGAAGTGTAAACTAAGACTTCCATAAGGGCGCAGAAAATATTCAGTGACTGTTAATATTCATTATCATGTTTTGCAAAACAGCAGTTAAAAATATGTAGTGTTTGTGTGTTCAATATTTAGTGGTGGTTAGTGCAGTGTTAGTGGTGAATCTAATTAATCAACTATGTCAAAATGTGTGTCGGTAAGTAACATAACTATATTACTTAATTAACTATTGTATTTGTTGTATGCACTTACTGATGTCTCCAAACTAGTGAGTTCCCTTTGCCCTTGCCAGAATAGTATATGTATTTGTAAGTCAGTAGATCATTCTTAACGTCGAACAGAAAGAACATTTTAGATTTATTATTCTTCAAAATTATTGGTTGTTTATGGGAGCAGATTTTTAGATGTTGAAATTAGTTTTTGAGTGTTAATTTACTCTACTAAAAAATTTCATATTTTATATTTTATGTGAGAAAATTAATCAAATTTGAATTAAAACATAATGGTTTATCATTTTATACATGTCATCATCATCGTTGTTATTATCATATGGCATTCTACTGTGTGGCAGGTACTAGACAACCTCTGCCACCATTTGTACCTGTTGCAGGCTTGAGGTTTTACCTCTTCACACTAGAACCCACGTTGTGTGTCGTCTAAAAGGTTTAATCTTATCCCACCCTCTCTTACTAGGCTGTACACCTCAGTACGAGGTGCTATCAGAAAGTTCCCAGACTAGGTCTAATAAATTCTTTTTGCTTACCTAGGCCTTTTAATGGCTCCCATCTCCTTCAAAGTAGTCTCCCTGCGAATTGATACAACGAATCCAGCGTTGTTTCCATGCCTGGAAAGTGTCAAAAAAAGTCTTTTGCTGAAGGCTGTCAAGCACCTCCTGCGTTTTTTTTCTTAATGTCTTCTACAGTGTCAAAACGGTGACCTTTCATGTGAATTTTTATTTTCGGGAACAGAGAAAAATCACAGGGGGCTAAATCTGGTGAATATGGAGGGTGTGGGACGGTGGCCATATTGTTTTTGGTCAAAAACTCTGTTGTTTTCAGTGAAGCGTGAGCAGGTGCATTGTCGTGATGCAACAGCCAGTTTTGGTCTTCCCACAATTTGGGCCTTTTTCATCACACATTTTGTCTCAGCTGCCTCAAAACGTCACAATAAAAATCTGAGTTCACTGTAACACCAGCTGGCACGAATTCGCTATGGACAATGCCTTTGATGTCGAAAAACACAGTGAGCATGGTTTTTGTTGCACTTCTGACCTGCCGTGCTTTTTTTGGTCTCGGTGATTGTGGACTTTTCCACTGTGACGACTGCTGTTTTGTTTCTGGATCGTAACCATAAAACCAGCTTTCATCACCGGTTATGACCCTGGAGATGAAGGTAGGGTCATTTTCAGACGTTTCTCTGAGTTCACTGCACACATCAACACGGCGCTGTTTCTGATCCACAGACAAAAGCCGAGGGACGAATTTCGCAGCAACACGACGCATGCCTAAATTTTCAGTTAGAATTTCTTGACAGCTTCCATAGCTTATTCCGGCACTTGTACACAACTCGTGGATTGTTTTACGACGGTCTTCGTGAATGAGTTGTCGAATTTTTTCAACATTTTCATCTGTTTTGCTCGTGGAAGGTCGTCCTGCATGGTGATCATCTTCAAGTGACATTCTGCCGGCCTTGAAACGAGCGTACCAATCAAAAACCTGTGTTCTGCGTAGGGAATGTTCTTCAAAAGCTTCTCGAAGTATTGCAAAAGTTTCAGTAGGCGATTTACCAAGTTTAAAACAAAACTTAATGCACGCGCGTTGCTCGAATTTATCAGCCATCATAAAATTAGCAAATGAACGTTAACACACGATTACAAAACACAACGCGTAGACCGAACACAACCTCAATGCAACGAAACTCGGCAGACTGACTCATTACGTATTACGGAATCGGACACTGGGACGCCAGGTTGTACAGTCACGTCCAACAGCCGTGCCAAGTACAGTCCGCGAACTTTCCGATAGCACCTCGTATGTCAAGATAGGATGGGTAAATAGGCCCATTACACTCACTACGTGTCCAATAATGAAGAAATAAATGAAATATGGAAAAGGATACAGGCCACAAATAGAGCTTATGCTTCGTTGACAACTATATTCAAGACAAGGAATATCCACTGTCAGTCCATGGTCACATTATATAAAGTAGTGATTACAACTGTGATAATATATGACAGCAAGACTTATAACACATAAACGAGCCACTAATGTAGTCAATACCTTTGAAAGGAGAATTTTGAGAAGAATATATGCACCAATCCATGTCAATGGGATGTGGAGAATGCGTCAAAATGAAGAACAATACTCACTGTATACAGACAATGATCTGGTATCTATAAACCATCCGACTGCATAGATTGCAATGGGCAGGACACATCATTAGGATGGAAGGCAACCGAATACCTAGGAAGGTACTGTTTAGTCAAATCGAGGGTAGAAAGACCCAAGCATCACTGGATTGATGCAGTGGTGAGGGATGCTAATACTTTGCTTAAAATAAAATGATAGACATAGATCGCCAGGGACAGGGAAAAATGGACGTGGATGATTATGGAGGCTAAGTTTCGACTCCGAACTATGACGCCATAGAAGAAGATATGTCCATGCCAGTTTCCTTGCTTTCTCTTTATAACCTGTAGAAGCATTCTACCATCCTTGATTTTTTTTTAGATTATTGCTTGTCTACATTTGCTTAGTTTATCCAGCGGGGCGGTTCATTCTTAGGGCGCTAAGGCGCGTGCCCCCCAGATTAAATCATATCATTAAACAACCCATTATCACTTCTTGTGGAAAGTCATTACATATTTCTTTAATACTTCGGACAAGAAAATATTTTTGTGTTAGATAATAGCAGAAATGTTTTTGGAATAGCATGCATTACGGTGCTCTGACAATCGCGCCCATTTCTCAATTCCCCCACTCTATCCAAAGTTGAACGAAGTTGTAAGCTTAAATACGGCATTTAGACGGTCGCTCGGCGTGCCGGCTTCCGCACCACGTTTAGCAGAACGTGGCGTGATTCACTCAGTACAACTAATCGCAGACTATTGATAATAATATGAGATTTGCTCTTTTTAGTGTTTATAGTTCCTCTGGCGTGGTTAATTGAGTGCGGGCATTTGTTTAGGTTTAGGTTTTGAGTTTTTTTTTTTAATAGCTTCACGGATAATTTAGGGAAATACTGTAGTGTCGACTTATTAGGTTTTGTTTTAACATTTAATCCAACATTTTAACATTCAGTGCAGCCCCTTAAAGCAATAACTTTTGCAAGATGAAAAAATTGAACTAAAGTCATTAGATAGGCCAAGTCCTGAATTCTGCATGATGCAAACAGAAAATAAGAAAAGTGTGAAAGTGTTTTCAGATGGCAACTACTTTCAAAAGATGCATACTAAAAAAATGACTGGATCTGGGTGGCTGCGACGTTCAGAAATCTTTGTTCTGTTTTCCATGTATTTTATTGTCTCCCAGAGACAATGGTGATCCAATAATGTTGGATGCAGCACTAGAATAGCAAAAGAAGTACGTGACATCATTATAACTCACGTAAAAGATAGATTTACTTACACGGGTCACCTAGAAGCAGCTTCATTGATGTCCAATGACTTATTTCCACTTTTTTCTACAAACTTTCCGGAAGAAAAATTCAAGCTAGTGATTCGGCATTAACCTTTCTTACAAGAAAACAAACTCCGGAGTGAATTGGAACTATTATACAGACGGCATGATTATAATATTAAAGGCACAATGAAACTTCTTAACTTTATAGAAGAAAACAATCTTACGTCAGTTTCCAAAGAAGTGTTGATACTTCTGAAAATTGTCATAACTACCCCATGACAACTGCCGAAACTGAGCGCTGCTTTTCGACTCTGAAAAGACTAAAGATTTCTTGAGAAATACAATGAAAAACGATAGACTGAATGCCTTTGCGATGTTATCTATCAACAAGGAACTTGTTAAAAAAATGAAGGACTTTGATGCTAGAAAGTTTGTTAATTTAAAGGAAAGGCGAATGGACTTTGTATATAAATAAATGGTCTGTTTAAAGTGTAGGTATCGTAAAAATAATATAATGTAAATATAGTATATTACTTTTTTTGTGGAAACAGCATAGACATTTTTGTGGACACTTTCGACAGTTTGTGGTTATGTTTATTAATAAAGCTGCTGACTCTCTACAAGAGCTCACAATATTTGAAGTGAGATCACATTTTTAAATAATCGTTGCATGCCGCACGTGTTACTATTCTTATTTTTTTAATGAATTATGTGATCAAATATTGGCGACATTTCCATTGTACATTAACTTCAATATTGATAAATAAGTAAGAAGCCTAAAGGCCACGCCCTCCAGCCTCTTAAGTCACGAGCCATCACTGTTATCCAGCCACCAGTTTACTTCTATCTGGCTCCAAGTTCACATTTCCAGCATCTGTTTCTACTATCTCTATCCCATTTCCTCATTATCATTAGGTATTATACTAGGAATTAATTTATCTATACACATAAATTACATCACACCTTTGTTTATATGGCGGGATAACCAGTACAGAGAAAAATCACATTGATTTAATGTCTATTAGTATCTTACAAACATTCTATTCTTCTTCTTCTTCTGCTTCACCACCTCCTCCTCCTCAGTTAGAAAAGTAGCCAAAATTAAAACAAGAACATGAGCAAGAATAACAGGTGGGAATGCCAAAAGAAACAAATTTTTAGCCACATATGTAGCCCTGTATACAACCACAAAACTTTGGCATTCCCATGACAAAAATGTCTGCTACACCATTGTAAAATACTAATATCCACTGATAGATGAGTGAAATGGCTTCTTTGCAGAATTTGGTTGACAAGTAAATCAGCAGAGTACACTCATAAACAAAAAAATAAAAAAGATACCGTACCAGAATTATATAGCACATGGTACGTAGAAAAACAAAAACCTGAGTAGTGTGATAGATGTATAGAAATTATTTTAATTTTGAAACTGTTCACAAAGTATTACCACAGTGATGATGATTTAGAGGTATACAAGTGATTGGCAAACCCATCGCCTGCCATTAAACCGCATCTTGAGCTTCATTAGAACTCGTGTCATAGGGACAATGATATGTGAGGTTCGTAGGTGTGGTCTGCTACCAGCCATGGGGTTTCAATTAGATCTGATCTAATTCAGCATCAGTATCTGTCAAACCTGGGTCCAAGAGATTTACCTGATATAGATGGGTGTTGATTGTGTGTGCTAATGAAGGCATTGCCATGGAAATGGGAACAGTGGGTGTAAAACTTTTGGGAAAGTGTCCATATAGTGGCATTCAGGTTGGATGTTAGGTAATGAGCTTTGCAGGCCCAGCGCAAACCTCATATGTGATAACAATGAGTTTGCCTAGGCAGCGGGACCATGAGTTGCTGCAGAGCAGGGGTCTGAATTGATACAAGCAATGGACAGTTTTGCAGGCTACTTGCTTTATATGTGTCCGCCAGGTGAGACATCTGTACTTCACACCAGTAGACTACATGAGCTGAGTATTGCCTGTGTAGTCTGCCTGGAGAAGACTACAGTTTTGCTCTTGGTCACGTACCAACACAATGGTTTCTCTATGTTCTCTATGTATTAGCACTGTGTAATCATACTTTCGGCTTTCCAAAGAGGGTTCCAGTACTCATGTTCATTAAAACTGAATTGTTGTCATACAAGTCATTACACATACATTTTTTATGTAGTTATATCCTTGCTCAACCTTACTCTATCACTGGAGTAACAGAACAGAGTTTAGAGTTCCTAAGGCTTTCACGTAGTTGGGCTGTTAGGCCGCGGTCTAGAGTTTATGCTGACTGATGTTTCGGCCTCACCATCGCAGGCCATCATCAGTGTCAGTAACAGTTGGCACGGTGTTCGTCAATTCACCCCAGTGATGAGGTACAGGGTCGAAGAAGCCCCACTTATATAGACTTTCATACCAGCACAATCTAAGCAGCACCAACCGATCAGGATCAAGTGCTATCTGATTGGCTTGGGAGCACAGCATGCCAAATCCTATTCAGTAGGAGGCTTTCTCCTCTCCTTTTCATTGCGATGGAACCATTTTTAAAGATCTCCATGGACTCCATTTGCAGCTGAAGGTGGTAGCCACCCTCCGAGGATAAGATCTTAGTCTCCTCAAAGAGACAGTGATGATCAGCATTGGAGAGTGCATGCATGGACACCGAAAACTTCTGTGACTGCCTCAAGTGACAAAAGAAGAAGTTTTATCAATGCGAGTCGGACGCTGTGCTTCATGGTGCTTCACTTCGCTGCGTGAGTAAGGCACACTGTATACGTCTCCCAACAAGAGCGGATCCCTTGTGTCCTTCACTGGTCTCAGGAACTGTTGTATTTTCCTGGTTGGTTTTAGATGGTTCTCACGCCCTGACAGTGTGGTGTGTCACTCCATGTATGTAGGACAACACCACAAAGCCAACATTCTCCTGCAGCACCAACTCAGCCGGCTTGGGAGGTCTTCTTGACCAGACTACATCGCTAACTTTCCTGATGGAGTAACCATTTTCTCGAACAATCACTGCAAGCAAAAGCTATGCCAGAGGCAGCTTTTATGAAGCTTTTATACCTCTGATGGAGCTAACAAAAATCAGAGGCTAGCTCAGATAAAAATAATAAAAAAATTGTATTTAAAAATTATCATTCTGTAGTTGGAAATAATGCATTACATATTATATATAATAAGACAAATACGTTTCAGTAAATTAGTGGCACTATTAATAGAACTTTCAAGAATGAAGTAAATAGGGCTATCAAGACACCATTTTATAACACATTTGGCAGTACCAGTATCAGTTCCAGTATGGGAGTAGAGTGTGGTACTATCAAATAATCAGCAGCACAGAATTTTAGTCTCTGAAATTGTTCCTAAGGAGAGTTCAAGTTGTTTATTGAGGAATAAATGAGGAATTAGGGACAATGATTCTTCATGTCTATTGGTGCTGTAAGGAATAAGTTGGGGATGAAAGTATACTCAAAAAAATAATAACTTATAGAGAACATTGGAGGGAACATGAGAAAATGTTGCAGAATATAGTAGACTACCTAGGTGAATAAAACATAATGCAAATTAGGATTCTTGTTGGTGGGGGAGGTGGTTTACCCAACATATTTTGCATGCTGACATAACATAATGAATTTTCTGAAACTATTGCTGTTGTCAGCCAGGAACTGGGGATTTTGCCCCTTTCACCTATTACTTCACATACTACAAGCAATGACCTACACACCATTAGGAAGAAGAAGTGTTAGAAGACCAGGTAGTGATGGATTTTTGAAGCTTGAAGGGGGCAGAATACCTGACTCTGGAAGTGAAGAAGAAGGTGAAAACCAAACTCAGTTGATTGTAGTAGGGATGTTGATTTAAACAATATTATATTTTGTATGGAACTCTAGCCACTATGGTGGCATAGTGGCTAGTGTGTGGCTCTGCTATGCTGTCGGCACAGTTTTGATTCCCGCTGAGGTCATCTGATTTAGATATGACCATTTCCCCTCGCAAGGCAATGGCAAACCAGTGAGAGGTATCCAGTCTAGCATAAGTCCTTCCCAACTATGCCGTTCGGATCTGGTGTTAAAATGTAGGTCCCATATACTGTACTTGTGAGAGACTCTGCAACACGTGCACTACGGGTATATGCAGGGAGGGTACAAACCAGTTGAAAGACTGACGATTCCAGGAGGAGGATGAAACTCTGCAGACTTCAACTCTTACTGCATTGTGTCATTGACCTTGGAGGTGTAATGCATAAGCATTTTAATTAATGTTGAGTTAATGCTGATAGTTCGAAGTATTATCAGTTTTGAAATTAATAATGTGTTGTTTAATGATATATAAAAGCATTCGTCTAGGTTTTTTTTCAGGTAGGTCTAACTTGAAGCTGACAGTTGCACCTGATTTTTAACGTAAAACTTATTATTGTAATATATAATTGTCTATAATATAACACATTGGAATGCCAGTTGCCAGACTATTTTGAACATTGAAAAGACTCACTACATGATCTGTAAGATCGTTTAAAATTTCTGCATCCTTCTCACTGTCTAACGCAATTTTTCCTTTTCATTCAGTTATGTAATTAGTATCATACTTTAAAATTAGAAATTTCTTATTTGTAAAGAAAAGTGTCTGTGGTATTACTAGTAAAATTACATAAATGTGACAAGGTTAATATCTGTTTGAAGACAACTTACGTTATTTGTCTAGTAGATAACATGGGACACCTGAAATGACAAAGAATTTTCATAGACTGTAAATTTTTGTTAATAACACTGAATGGGATTTTCAAAAGACACCGCAATCATCCGATGTCTTTACATCTATCCAAAATTCTGACAGATGGTAGTTTGACAAAAATATTTGGGAATACTGAAAAATAAACGGTACTCAGTATTGTTGCAATATGTGTTATTATTTAATGTTTAGGCAGTGGACAATGATTTTAACAATGGTTGTGCTAGGACAGGTTTGACTTCTATTCAAAAACATCTTGCAGTCAGTACATGAAATCATTTTAATCTGAGCTTAATGAATTTTAGGAAATAATTGTTTCAAGTTCAGACATTGCTAGAACTGATTTATAAACTTCAAATTAAATTTGATGAAACACATATGGATATCAATATTTAATTAATTTTTATAAAAATCTGTCATAATAAAGCAAAAATATTTTTTAGTGTACCATACTGTGTATATTGTATAAGGTGGTCTGTACATACTGGCTTTTCTCATAACCTGGCTTTCATTTCTACATACCTCTTTTCTTCTTCTTCTTCTTCTTCTTTTTATTTTAATTGTTACTTTACTTAATTTATTTTTCACACCATGATATTTTTTAGTAGCTTATTTCAGTTTAGTTATTGATTACTGAACAACACTTAAGTAGGATTTATTATTATTATTATTATTATTTATTACTTATGAGTATCAAACAAAATGATTTGAGGGAGTTCAGTGACATAATTGGGAATTCGGTGGCTCCTGGTAAGGTTTAAAAAAATAAGCCTTCCATTTCAAGGTGTCAACTCATATAGGCCTACTTATACAAATTTTTATTCATTAAGTCAGACTCCAGAATTTTCACAGGTTTTTACACAGAGGACAAGTCACACTTGGAAACAGAAACCGAATAGCTTTTTACCACCGCAGTAGACTGATTAGCTGATTCACTTGCTATCTTAAAAGAAGAAATTGCGTATTGTGTTGAGTTATTTTTCTTCACTATTAATATTATTATATTTGTCTGTAGATTTCCTGGTAGGAATGTGTCAGCCTGTGCAGACCCAGCGAATGAATCTCTAGACCCCCACTTAAGTTGTCTGGAGAGGAGTGAGGGGAACACTTCTGTAATACACTACTTGATAGGCCTTTACGAAAGAGTTCAATTGTTGATTTGCATATTATGTTGGCCTATGAGCATGTAAGAAGTAAGGTTTACAAACTACTTTACTCACTGATAATATTAATATTTCTACTCAATAGACTATAACACTTACTCCAGTGTACCGACTCTTTATTGTACCTAAGGGCTCCAGTAATAATAAACACAAATTAAAATATATCAATCAAATTTTAATGATTAATTTGCATTTATATACTACAAATTTCTTTAACATGACTTGAATAGTTTTGCCTTACAATTTGAATATTATTTTGTGGCAGTGAGTTCTTTTTAGACAAATTGAGTCACTATATTTGATTACAAATATATATATTTATAAAACAATATTGAATCAAATGTTCATTTATTTGTTACTTGCGTGGAGAATCCTTCCGATGTGCGTAGTCCTTAAGGTGTTGCATGCCGGTGAGTCGTCAGCAGCTGTTTGTTGGGCGTTAATCCTGGTTATGAATGCACTAATTCACTTTATCACAGATGTACACTACACTTGACATATTGGTGATACATACAATTATGTCGTATAATTATACACTCTGGTTTACAACGTATTCTTGAATTTACATTAAGTGCATCCAACACAGTTCGCGTCGCGTGCGTCTCGATTATCTCATACCGTCGTGAATTTAACCCGAACTAATTCGCTTTCTTCAGTGATTTCACCACAACATATCGTATTGATGAACATTTATATGTAGTATTTACTTCTCGTTCGTTACTACTCCGAACATTCACTCATTAACTTATTACTGTATATTAAACTTTATAAATTTAGCGTTAGCAATTATCGCGTTCCCGTACTTCTGTTTACTGCTGCGAATTTACTTTATTCTTTAAATTACTAATAAAATTTATATCTATATAATTAACGCAAAACAGCGCACGCGAGTCTCTTCAGTGTAGTTTCGCCGATATAAAGAAGACTGCCTGATTTATCTCAAAATTCATATTTTACACTAGGCTTTGAATTTCCCTTACCAAGTCTCGATAGAAAACAATCCCATAGGTTTAGACTAGCGCTAAATACAAAATCGCCCAATCTCCTTAGCGAAAATCTCCCGCGCAACACATGACACTTCCTCTGATTTGCCGAACGTTTTTCGCGTCTCACGTGATTAAAAAACTAGCGTCACTATCTATCTCACTCTTACATCGCTCTCTCGAACATAACGGTATCTATTGTTACATGCACTTAAAGTTTACAACATTAGCAAACACCCCTAATATCCTAGCGAATAATACATTTTATGATAGTTATGTCCCAAAACGTGACTTGGCCTAATATTACCTTCCTTATAGACGTCAGCCCCAAGGCCGGCGTTGCTAACCTACCGCTATACTCTACTACAGCTTTTTACAAGTTAATTTCTTTCATGTAACGCCGCCTAACGGTACAGGCGTTTCATTACCTCCCCGCTTTCTAAAACATACACATTTCTTTGCGTTCAGCGTAGTTTGATTTTGTAAAATTTGCGATTGCTCAATTTTTGCGTTACAGTTCACTGTCTCACTTTACTCACTACTAATTCTCTCTCTGTCACACATATCCTTTCATTGTTTTTACCAGCCTGGTTGCAGCCGACATTCACACTATGAAACACTGTACAAGACTGTTGTGCGCATGTACGAAATGACTGAAAATTTTGTTAGCCTCGAAACGAGCTGTTTGTGCACTGCACATCTTAAGATCAGTGTTTAATTTTAATCGTCTGGTTTCTAGCACATCATGCTGTCTACTATGTTGATTGAACTTCTGAGAACTTTTGAGTTCACATTCTGTTTTTTCTTCGCCAAAAATAAGAGCCATTCCAAATTTATCTGTCAACCACTTTGCTGTTGAGTGTTACTTTTAGTTCATTTTTCCCTCATAAATTTCATCATTAATTGGCATTCTTTGGGACTTCTATTGTATCCTTGTTAATATGTTTTTGCACTTCAGAGTCAAACACTCCTTGAAAGCATCCTATTTCTAGCTCCTAGATACCTGCCACTGTTTTATTTATTGAAGTGTTTAAGTACAGGGGATCTCGTAGCAAAACCTCTACAACTTCAGACTTGCTAGTGAGTGATGAATATAGTTACACGGCATGTTGAAACAGCATTAATTGGGGGAAGAAGCTGTGCTAGCAGTATACATTTACTAGTAACAAATTTAGATGATAAAAATGTAGTAACATAAAAAATGTATAACACAAAAATGTAATAAAAAATGGGTGTCCTTGTTCTGCAACTGACACGTTCCGCTATTCACCATTATATCTCAGAAGGATTGAGGTAGCTTGCTTGGCCAAGCTCCCATATCTTGAAGAGCAGCACCGGGAACACTGTCTACATTGTTGCTAGTAATGTTCTGTCCTTCATCGCCTGTAAATTCTAGACTGCATGGTGCAACATCATCCACGGTACTAGAATCAAGTGAATCTTATAACTGTACTTTGACACTTTCATAGTTTGAAGTAAATATTCATGTCGTTAGCCTTACTGTATTTATCACCAGCGTCATTGCTAACAACATCCATTTTAAGATCGCAAGTTGATTCTTTGTTGATTGTAATATTTTGACATTCAGGGTCCAATTTTCCTTGAATAAAAAACTTCATATGCTCTTTGGAACTTGTTCTTAATCTTTCTTCCAAATCTGGGCACCTCTTGTCTTTCAAATCTGGGTGCCTCTTTCTCCTCTTCCGAATCTGGGCGCCACTGAGATTACTTCGTTTCATATCAGGTTCAAATAAAATAACAAAAAATCTATTTTCAATAATAGTATTAATATGATGACATACACATGAAGTATTATAGATATACCCACAAGACGCACAAACCAAAAACAAACTGCACACTCAAGATACTCATCTACAACTGATGATGAACACCTCAGCTGTGTCGAACCGGGAAGAATTGCACATACGTAGCCCACATAACACTTTTTGTGTATGTTTGCAAGTAATATATTCATCTGTATACAAATAACAATTAAGATTATCTATACAAAGCTAATACAGTATGATTATCAGTTCTCCTTTCCAGCACAACAACTCACTACAAAGTCGCAAAAAATATTATATATGTTATGCTTCTTTTATGAAAGGAATAGTCATATCAAAGAAACAAGTTGTTTGTAGTTTTATAAACTGAAAATAATTTTTCAGGTTTATGCTCAGTTTGCCGCCCTCCTGGTTATGCCACCCAGGGCGGCTACCCCCTTGGCCCCCCTAGCTACGCCTCTGGATGCTACAAAAACTAAACAACTTCACCAACATGAACGTTTTGTAAACAATTGAATCCAGAATATTGGGTATTGGCCGTTGTGGAACAGGTTTAGCAACATGAGCGCTGCACGTATTCTGATTCTTGAAGATTGCTGTGCCACCGTAGAGTCCACTACGCATCTCCTTGTTAGTCCCGCAACTAGTACTGGGCTGTTGCTCGTTGTCATCACCATGTCTGTCGCACTCTTTGTCGACGGTTTTGACTGTATCCATCCAAGTCTCTGTTAGTGCCAAGTAGTCGGAGCGTGGAGAGTGACCGTGTTGCTTGCTGCTCAAGTCCAAGTTGTTGCCACCAAACTTTGAATTTATTTTAAATTAATATAAGACTGTATTAAAATACACAGTATACTGCTAGTGCAATCTGTTTTATAACTAATTTTGTAACTTATATATTACATTACCATGAAATGTCTAAGCAGTGACTAGTGATGTCAGTTACATACTCAGTACTGCTTTATGGTGTGGATATCTAGGCTGATGCACTTAAACTCCAGAAATACAGAAGACACATGTCAGTAGTGCAGCAAATTAGCAGGCTCAGAGTGGCTTACTTCTACTGCACAGTTTCAGAGCCCGCAGTTCTTGTAGCGGTTGGAAAAATTTAAATTGCCACCTGCTGGCACAGGAGTGGAAACAGATTTACAAGAGGAAAGCCAGCATAGCGAAAGTACAAGCTCACAGGGAGGCCACGGCCCACACTATGGTTCAGTGGCAGGAATCATGAACAAGAGATGCAAAGAGAATTTATGAAATTATAAGTATAATACTTCTGACTTGGAACACGAAGTTTTTTATTGGTAAAAATTTAAATTTTTACCTTGTAGCCTGAACCAGTTTTGTCTTATTACAAGCTTCGTCAGAGCTTGTAATCTGATGAAGCTTGTAATAAGCGAAAACTGGTTTTAGGTTACAAAGTAAAAATTATATATTTTTACCAATAAAAAACTTTGTGTTCTGAGTCAATGGTATTATACTTATAATTAGTTAATCAAGAGAATCCAAGGAATTTATGAGTCTGCCAGGCTTATACAGCAGTTAGCTGAGTGGACATAGAGAGATTAAATATTTTGTAACACAATTTCTAACTGGTCATAGCCTGTTCTGGATTAACCTCTATAGGATGGGGAAACCAGACAGACCAAACTGCATTTTCTGTAAACAGTAACTAGACAATGTTCACCACATGTTTTTCACCTTGACGGAGAGCCAAACCCTGGAGGATGCAGTGGGGCAGATCACACCCAACAATATCATCAGACTGATGCTGCTGCAGAGCGTACACTTATGGGATCAAAGTAGCAGCTTATACAGAGAATGTTCTAAGGAATAAGAAGAAAGCAGAAAATGATCTTGCTAGAACTACTGACAGAATACCAGAAATCAGGTAATGTGGACCCACTGAACAGTTGAACATTCATATAGACGAAGAACAAATCACACCACCCTGAAGTATTGCGAAATCTGAGCCCCGGGGTGGATCCATGCCATGGAAAAAGGGGTTGTGGTTTTGGTGGGTGTGAGTGCCACACACCGTAGAAATGCAGACCCACCTGCGGTGAACATTAGTTTTCCACAGATTATCTTGTACAAAAAAAAAACCTATGAAATGGGATAAGTTTAAATAGCTAATATTTAACCATGCACAAATCTATTCACTCTTTTCTGCTCTTAGCCAGTCTTTTCACATCATTGTATGTTTTTCCTTTTCTCTCTAGAATGTTGCAATTAGTCCCAGAAGTGTTTAGGTCTTACCCATGTCTTATTTTTCTCAATGTTTACTTTCCATATTCATCTTACTAGTATTCCTTGTTTCATTCAAGTAAATGTCCCCACTAACGCAACTGTCTCCATTCTTTATACTGTAATTCCGTGGGTTTGCAGAATTTCATGTTTCACATTCTATAACTACTTCATCTCAATGGCATTTCAGTGAGTATCGAACGACTCCCAACTAAATGTTATGGCAGTTTTATAATCTGACTTCAATACTTTCGTCTTTGCTTTCTTTTTATAAAATTACAATTAGGCTACAATGTTATTATTCATGGAATGGTTCAGCTGTTTTTGTCCTTTCTCTACTCTTTTGCAGAGTTTGCTTCATGCGCTAATTAATGTATAATTTATATAATATATATAATAATATGTATAATGTATTAATGCGCTAATTCATTTTCGTATAATGTCGCTCCCTTATGAGCATTTCATAATATCCACTTTACAACAAATTGTATGTAAAATTCTCTATAAATTGATAAGATTCAATTTATATGTACCCGAACATGATAATATGAAACGCCAGAAAATTCTCTATGTGAAAGAAGGTAGACGCTACTTTTTGGTGAGTGCAAAACAGTATTCTTTTTAAACTGTTTAGGACTTGCACTACACCAACCGTAGTATGCGTATCAATGTCTAAGTATTGGAAAACTATAGGCTGCTATGCAGAAACGTTTTTCGGTGTTCAAATCATCCATGCATTCATAGTTTCGTACATTGTTAACAGCATTTTTAGGAAACATAATGATATAACCACAGAGAAGCATTAATAAACGACCCAATTAACAACTGATTAGGCCTATGTGATGTGAAATCAGTTTTAATGTTCGTAATTGAAAAGGAAGCCCTGACAAAAACTGGTGTTAAGTGCGAATACCGTATACGCTATTTTCTTCTGTTGAATTGTTCCAGAAATCTCCGCATTTGTATCGGTTTTGTAATATGTATTGTTATACGTGTTTGAAGTTAACGCAATATAAATACATAGAGCAATGTATAATTTGTATTTCACAATGCCGTCAAGATCCATATCTCACAGGTGAATAGTATCAGTTGGGCCACAACTATCAACCGCCTCCATAGCTCAGTGGTTAGAGCACTGGTCTTGTAAACCAGGGGTCGGGAGTTCGATCCTCCCTGGGGGCTTTCCAGGTTTTTTCTTTACAATACCCCCTTCTTTTTTTGCAGCCAAACGCATGTTTTTGTTTGTATGTTATATAAAATAACTACTGTATTTATATTATTATATATTTTAATTATAATCGACCACGCTGCCCTCATGTATTGTAACGTTATTTTTTTCATCTTACTGTTTTCCGTGTAAAAGTTTTACGTCAAGAATTTATTCAGTTGGGTGACTAGTAGGAATTAGAGTCCCTACTGTATATAATACTAAACTGCATCAGCTTAGCCTATATACTAACTAGCTGCTACCCGCGGCTTCGCACGCGAATATTTGTCTTTTAAAAAGTATTTTAATGTAATTTTTATTGTCTATGTATATACGCGTATGGTGTTCTGTCATCTTGTATATAACAATTTTGTACCATTAGTCAAATTCTCTCCAAAGCTATTTTCAACACTTGTACTATTGTAACTTGTAATAAATTATTATGTTGGTGCAACCGCCTTTGGAGATTTAAAAATACCCGTTTATAAACCCTTTGGAGATATAAAGTACCTGTTAAATCAAAAACGCTAAATTCTTTATTTTAAATGTTACAGTGTTAGAAGCATTGTATAACACATTGAACGTTGTTTTCCTCAACCATAGCTTTTATTTATTTCAGCAGTAACCTAAAAACCAAAAACCGTTGTCACCTAACCTCACAAATGAAAACAACACATATTTTCGCTTTGCATTAAGTAATAGGACAATTTACAATTAGTACACTTCTTCTTTTCCACGTCGTAATATATCGATACAATCGCATATTATACTATAAAACATCGAAAATTTACTGCAGGAATGTACAAGTTCCGAATGTAACTTCGGAATGTACATGTACAGTTCCGATGCCGCTAAATAGCTTTTATTTACTTGTTACTATGGTAATTAATTCTGGTCTCTGTGGTGTTGTTGACATCTTTAGTAGTAGTATTTAATATATTTCATTACTTATTCATTGCATCATAAACAAATACGTATAAACATAAATTTTATAATCGTTTAAGACAATTACAAAATATATAAACGTATCTGTATACAAAATTACAAAATATATCGGTACAATCGCATATTAAAAATATTAAAAACTGTAGGAACGGATAAAGGTACAGTACCGATGCCGCTAAATATAATTTGTTTATTTACTTGTTACTATCGTAATTAATTCTGGTCTCCATGGTGTTGTTGACATCTTGATATCTTTATACGCGTCAACGAAAAGGCATAATTAAAAGGGCCTAAATCGTTGGAACGGCGCAAAATATCAAATTCGAAGCTAGACAGTATTTTGCGCCTTGTGTCAAAGGTTACCTGTGCAAAATTTGGTGGCAATCGGTTTACGGTGTGGATTTGTATTCAGTACCCAAAATCCTCAGTTTTATATATATATAGATGACGTGCTCTAAATATGGGGGGGGGGGTTGCAGACCTCGGGACAATTTTACGCATACAATGAAATTTTAAAATCTGTTTACTGTTCGTTTTAACGAATGTGTACAAAACTGCTATAATATTTCAGATTGAATTAGTATAATAATAAAACTTTGGAAACGTAAACATTACATAATGGAGACATTCTTGCTTGCCAGGAACGATACATCTTCACGCACAGACGATTTAAATTAAAATGAAAAAAAAATAATTTTATTGCCTGGCACAAAATTATTTTATTTTTAACAAATGCCATTGTTTGAAAAAGTTTAAATTAATTTTTAAGTACTTTACTCTTGTTAAAACGTAAAACGTTACAGGTAAACTACCCCTCCCCCTTATCCGATCTTCACCAAAATCAATAGGCTTGAGTCGTCTACAATTCGGGCACATATGCAACAAATTAATTGATTCTGTTTGAATTTGCGGCAGTTATCGTTTGCCATTGAAAGAAAATCTACACACAGACACTTTTCGGAAAATGACTTTTCTTCATGTTTTGAGGGTAGTACCATCAGAATCAGCCCTTGTCTCTAACACGATTTTTCGCGATCACCATACTTCCATTTCTTTACGGAACATGGAAGTAAAAATATTATTTCATAATGAAATGAAGATCTATAACATCAACAATAATTACAATTACACTTAAGAACAATAAGTGGATCCCAAAGTTACGTACATGTTTGCAACGGATAGATCATAACAATAACTCAGATTAGAATGCTGCGACCGATCAAGTTAACTCGTCAAAATACATAATTTGTGACAAAACAAAAACATTTTAAATGGATTTTAATTAAAGTGTGAACAAAACAAATACATATTTTAATACGTAGTTTCAAAAGATTTGTTAAAAATAACTAGACTCAGGTAGTTTGGGGTACTTGAATACAGGCGACAAAGCCAAAAATTTACTAGAGGCTTATAGGTAATGCCCTAGAGTAAGACCGAGAATTAGGATGAAGACCAAGAGTTAGGATGAAGGATCGGATGGAGGAGGATATGGTAAGGCTTAATGTTAGAAACTGGAAGACTGGAGCAAGCAACAAGGACGAATGAAATCGACAGGCAAGACTCACGAAGGATCAGGTGATGATGATCATCATCAAATTGTAATTAAATAATAAGTTCGACTCAAGCTAATTTACCGTAACCAACACACACGCGCGCGCAATTACTCGAAAGTGACCGTAATTTTTACCGAAAATGATGTAACAAAACAGATTGAACAGATATAAACTTGATAAGCCGACCAAAAGAAAACCAAAGCCATGAACATCAAATTCAGTTCAATTCTTTACATGATAGGTGGACAAATTTGGTAAACAAATGTGTAGAAGGGCGCACACTTCCGGGGTCTGTGGGTTTGGGTATTATACCTGACCCACTAAACAAGCCACCTCCCTTTTCTCTTCTAGGACACTAACCTGGAAGTGTTTAACATCTATCTTCGGGGTAGGTATATCGTTCTTCAGCCCTAAGGCTGACTTCTATCTTGTTATTCTTCTTCTATATATTATGTTGGCCAAGTCTGTCTTCTTCGCTCGAAGAATCTCTTCTGCGAAGCGTGCCACGTAGTTTCAGAGGTGTCCTCCCTTTGAAGAATCGCGTGCCTCCCTTAGGGGGGGGGGGATCTCGTGCCTAATATCACCTTCGAACGATCTCCTGTGTTGCTTCCACCTGCCGCAGACGGAGAAGGTATGGCTGACATCGTAAGGGGCTCCCTGGCAGTGCAGGCACTCTTGTGTCTCGGCCTTTCCAACATTCTTCAGATGAGATTGAAAATACTCGTGTCTAGTTAGAAACTGGATCTCCCCATACTTCCTCTCTGCACACGGCTGCGCCTGTTTGACGAAACATACTTTATTATAATAATAATAATAATAGTCTAATAATAATAATAATAATAATAATAAGTATTATTATTAATTTTTCTTTTCATTTTTCAAGACCTATTATTTTCCACATAATTATATGAGCTTTTGTAGACATTATGTTAAATTTTTAAAGCATTTAAAAAATAACATACAACTTTACACATACTACAAAGTAACTTTGGCTAACGCACGTTTCACAGACTGCACGTGCACCGCCAGAGACCGAATATTAGATACAGTATCAGAAATTTTTTTTTTTTTTGTTCACGCAGACTTCCAAAGTGCTTTCTCCTTTACTTTCGAAGACTACAAAAAATGTTTGAACTACACTAAAATAAAATGTATACAAATCAACATCATGTTTACATTCAAAAATATTATTAAAAATAAATTGAGACGCAAATATTACACATTTTTCTATATAACCGTGAAGAACAGCATATACAAACGTTACAACATCGAATATTTAAAAAAAATGAAGAAACAAGTCGATTATTCGTTAATACGTGTTACACCTTTGATGTAGGATATCTCCGCATTATTTGATATGATAAAATAATACACTTACAGAAGACATTTGTTGTTCTGTACTAACGTGTAGGCAGGCTTGCAATATTTGTTGTTCTGTACTAACGTGTAGGCAGGCTTACAATATTTGTAGTTCTGTACTAACGTGTAGGCAGGCTTACAATATTTGTTGTTCTGTACTAACGTGTAGGCAGGCTTACAATATTTGTTGTTCTGTACTAACTTGTAGGCAGGCTTACAGTATTTGTTGTTCTGTACTAACGTGTAGGCAGGCTTACAATATTTGTTGTTCTGTACTAACGTGTAGGCAGGCTTACAATATTTGTTGTTCTGTACTAACGTGTAGGCAGGCTTACAATATTTGTTGTTCTGTACTAGCGTGTAGGCAGGCTTACAATATTTGTTGTTCTGTACTAACGTGTAGGCAGGCTTACAATATTTGTTGTTCTGTACTAACGTGTAGGCAGGCTTACAATATTTGTTGTTCTGTACTAACGTGTAGGCAGGCTTACAATATTTGTTGTTCTGTACTAACGTGTAGGCAGGCTTACAATATTTGTTGTTTTTTTGTTCTGTACTAACGTGTAGGCAGGCTTACAATATTTGTTGTTCTGTACTAACGTGTAGGCAGGCTTACAATATTTGTTGTTCTGTACTAACGAGTAGGCAGGCTTACAATATTTGTTGTTCTGTACTAGCGTGTAGGCAGGGTTACAATATTTGTTGTTCTGTACTAGCGTGTAGGCAGGCTTACAATATTTGTTGTTCTGTACTAACGTGTAGGCAGGCTTACAATATTTGTTGTTCTGTACTAGCGTGTAGGCAGGCTTACAATATTTGTTGTTCTGTACTAGCGTGTAGGCAGGCTTACAATATTTGTTGTTCTGTACTAGCGTGTAGGCAGGCTTACAATATTTGTTGTTCTGTACTAGCGTGTAGGCAGGCTTACAATATTTGTAGTTCTGTACTACCGTGTAGGTAGGCTTACAATATTTGTTGTTCTGTACTAACGTGTAGGCAGGCTTACAATATTTGTTGTTCTGTACTAACGTGTAGGCAGGCTTACAATATTTGTTGTTCTGTACTAACGTGTAGGCAGGCTTACAATATTTGTTGTTCTGTACTAGCGTGTAGGCAGGCTTACAATATTTGTTGTTCTGTACTAACGTGTAGGCAGGCTTACAACTGCATACCGTTGTCTTTTCATAAGAAGACAACGTTTTGTTAAACTCATTCGCTGAATATTTTCACGACTTTCTCGCAAGTTATATTTTATATTTTGTTTTCTTCGCGATACTGTTTTCCTGTCTTGAAACCAGATGTTACATAACGATGCGTATGTGCATTTTCAAAGGCCTTTTGGTTGCTTTTACCCTCAGGAAAAGCTGATATTGACTTGTATATTTTTTGTGTCAATAATGACAGGTCTCGAATTAATCCATTCCCGGACTGTTTGCCCATGGTCCATTGTCTCTTAAAAAACAGACGTTTCGGCAGTACCATCGACTGCTATCATCAGTGTAAAAATCGAGCTGCACTAACGTAGGGACGCTGCCGAAACGTCTGTTTTAGAAAGAAACAATGGACCATGGGCAAACAGTCCGGGAATGGATTTTAATAACATTGACTCCGGCCGTGTATGATAAGCCCACGAAGTACAGTATTTTATTTTGTTATGTTTGACGCTTTATAGGATGGTTGTAAGGCTTCTCTGTCACTGTCTATCACGTACGTGCCATTTGGGTTCTGGTTAATGTTGTATTATAGGCCTGCTTGGCATGGCTTTCGGCTTCCGTTACTCCAACGAGAATCCTTTCCAATTCTTCTCCTTCTCTAAATCGGTTATCCACTTTTTTGCTTGGTATTCTTATAATTCTTTTTCTCTTCAAAAGTACTTCAGTTTAATATCTTCATAATTATACAAAACGTTTCTTCTTTACGACCTATCAACGCGATTATCTGCGAAAATCTGGTTCTGATTCACGTATGATCTGGTTATGCTTAATCGAAGTTATGGTGTACTGGTCGTGATGATGATAATGGACGTGTGTGTGTGTGTGATTTCTGCGGCCGAGTAAAATATAGTATGCGGTCTGGTTTAAAAATAGCGAAGAAAAATTAAAGAACGAACAGCACGGTCACGGGATGGGAAAATCGAAGGAAGGGGCAAGAGAGTGGGAGGCATGGAAAATAAGGGGATCGAGGAAGAGAAGAAAAGAGAAAGAAAGAAAGAAAGAGAGAGAGAGTGAGAGAGAGAGAGAGAGAGAGAGAGAGAGAGAGAGACTGTCAAGTCAAAAGTAAGTACTAGGAGAGAGGAACGAAAGATAAGACCGAAAAAGGGGGGGAAATATCGGAGGCAAAGAATGACCGTGAAAATGGCAAATAGAACGACCTTAAGTGTAGAACTTGGTTAACCAGAACGACAAACTGCACCGATGCATGGGCATGAGAGTCCACGTTTTTATTGAAATTATTACCTGATTTTACGATGAATGTAAATATAAATATCAGTTGTATTCAGTATACCGTTTGTTTAACTGCTAGAACAATTCAATTACGTAGAATAATTTTAGGCGAAGTTGCAGTAATACTGTATTAAGAAACTCTATTCTGATATATACGTAACTGTCAGACTCCGTTTGTTCACAGTAGTTATTGATTTCTGTCTTAGTTTACAATTTGCTACATAGAGTGCGCTGGCGGCGACCGGAATGCTGTTGTCGTTTTCATAGCGCGGCACTGGAGGAAAGCAGGTGTAACCCAGCCAGCCAGCCAAAGACGATACCGTGACGTTTCAATGTTATTGTAATTCCGTATAATTTTTTTTTAATGAAAATTAATTTAATTATGATTCATTTGTACAGCTAACGTCATATTTGGTGTTTGTGTATTTGTAAAGTAAACAACGCTAACAGGCACTAAAAGTTTTTTCAATTAACAGTTTCGTGACAGGAAACGAAAAAGTCGTTTTATTAAAATTCCGCGAATTGCACAGTTCCAGATTACACGATAATTTTAAAGAAAATGCCTAGATTTAACGATATGTTTTACGGAATTAACTTCTTCTATTCAATGTAGTCTATTTAGTATTCTGGCAGTACATATTTCATTATTATCATGTTATTCTAGCAGCAAATACCTTGTTATCTACAGAGATATAGATAGATAGATATAGACAGAATCGAGAGAGACAGAGAATCGAAAGAGAAGAGAGAGAGCGGTCTTGTATGTTTATCTGTAGTACACTTCAAGTTTTGCAATAATAATATATTATTGTGTTCACTGAATTCTTAATTTCGTAGTGACCGTCAATCAATGATTTTTAACGATGAAGGGTTTGGGAGGATCGCTCAACACAAACGTATAACATAAATTTTTAATTATTCGTTAATCATAAACTTGTGTTTGTAATATTTAGTAAATTTGTTAAATTTTGCAATTCTCTACAATTATTGTGTACAGAGTTCTCTAAATGAGCGACAGTGTTTTCAGTATCACTAGTGAGTGAAACATAATGATTCTGATAAGTGTGTAGTAAGAAATATTGTTCAGGATTTTTATAAAAATCAAAATGTCGTGCTCACTGTTAAAAAAACTCCTACCTATCGTGAAAGATAGAATCCATTTCCCATGGGTGTGGTAAACCATTAATGCGAGTGTTTAAAAGTGTGGGATTCAAGTGAAAAAAAAAAAAAAAAAAAAAAAAAAAATTGTAATGATTGATGCGTTACAAGTATCTTGTGCAAATTGAAAGTTCTCGGGAATCTGGGAGAAACATATTTTTTTTAGATGAGAGGAAAGTCAGTGTTGAGTGAGTTTTGATAATGTAATGTGAATCGGTATTTCCCAGTACTGTCTGGCCGCGATTGGAGTGCGCAGGGTATGTAAAGTGGGGGGGGGGAATGGTCAATGCAGTAACAATGCATCTGCCGGTCTAGTGGTGGGGACGCCAAGCCGCGCATTCCAATTGCGGCCAGACAGTAGTCGTTGGTTTGTTTACACCGCTGAGCGTGTCTACGCTCTCTTTGTAAGTCACATACCTCTCAGAGACTTGGAGTTTAGTCTAAACCAGTAATAAGGCACGGTGTTACTCTCTCGCTTAGGAGGATGACAGTCGGCATCGAAATAACTGTTACCATGATTAACTAATTTTTTCTGTCGCATCAGTGTAATTTTGTTGTTTACGTGTTTCTGCACATAAATGGGTCGGTTCAATTGAAGGCGGTAAGCTGCGGTTGTTGATGGTGGCAACACAGCGCAATGTGGACACAAAACAGTGATCTCGTTTTACTAACTGTTCAATCTGATCAGAGGCAGTTACGGGAGGAGCGGCCGTCAGCAGTGTCGGCGTCGGTGATCTCTACTTGGTCTGGGACGTATCTGTCAAAAGCGCACACACTTTATTGGGGACATTGGTCTGAACTAGAGGTGGGGCGATATACCTATAAGAGGTATTTTGGAACGATTATTTTTGTGGAACGTATATAACAGTGACTGAAAAGTTGAAATACCTGTTCTGATTCAACGATAACTGAAAGTCGAAATACCCGTTCCGATTACTCGCGGTTCCGAGTCCCCCCTACGCAACTAACGAATAAACGAGTACACGAGTACAAAGTCACAGTTATTGGTGCTGAATACTTGATTCTGCGCGTGTGCCGATTGCCATACAAGTACGAAACAAAGCAAAACAGCGAGGTTCAGTGGCAAAGAGACGAAGCTGTTTTTAATAAACGAAAAAAATCGTACTGATGTTACATTTATTCTCCTGTGTTATGCAGTTATATAATACAGATTACAATAACAAATTTTATATATATTATACTAGTCACCGACTTGATAAATTTTGAAAAAGCGAATTATATTGTGTGATAACCTACAGAGTGGCTGATAGGTCATACAGTACTTTTTGTTAATGTGATTTCGGAGATGATTTTCACTGCACATTTCACGTAAGTGTTTTTGACATTATTTGTTGTGCTATTACGTGCACTCTAAATTTCATTGCCTGAGTTTCGAAACTGATTTGTCTAACCATAATGGAATCAATGATTTAACGATAAATCTATGTCAGTTTTGAGTAGTTCGGCTTGGCGGCGTGGTCCGTGGTTGTCTTGTGAAAACGTTTCGGACGTGCTTTCGTCAGTGCAGAAGGCTGCAAAACGCTGACAAAGGTTTCGTAGTCAGTGACCACTGAACTGTAGTTAAGGCTAGTGGAAACGAAATCTTTGTCAGTGTTTTGCAGCCTTCTGCACTGAAGATGCCGTCGAAAGCACGTCCGAAACGTTTGCACCACAGCCTTAGAGCCCGGCAAGGCGAAGCATTGAAGCCGGTCGTGAAAGCTTCAGACACAATCTAATTCAGTTTGTTTACTCCTGGTGAAAACTTAAATTAGTAGGCCTATTCCCAAAGAGAGGTAGGCCTATAAGTTCTCTTGTTTATTATTTTCTTTTAAATAGTAACAGCTTAATAAAGTGACACGTGAAATAATACTCTTAATACTTTTAGTTTCAATTTATTTCTTATAACAAATTATATAATACAGATATATGTATAATACAGTAGGTATTATAATAGCAGGTATTTGTACGTGTAATTTTTTCTGGAACAGTTTCCTTCGTAACTGTTATTTTCAAATACTAGTTTAACACACCTCTAGTGTGAACCGTATAAGAAGCAAGATGGTGAAGACGGGGATACGTGGTACCGCTCAAGAGGAAGAACGGAAGATACGGAACAGGCTCCGTAGTATGGTAGGGTACAAGTTATCAGAGGCGCCTATAGGAGTCGTTTGACCGTAATTTAGGGGAAATGCAGTGAACGAACTTGGAAGGAAGTCGACATCGTGGCCCAGATGTTACACCGTACCGTGCAGACATTAACGGTAGTCCATTAATGTCTGCTTTAACACACGGGTACTGTTGTACTGTTTCCTTTACTTATTATTAAATCGAGCGATGTAGATTTTGTAGCCGATTGATAAATGAGAGGCAGTAAAAAAAAAAAAAAAGGTTTATCCTTTGATGACTAGGAACTGTTTATTTCGTCAACATTTGCTACTGAATCGGATATTAATACTTAGCATAAAATGTTCGTTATACACGACAAAACTCGATTAAACAGAAGTAAACTCCTGTTTAGAGACATTTGTTAACGTGGAGATCCTATAGGCCTACTGTAATATCATTACTTGTTTTACTTTTGATTTAAATGGAATAAATCCTATTGTAGTCCCAATCCACGTGAGTACGGCGCGTGTTGTCTTGCAAGGCACACCTAACATTTTTAAAACAAGTTATGTACATAGTTTAGTTGCCGTATTGTGTTTTTAATATTTTGACAAATGTCATCATTTATGACATAGATTAGTTTTTATAAGTTCTGATGATGAGGCAAGTGCCTCGAAACATATAAACACGAGAAAACATTACGGAAAGGCCATAGACGGTGAGTAACAGTGTATTTGGTTGTTTTAATTAAATATGAAAAAATGCCTCTTAAAAGTATTTGGTATATAACAAGAATCGGCAACACGACAAACAGAAAATAACGTAAACGTAACAGTAGAAAGCAAAATAAAAAAAATACTATACAATACACAGTTTGTTCTTTCACTCTGAAGCCAAACGGAATATGTGCTCCTGGTCGATAACTTAGGGAAACAAGCTCGTGTTGTGCAATCTTCTTTTTCTGACACTGGATAATAACATTAAATTGGGAAGCGGATGTCAAAAAGGGAAGAAGTGAAAATCAAACAAACAATTTTTGCGATATTAATTGAAGACCCGTTGGGGACTTGTTAAAGAGTATTACTTAAAAATACTGAAATTTAATTAAGAAAGCTGTGTTAGTGGTTATAATTACAAACAGAATTTTCACTATTGCATACCACTATAGAAAAATTATTCCGATTAGCGCTTTCAAGCTTCACAGCTCATCATCAGATCGGCAAATGAGCTGATTTTGTAGCCGACTGATAAATAAGAGGCAGTAAGTTTTCAAAAAAAAAAAAAAAAAAAAAAAAAAAAAAAAACTTTGTCCTTTGATGACTGCGAACTGTTTATTTCGTCAATATTTGCTACTGAATCGGATATTAATACTCTGCATAAAATTTTCCGATCTGACGATGAGCTGTGAAGCTTGAAAGCACTAATCGGAATAATTTTTCTATAGTGGTGTGCAACAGTGATAATTCTGTTTGTGAAACTATTGAAATGAACACAAACAGTTTCGCGTGAAAGTACGAAGCTTTAATTGTTTATTTAAATATTAAAAAAAAAATAATAATAATAATATTCCGTCTCTGCTTGTAAGTTCTGCAACGTAACGAAGTAAAAGTAACTAAGTGTATGCTGTTGCCTGACGATAACCCGTGTTTCTCTACCGTACTGTACTACAGGATCTTTACAGTTTGGTCACCGTCAATTTTTCTCACATTGTTTTTTAACGCGCTTCTAATTATGCCGCACGTTTTGTTAAACTTCTCGCTTTTCTTTTTAGCCTAATTCTTCAAACGACGACATAATGCAACCCCAACAAAATCAAAACATCTACCTGTAGGATAACGATATTGTCGAACACTAACGTATATCTTCGTAAAGGGGTAGTTCCACAAATGCAGCACACACTGTTTTGCTAAGAAAGCGTAAAATCATATTCCTTCATAACCTTGTTATTCATCGTCCTAGTAATGCCAGTTTCAAGCCATGAACCTTAGTATTCCTTTATAACCCCAGTGAAATTTAGTAACCCCTTCCTCATTAACTTCTTTCTCAGCATTACAAATGCAAGGCATTCTCAATGCATTTCTCAATGAAATGCAAGGCATTTAAATAAACGGGGCGAACATTTTCGTGTGAAACTACGAAGCATTTGTGTTTATTTAAATAAAAAAAAAAAAATATTTGTTCGATAACAGTGGCGGTTCGTGATAGTTGCAAGGTTTGTTTGGCAACCTCCAAAATAAAAGTTGCTTCTTAATATTGTACATTATACCCTTTCTTTTATTAATTCGGGGTCAAAATCTCCCACAATCTTGTCCGACGCCTAACCTCCAGTGCTGTCTGTCGTTGCAGTTTTCATCTTTAGTCCTCTATCGCTCATTAATCTCCTTATTCCCTCTATCCATGTTTTCTTGGGTCTTTTCTGTGCTCTCTAGGTATCCATCTCATTGTTTTCTTTGGTAGTCGATCTTGTCTCATTCTTTGTACCTACGTGTCCGTACCAGATTAGTTGTTTTTCTTCAGTGCAGTCCATGATTGTCTTTTGTACACTCGTTTCTTTGGTAATAATTCCGATGGACACCCTTGTCTGAAAAAGCCACGAAACCTAAAAAGAAACGGATTTTTTGTGTTTCTACGTAAACTACAGGTCAAGCCTAGGTGCGGAAACGAAAAACTTGAACTTTTTATTTGTAAGTTGCGAAAAAAAATGCAAACTTACTTATAGCAATACAACACTGAAACACAATAACGTACCTTACATAGTGTATTCTATTATTCATACTAGATGCAGAATAACGTTACAATTAATAAATATTTACTCTCGTAGTCTTCATGCTGTTTGTAAATGCAAGTACCACATGAAAACTCGGTTGTGCAGAACATCACATCAAATTTTCTGTTACTTACTGAGGTAGTAAAAATACTGACTCAAGCACAGGTATGCCTTCATTTGCTGGTGCGCAGAGATTAGATGTTAGACAAATGATATATGTAACGTATGAATATACTGTAGATATATATACCACTTGGAGTCGTAGAGTTATTAATGACTTGAGAATTGTTTAATAAGGTCTGAGGGGCGGTCTAGGCATTGTGAGGCCCGCCGACGGGCCGAGCGGCACCGGAGATGCCCTGGACATTACAGCATTGAGTTCTGTTTCAAAAAGAGTGATGTATAATTTTGTTTATACGTAGGTTTCGTGTAAAATACGAAATAACTCATTTTTACGTTATTTAGGCCCCAAAATAAATTTTTGCGAATTTTTTGCAAAACTTTTTTGCGGATTATTCGCTTCCGCACCTATTTTTGGTCTTTCAACATCGGTTTTTGCAGGTTTCGTGGCTTTCCCAGACAAGGGTGTCAATCGGAACTATTACCGTTTCTTCTTTGATCGTTTCATTTCGTGTTCGCTCTAGTCTTGAAGTTCTAGCAGCTCGTCTCAAAGGAACCATTTCTGGAGCTTCTAGCTGTCTTTTTACCTGTTCTTTTATTCTCCATGTTTTGGATTCGTACAAAGGAGAATAAAAGAACAGGTAAAAAGATAGTTACATTATACTCTAATACTCTTACATTATAAAATACAATTTTGATAAGTTTCAAATTATTTTGAAAAAAATTGTAAGCGTGTGGATTTTTTTTTCAACTTGTCTGCGCGGTAAAATATCATCTGGTCTGTTCCTCCGTAAATCGTAGCGCTGTTGGTTGAGGTTGCAGTTTCAAAACAATCCTTGCTTTGTGACGTCACTCATGGAACATAGTGCGTTCAACTGACGTGACATAAAAGGAGTAACATTCAATGAAAGAGCTTAGCGAGGTTTATAGTAGTACTGCTATCTTCCGGTGCATGCTGTATATAACCATTGACCATTGATACGGAATACGAATAAATAGAACCAAAAATGATATGGTTTCAAGTAAAATTGGTTTTATTTTGAATCTCTACAATCTTTAAATTCAATATTTTTAGAGTTAGATAACGGATATTGGTCACGACGTAACGATTTTAGGATGGTGGAAATCACAATATTTAACTCGCAGTAACTCGAAAACCATTGGCTTTCAAAAAAAAAATGCATACCGACTTTTTCTTAGAATTCGAAGCTCTATCAGTTACGGGTGTTATTTATTTTTTATTTCCCACCCACTGAGAAAGAAACTTTTTTTTGAACTATAATCTAGACACTGCGTAGAATATAATACGAAAGGTTTCATGTCGATTTGTTCTTTTACTGAGAATGGCAAGGTAAAATGCTTCATCGACTCGACTAGAAAAATATTCACGATCTTTAAATATCTTTAGGTGTGCTCGAAACAGACCTAATACCTAAGGTGTGTGAAGACCGCGGACAAACTAGTACCTCTTTACACAAACATACGGTTTTGAATAATTGAGGCAGTCGGGGCAAGATAGTGCCAAGCCTCATTTTTGAGAAATTCAAAGTTGAAAGTTTAATTAATCAAATCCTCAAATCTTTTCAAACAAATTTTTTAAGAAGATAATTTTATTACCTTTATTCAATTGTGAACAAACTGGACCCATTATTTGCTAGCATACATATTGTCGTTATACATTGCAGCTACTAAATGCAGTCCACATCCCAATTTATGATATGAAAAATGTGGATACAATTGTATGTGTGTGTTGTTAATTGACTGACTCATAAATATGTAAATATGCCTACATGTTTATGCCATAGGTTAAACGTAAATACATTGTAATCGTTTTGCATGTTAAACTTCACACTTTCTTATAAGTATATTTAAATTAATTATGAAATCTATATCTATTTGAATTGTCGAGTACAGTGTGCTGAAGGAAAACTCGTTAAAGAACTGTCTGCGTTGCGAACAAAGGAAACGTAAACACGATAAGACAAGTAACGAATAGGAAACTGCGGTTGTGCGCGTAATATTTTTGCGGCCGGACGACGCTTGAAGTACCGTAACGTGTTCAGTTAACTGTGTGTGATGAAGCGACAAGACAGCGTGAGTCGCGACCGGCCTGGTTCGTGTCGTCTCAAGAAGCGTTTGATCCGTGTGTTCAGCAGCGGGTCGGCCGAAGCGGAGACCGCGAGTCTGCCGCCCCCCAGTCCTGTTGTACAACGACCCAAGTAAGTCCGTTCTGTACGCTATCCGAGCCGCACAACTCGCTCACTATTTTGAACGAAGTACGTTTTGTTGTTGCATAATGAATTACGATATTAGATCATTTTTCAATTACAAAGAAACATTACAAAAATCTCGATTTCTCTACTATTTTTTTAGTAATACAACAAATTGTAGAGCACATAAACACTAAAAATTCGAAACATTCGGATTTTGGGTTACAAGTCCTTTTACTCTGACACCCTGCTTCATTTTCAAATTTTTAAATGTTTTTCAACTCTTTTTTGGGGGCGTTGGGCCCCAAAAGTTTTAAATTTCCAAAACGTAACTCTACGTTGAGATATTAGTTAAACTTCTCTTTAATTTGATACCCCACATTAATTTTTTTGCGATTGCATCAAAATTTTCACCCACTTTTTGGGCTCTGACGTCAAAAATGAACACAATATGAGATTAAATTCCCTTTAATTTGATACTGCTCATCGGTTTTTGTTATTTTTTCATAATTTTGCACCCACATTTTGACTCCCACCCTCCTATTTTTTGGAGGGATCGATAGGGTTCCTACTCTAAAAAACAATAGGGTTCCCTAGGGTTCTGTAGAGTAAGAGTATGGGGTACGCACGCGAATTTTTCCAAAAACCGCTGATGCATTCAGAAGTTATCTTGAGACATACCTCAAACTGTTAAGAGGCCCACACACTCTCAGTTTTACTGCGCAGTTAACTGCCCTAAATAACTGGGTAAAAAACTGTACAATGAACTGAACTGAAACTGTAGGGGCACGTGAGTATTTTCCTCAGTTTCGTCAGTCCCGTCGGGTCGGGACGTACACATCGTCAGTTGGAGCTCCCGACTTTTTCTAACCGTTAACTTTCTTTAGCTCTTTTCGAAAAGCGGATCGGTGGTTATTAATTTTTTTTACAACATTGTCACGGGTCGCGTCAGGCTCAATAACTTTAAAATTTTCGATCAATACATCGTATGCAGCAATTCTTTGACACGGTTAGAATACGAGGGGCTTTCGACATCCCACGGCTGGGATAGCGACCGATAGGCTTCAATGAATGCGAGCAGGGCTTCGTTTTTCGATGAGGCCATGGTGATAGCTGAGTGTCAAACAGGTGTCAACTGAGTGAACTGTGCAGTTTATCGTCTACTATTGAAATGTAGCCTATTTTAATAACACATATATATCGTTCAAACAGAGAGCGAGTTGTTCTGCAGCTCACAGGCAGCTTACCAGTTATTTTACATTGCGTTAAATTCAGTAGGCCTAATATAATGCATTAAGTTAATTACTCGTTCTATTAAATGTTAATCTGTGAATAAAAGGTAGTAATGTTTGTTTCATTAAAACTGATTAAACGATTCCAAGGATTCAAACATGTTTTCAACATAAAAATTTTCACCACTGGCGTAGCCAAAGGGGATGTTGGGGGGTTACAATTCCCCTCCCCTTTGGGTAGTTCGCTCGTAAAATGCACTAGCAGGCAGTTATATCGCTAGTGGCCGTCATGTATCGTATACAGCAGGCTAGAAGTGTGCTAAATTAGTATTTAAAAATATCAGGTACAAACGAAACCGTTCCCAAAAAGTAACACGTACAAATTATATAATAGTATATGTACAAATTATATAATACGTACCTATTATTATATACCGGTCATACATATACCTGTATTATATAATTTGTTATAAGAAATAAATTGAAACTAAAAGTACTAACAGTGTTAATTTACACCGTGACTTTACTAAGCTGTTACTGTTTGAAAGAAAATAAGAACAAGAGAATTTATAGACCTATCTCCCTTTGGGCATACTAATTTAAGTTTTCACTGTCAGTAAACAAACTGACATAGATTTTACATTAGGCTATAAATTATAATATTATTGTTAAATATAATTTAACATTATTACTAAGAATTTAATATTATTCTATAATTTTTAAATTATTGATTCCATTTTGGTTAGACAAATCAGTTGCTAAACTCAGGCAATGAAATTTAGAGTGCACGTAATAGCACAACAAATAATGTCAAAAAACATTAGAAACATATAACAAAAAGATAACAGTAAGTCACAAGAGTGAATGAGAATAAAAACAATTTTCCTAACAAAAATCATCTCCGAAATCACATTAACAAAAAGTACTATATGGCCTATCAGCCACTCTGTACTCTGTAGGCTATAACACAATATAATTCGCTTTTTCAAAATTTACCAAGTTGGTAAATATACTATACTAGTTGGTAATATATTATACTAGTATAATATATAATTTCTTATTATAATCTGTATTATACATCTGCATAACACACGAGAATAAATGGAAGATCAGTGTGATTTTTTTATTTATTTAAAACAGCTTCGTCTCTTTGGCACAGAGATATTCTGAACCTCGCTGTTTTGCTTCGTTTCGTACTCGTATGGCAATCGGCACATGCGCAGAATCAAGTATTCAGCATCAATAACCGTGATTTGTACTCGTTTATTCGTGAGTTCGGTAGGGGGTCCCGCGAGTAATCGGAACGGGTATTTCGACTTTTCAGTTATCGTTGAATCGGAACAGGTATTTTAACTTTTCAGTCACTGTTATATCCGTTTCACAAAAATAATCGTTCCAAAATACCTGTTATAGGCCCACCTCTACAGCAGGCTCCATTCTGTTGTGTACAATCATTACCCCCCTGTATAGACACGGTTATCCCCCGAAGATCCCGTCGGTAATGTTACAGTCCGCTCTGCAAGATTCGATACGTCATCAACATTACAGCTGGGCGCCGACAATCGTTAAATGCAGCACACTGCAATAAACAATTTTTAAATTTCCGTTTGTGAACGGGAATATCACGTAGTAGTTGGCGGAAATGAATAGTCACGTGCACCGGCAAAAATTTGTTTTGTTTTCAACGCCTCCTACTATCTGTTCATCGTTTCGGCAGATTTTTTCTTTTGGAAATTTTCTCGTTCGGATTAACAGTGTCCAGATTAACAAAACTACTGTAATTTAATTTGTCGAGCAGTGTGTGTGACTATTACATAAAAGTACTCAGTAGCGTATCTATAATTTGGCCTGGGGAGGGGGGGGTTCGGTCGAATCGGCTTATACAAAAGAAAAAACAAGTTAAGAGAAATCAACATTACTATCTTTAAAGTGGTTTAAAAACGTGTGATAACATCCTGAAATCAGTCTCATTAAAGTAAACGGCAATGATAACACAATAAATATAAGCGTTACTGAAACACTTTCTAGTAGATAGATACCGACTGAATTGATTTTCCCATATTTTATATTTCAAACGTAGGCTACATGCAAAAGCTGTGTAATAAACCTGCTTGTATATTTAAAAAAAATAAAAAGAGTTACTACTGTATCACAGAACACAGCTGACAAAAATAATAAAATAGCCTAAAAATGAATTGATTAATAAAATTCCTCATTTTTTCGATGCTTTTGAGGTGGGGTCAGGTCGCATTCGTCTCCCCACTGAATACGCCCATGTTGTCCAGGTTTGATGGTTTGTTTTTTATGTTATTAATCGGTATGCCAAGAAAGGGAACTCTACCTGAACACACACACACACACACACACACACACACACACACACACAAATTAATTATTTACGCTGTAGCAGTCAAGCTGTATTATCACTTACTCGAGACATTTTTTGAACATTCACTTGTTACTTTGTCAGCCACGTTGAATCACATCTGATACTACCGAAATCAATTTATATTCAGAGTGCATCAAATGTTGTTTGTTAGGGATTCTGAAAGAAATAAATCCTCAAGACTAAACTTCTGTTTCATTAGAGATGGGTATAAAAAGTTTAAGGTGTACAGTCGGCGTGGTGGTTCCACAACTGAGTACAAACAAGTTGGAGCCAGATAAGCTAAACTTTTACTGGAGTTCTACCCCTTTGTAACAAACTGAAGTGAACGAGAGAACTTGTGTACAGCTTCGCTTCAAACCCCTGTCCGCTTGTGCAAACAAATCTGACACGGTTAGTAACGTACTGGCTTGAATGTCTTTCATGATTTGTGATGGGGAATACTGTACTTGATCGTAACGTTAGATTGAAAAGATCAAGCACTCGACCACGGCCTTTCAGCCCGGAAGTTTTAGAAAATAATCATAATGACACCGGCCGTGAAAGCCTACGTACTAAGATTAGATTGAAAAGTTTATGAATTTTAAAAATGTTCATGCAGCCAGTTTACAAACAGTGTGTGCTATTTGCTTTTCTTTATTGGACATTTACAACCTGGTCTAAAGGAGCAATACAGTGGCGCGCAGACACAGTGTGCAAAGTGTGCGGCGCACACAAGCGCCAGGATAGTAAAGGCGCCAAAAATTTCAGGCGAGAAAGAAATATTTAAAAAACAGTTATTATTCATTAAGTTAATCGTGTTAACCTTTTCGGTGTTCTGGACTGGTATTCTGGAGAACGATTCTTTTCTAAACTTAAAATGATTAAAAACTACTTGCGCTCCACAATGGTACAAGACAGACTTTCAAATCTTGCCATTATATCAATAGACTCAGATATATTGTATCGACTTGATGTACACGATATTATTCGAGAATTTTCTTTAACGAAAGCTAGAAAAGTTCAATTCACTAAATGATTTTTCTTTCTGATTAAATAATTACTTACCTATTTCTTTACCAAATAATGTTTGTAGTATGTTCCTATCTTATATACTTGTAAGTTTATCTGTGTATTATTTATATGATGTCTATACATAGTACAAATGTCAAAGCGATTTTCTTGCCAAATAAAGTGTAATAAGTTTAATTGTGTACTAAAGAAGATTTAATATTTTGTTATAAAACTCTAAGTTTATCTGTTAATTTACGTAAAACTATATAAGATGCAATTGGCAAATGATTTTTGACAAATAACATAAATTACTTTATTTTCTTCAAAATTGTTTTGACATTTTGGTTTTTGTACCCTTCTTGTATGTTTATTGTTTTTACTTCCATGTTCCATAAGGAAATGGAAGTATGGTAATGGCGAAAAAAATCGTGTTCGAGATAACGGCTGATTCTGATTGTACTACCATCAAAACATGAAGGAAAGTCATTTTTCGAAAAGTGTCTGTGTGTGTGTCTGTCTGTCTATCTATCTATGTGTAGAATTTTTCTATGGCAAACGATAACAGCCGCAAATTTAAACAGAATCAAATAATGTTTTGCATACGTTCCTGCACTGTAGAGGACTCAAGGCCTGTTGATTTTGGTAAAGGTCGGTTAAGAGAAAGGGATAGTTTACCTGCAACGTTTTATGTTTTAATAAGAGTAATTTTTTCTATGACGAACGATAACTGCCGCACATTCAAACAGAGTCAAATCAAATAAGTTTTTGCATACGTTCCTGCACTATAGAGGACTCAAGGCCTGTTGATTTTGGTGAAGATCGGTTAAGGGAAAGGGGTAGTTTACCTGCAACGTTTTATGTTGTAACAAGGGTAAAACTTAATTTTGATAAATAAAGTATCATGATAAGAAAGTCATAATAATCCACTGTAGAAACGTAGATGAAATATCTATAAATGAAGAGGCTAGTTGAACGGGGTGGGGGTAATTTTTTATAAATGAAAATTATAGTTGAAGGGAGGGGATAATTTTTTATATGTGTACTACGTTATCGGCAACAAAGAAGTAGTTTGTTGTTAAAATTCCTTCCCGGGCTGTTTGGCCGTAGTCCATTGTTTTCTGCAAAACCAGACGTTTCGGCAGTCCCATCGACTGCGATCATCAGTGAAAATCGAGTGCGATAACGTGCGGTGGTATACGTTAGTGACCACTGTACTGTGGTTAAGGCTGAAGCAATAAGTAGAAATAAGTAGTTTCTATGGAAATATTTCATTTCGAAAATGATTTTATATATAAATCTTAGAACATGGAAGTCATGTATAGTTCTCCATACCGATATTTTTATACATTTTTCCCAATTCTTGGTTTTTGTTCAATAAACCTATAATTAATATATTTCGTATTTCATTTGTACTCAATGATACGTTTTTATAAAGTGATTTTTTTATCGTGGGGCGCCATCTAAAGTTCTGCACACAGTCGCCGGACACTACTGGCGAGTCTCTGAACCAATAAGAGGTTAGTAAAATAAAAGTAGACGCCATCCAGTGATAGCACTCCCGTAGTTAATAATACTTAACGGTGCTGGAAAAAATTAGATAATGAAGTCTGAAGGGCAGTGTTTCTCCAGTCTTCTTCGGGGAACGTGTAGACTGTTGGCTGAGTCGTTTCTGTGTAATGTGGATTTTGTTCTTTTGATTTCCTCGTCAACGGTTGGGATTTGCGTGCCCAACTACGGTGAACGGCTTCATTACTGACACATCGTGGGGCGTCCAAAACGTTCGTAGAATATTCGATTGGAGTCTATGATAATCGTGGAGTTAGATGGTCGGGCTTAACCCTTTGATGACGGTTTACAAGTATCCCTACTTTGTGCTCAAGTTTGATCTGTGATTTTTTGATTGTAATATGCGGCTTCCCCCAGTGAAGAAAGGTGAAGAATGGCGTATACGGAACAATAGGGAATTGGAGGAATTGCTAGATGGCCAGGACATAGTGAGGTTCGTCAAGTGTACGAGGGTCAGGTGGTTGGGACATGTGATGCGCATGGAGGACGACAGAATGCGCAAAGCAATTCTTAGAAGGACAATAAATGGGCAAAGAAGGAAGGGCTCAGGACGTAGAAGATGACCTCAGGAGGATGGGTGTCGGAGACTGGAGGCAGAGGCTGGAGGACCGAGGTGTTTGGAGACAACTAGTCGGGGAGGCCAAAGCTCATAGTTGGCTGAAGCGCCAGAATGTCAGTCAGTCAGTTAGTCAATATGCGGCTTACAAATATGTTTTCTATCTAGTATCAAGCCCAGGTACTTGATGTTTATTTTTATTGGAAATACTGTATACACAAAACGTGAAGTTTATGAAGTGTGAGTCGTGAAGACGTCATCCAGACGACATCATCATCATCATCATCACTACTCTTTTGTCTGTGCCTTATAGATATTGTATAATGAAGAAAGTTGTGTTAGTGGTTGAAATCACAAGCAGAATGATCACTGTTGCACACCACTATATAAAAATTATCCCGATTAGCGCTTTCAAGCTTCACAGCTCATCGTCAGATCGGAATTGCTATCTGATCTGATATGAAGCTTGACATGTCATATCGGAAGCAATTCCGATCTGACGATGAGCTGTGAAGCTTGAAAGCGCTAGTCGGGATAATTTTTATATAGTGGTGTGCAACAGTGATCATTCTGCTTATAGATATTGTAATTTACAAATGCTCCTGGTGGGGGATGGGATGAGATTAGCTTCTTGAAGGAGGTATGAGACTAGTTTGATGGTTTGGTCTCCCCATTTTCCTCAGAACAAATGAGAAATCCAGGATTCTTCTTATATATTTTTATAAATATATTTTATAAAATTTACGTAAAGCTGGAAACACGAATGTCATTTACCAAATGTTGTGACTGTCGGTGATTGTTATTATTAAGACAACATTAACTTTATTTTATTAATTTACAGATATTGTAATTACTTTTATTTCTACAATTACGTACAACCCTTACTTCAACACACGGAACTGGGTTAGAAATAAGCCTACATTGAGTGGTTATGGAATTTCACAGAAATTTTCAACAGCTCTAGTGGAAATGATCCCATGACCCTCCCCGTAGTTACGTCACTGTTTACTAGATAACGTAACTGTTTTACCTCTTCGATTTCTTTATCAACGATTCTAATATTCGTTTTAATTTCTTCCAAGCTTCCTCTTACAAGACGTAATAAAAATAACATTACGGTTGGTAACGCGAACAAATAGTAAACAAACCTGAACACAAGTTTAACCGATTGTGAGTGCAAGAGGTACTCAATATACGCTGCGAATTTCCAACTAATTCCAGAGCTGCGGCCACTTTTTAATTTCCTTCGTTTCCTGTAACTGAATACATTAAACTCAGTAAACGGACGAGTTGGCGGAAAGTTCTTGGCGCAACAACTTACTGTTAATTTACGACTGACGCTTCTTGTGCCCAGTTCTTCTAGTTTGTTTGACTTTGTTTTATAGCGGCTAAAAGGTAGAATGGAAAGAAACTGGTGTAGTTTGTTTGTTACCAACTTGTACAATTTAATTGCTTCATTTTATCTTCATTTTATTTTTAACATTTTGTTGTAGTAGAATATTAAAATGTTGTTTCGAGTCCGTAACTCAGATGTTAGTTAATCTCTGTTCGTAGTGGGTAATGATTAATCGCTATCAATCAATAACTTGTTTTGTTAACTGAACTACCTAGATTTTCAAATGTTTTGGGACGAGCCAGTTTTTCGAACGAATTTAGACAGTAACCGAGATTTCACAAAATGATAATGCCGATTGACTTGTAATATTATGAATGATGTTTTCTGTAATAATTAATTGAGATAAAAATGCAACTGAGAACAAAAACCGGAATTTGTCAGGTAAACAAGCGGGCCAGAATTTCCAGTGGCTTCGGAACTGATTCCCTACGGCGAGACTGGAATTTCATTGCTGTAGGCTACTATTTGGCGGTTGTTATAAAACGCATTTCGTATAATCCGTGACTTTCTCGTAATAAATATTTATTTAAAATGTTAATCTCATTATATTCTTATATTTAATTATTATTGTTAACCGTTTTCAGGATTATTACAGGTAAACTAGCTTTGTTGGAGACAAAATATCTTATTTGGTTCTAATACATATTTAAGTTTATTTTAGAATCCACAAACAAAACATAACTGAAAGTAAGGCGGGGGTGATCCAAGGACGTGTTATGTATAATAGAACTAACTTTTTGCTTTAGTTTGAAATTTTGAATTTTCCACTACTCGCATATAAAACTAGTACGTTATAAAACTAGTTACTATAACTATAAAACTATAAAACTAAGTACGCTTCCTGAGTTGCAGAGCTCGCTCATTGTTTTGAACGGAGTACATTTATTATTACATAAATTTCAATATTAGATAATTTTTCAATTACGGTATTGGAAAATTACAAAATTACAAAAAATTCTAAATATTCGGATTTGGGTTACAATTCATTTTAGTTTGACATTCTACTGGTTTTTCACAATTTTTTCATTTTGATCTATTTTGTGGCCTTTGGGGTCTCAAAATATTAAAATTTCCAATGTTTAACACTGCATTTATATGTTAGTTAAAGTTCTCTTTAATTTGATACGCCACATGATTGTTTGCGATTTTATGAAAATTTTTACCCATTTTTTGGGCCTGACGTCCAAAAATTTTGAAATTTTCCAAAATGAACACTAGATTCAAATTGTAGTTGAAATTCCCTGTAATTTGATACGCCACATGGACTTTTGCGAGTTTTCACAATTTTGGCCCTCTCACGTTTTTGCCTCCCACCTCTTCCCCCTATTTTTTGGGAGATCAATCTCAAAAACAATAAAGTTCTGTTGGTTAAAAAACTGGACATGTATGCAAAGTTTTATGAAAGTCGGTTGATGCGTTCAAAGGTTATCGTGCGACATACCTCAAATAGGTAGACAGATAGGTAGGTAGACAGACAGACAAATGCCAAAGAGTCAAGTTAAAACCGAGAAGTCACTTCGCTCGTTAAATTACCACTTCCGTATGAAACGTAATGTCGTGTGGAATTGCTTGTTTCTGTGAGTGATAAAATAAACTGTGTTAAAACGATTTCTACAACATAGTGAGAGTCCTGTGTAGTAACCCGCTTTACTTTGCGTTGGGTGTTGTTTTTTGCACTGTACAATAAAATTTAGTGTATTTTATTGTGAACTTTTAGTCACAAATTTTATTTTATCGTATAATTTATTATTATTTCATTGTGACTTTACCTAACCGCGTTACATTTGGTCCCCTAGTTTTTGTTGCATATCGTTTGTAGTTTGTAAACTGTAAATACATTCGCATTACTTATTTATAGTAATTGTTTTATTTACAGATCCAGCTAATAACCGCTTTTACATTAAGGTGTTTCACGATATTAAAGGTAAAACGTATTACTGATTAATGTTACAGACAAGTTTTATAGTTTGAGTCACTTATTTCGGCGGTTTCCTTGGCGACGTTCAACAAACGCAGGCGACCCCATTTGCTTGGAGAATTGTATACTTTATACATTATTTTATTTATGTATACCTGTATCTTTTATTTACTTGAAAACAAGTTTGTTTTTATTTTTAACGGCATTTTATGCTCATTTACTTGTCTTATTTTACGAAACATCAATTGTAACTTTACAGGTTAACTTCGCATTATTGTTGTCTCAAATCTCGTTAGTTATCCGAACACATTTGAACAAATAGGTGTTATTCGAACTAAAAGACAACTACCAAGTTACACTAAGAAACGCAGTACACAAAACTCACATTTTGCTTGCAGCTTTAAAGAATTCACTACTTATTTTCTACTTTTGTCTGTAAACATTTTTTTTTTTTTTTTTTTTTTAATTATGACTTTTGTGTCCGACACTGATGATGGTGCCCGGTGGTGAGTCCGAAACGTCTGTCAACACAAACTATAGACCACGGCTTAACAGCCCGGCAAATGATGTTTAATGCCTGACATGAAATGTAATTCCTATTAGAATTGCTTGGTTTATGAGTAAGGTGTTAAACTGTGTCACACAAAGGGAATCTGATAAAATAACTCGCCTTATTAGACTAGTCGTTATAGACAAAAAAAAGACGACAAAACCTTGGAAAAAATTTAACACGGACGAAAATTTGGAGTTATGACCTTTAAGTATGTTACTTTTATTTAAAAAAAATCTTTACATCCCTTATGCCGGATGGTTTTTTCCCACCCACTCTGAAAATCAGTTTCCCCCCATTTTCACCTATTTCCCTTAATTTTTCCGTTACATGTTTAAAATAAAATTTTAGCTGATACGATTCTGCGTATTTTTTAATATTATTTTTGTACGACCACAATTCGTTGAGTTATGAAGATTTAAAGGTGTCATATTTTTAGGACATTTTCCCGTCCGGGAAATTTGGGTGTAGTTTTTTGAAATTTTCAGTGATTTCCCGCGTTTTTTCAAAAAAAGTTTTATAGATAATAGTTGTAGCTTAATTAACTCTCTAATGAATTACATAATGGAAATATATTTAATGCTCAAAATATATTTTGAGTTGTGTGTTGTAAAATAAAAGTGAATATATCTTATTTTTAGCGTACACTGTTTTGTTTGTTGATTCAGCAAATAACCATTGATACATTTTAATGTACAGAATTTAAAATATATCGTATTAGGGCCTACCGATTTCCTATATTGGATTTAAAAAATTACACGGCTTTATTTATTCCTTACAGTTCTTCCTTATTCTGGCAACCGAGATTAATCAGTGATTGCGATGCTGTTGGAATTCTGTAGAGATTCAACAAACTGATACCGATACAGAACAGATTCATTATTACAGAATCAGTTTATCGTTGAAGCTGATATCTACCTCGTACGATCACCACGATCTCTACGCGATGGTGGCGCACGAGGTCATTCATTCGCGTTAATGCGCTTTCTTCTGTAAGCCGCTTATCTGGGGGAGAACGTTTTCATTATCGCGGTCAGAGCCGTTGCAACAAAGCGGACGCAACCACATTGCAGTCTTTTTGTAACGGCGCGGATAATGCCATGTTATATAACCGGCCGGTGGCACTGTGTGAAACTGGGTTATCCTATCGTCAACTTCAGTGACATCTCGTTGTTGTAGCAACATCGCCGGAGACATGATGCTGTACTTTTTAAAATTATCAAAGTTGATTTTTAGATGACATTTTTTTTTCAAGCCTATCAATTACGAAACTATCGGATACTTTTTGTTGATTTAATCGTTTTTAAACTTTAGTGTCATGGGGTCGATACCCATCAATAACTTTTTTTCTCTTTTGGAATAACTATGAATTTTTATAAGACATTTAATTTTTACAATATTATTTTTAATATTTCGAGGAGAAGTGTTGTTGTTTTGTAATATAAAGTTACAAAATAAATAAGTAATAAGGATACTGGGGCTACTAATGTAGAGGTCTCGAGTTCGATTCCTGGGCAGCACCATAAACTCTTGGTGGGTTCCCAGCCTCAGGTTGTTAAAAAGGGTACCTCTGGGGTAACATCCTAGAGTAATAATGGGCGGATGGCGTGTTGCCTTGTATGACGTACAACTTAAGGCGTCAGCCTACCCTGGCTGGATATTTTGAGGCACTTCGATGATACAAAAGGATCCTTTATTATTATTATTATTATTAAGAAATAATATACTTTTAATCTAATTAAATAATTAAATTTTATTTAATGGTCTGGGTTATGTGAGACTAACCAATTGATTAATGTCGTTATATAGTAATTATTTTACACGATTGTAACTGATACCGTCATAAACAGTCCCAGGCTACTCGTATTCAAGCGGCCGAAATGATATTTCTCAGGTACGTGGCAGGATATAGGCCGAAATGATATTTCTCAGGTACGTGGCAGGATATAGGCCGAAATGATATTTCTCAGGTACGTGGCAGGATATAGGCCTACTCTTCAAGATCGCAAAAGAAATGTCGATGCACGACAGGAGCTGAATTTTATGAGTACACTTGTTAGAATTGACTGTGGAATTATAAGCCGAAAGGACGTCCGAGGAAGCGGTGAAGTGACCAGTCAGCTAAGAGAGGAACTGAAAGTTGAAGCAGTAAATGGAATCATAATTAAGTATAGAGAAAGCTGAAAACAGCACATTAGCAGAATTGACAGTGACAGATTCCCCAAGGTAGCCTTATTGTATCAGCCAAAAGAGAAGAGAAGCCTGGAAAGACCCAAAAAGAGATGGTCCGAACAGTTTGGAGCTGGAACAGACTAAACAGTCTAAGCCGTGGCGAAGAAGAAGAAGACATTACCATTATTTTGAAGAAATAAAGAGTGTTTACAGTCAGAAACACGAGAATTGATACAACGCTTAGAAATCAATTGATCCAAAACAAAGTATATGCGGCGTAACTATTTTCTAGTACAATTGTGTTTGAATGAATTTATTTTTAATGGAGTTTATGAAGTACAGGAGTTTAAATATTTCGGATCGATAATGCCACAGGGATACAAAATGATACAGGGAAAGACATAAATGTTAGAATTTTGGAAGGTAATAGAAGTTATATGAACCCCTCCACGTATGCAGAAAAGGAAGTTATATGAATGCTGTCGAAGAATTCGAAATATGTAAGGCTTATAAAGATAAAAACATAAAAGAGGTCCTTCTTAATGAACAAGTGAATTTCCAATCAAATCCACTGTACGATACAGCGATAAGAATACAAAACAAGGTCCATAGTGGGCGACCTATAACAACATGAGCACAGCAGTCGACTACAGTAATTCGTGGTGCGCACCAGAGATATCGCGTGTGTTCTCACGTTTAGGGGTTTTATGTGTTTATATTTATATTTATTGTGATGTGTAAAGTTGTATAAAAAGTTTTTTTTAATATTTTAACTATTGACGAACTTTACCAAGGGATATTCCTGATGATGGGACATATGTCCCGAAACGCGTAGAGTTTCGTAAAGGATAAAGGCCACCAGACGGAAAAGAAAAAGGTAAAACTGTTTTACTATTTATATGCATATAAGTGGCCTGGATACCAAAAAGCATGGCTCTAATAATAGAAGTTGTTATGCTTTACAGCATCTGCTGAGCACTGAAAACTGAAAGAAATACTGTTTTTCTCAAGATTACAAAACAATCCTGAAGCCAGTCGTTATGTACGGCTCGGAGACATGGGTAATGTCTAACAGTCAAGACAAAAGAATTAACTGATGAGAACGTGAAAGTCTGTGAAGACTCTATGGAGGACCAGTAAAGAAGGTGGGTAACGGGAGGGTTAGGAACAACCAAGACCTAAAAAATCTATATAATCTACATAATGACTCATTCTTGGTGGGAAGTATGAGATGCAAAAGATTAAGTGGCTTGGGTATGTTCAAAAGACGGAGGACGGAAGGGTACGAATAAAATGGCTGGATAAGGTGGAGAGTGACCTCAGATAACTGGAAGTTAGCTTCTTCTCCAGAAAATCCCCTTGTGCGGATTCAGTTCATGCTTCTCTGTGAAAGGAAATCGTATTATATTATTACCACCCGTTATTAAACACTGCATGTAGCGATGTGCACGCGTTTATCACACCGTTTTCGCCATACTCGTTTGATTTTAAAAGGCTGGAATTAAATATGTTAATCTTCTTCTTCTTCTTCTGTTCTTCAAGGATTAGGTTATATAAACCTGTTCCGGCACCCATCTCATCCTCGGACGACCCACGTCTCTTCTACCAATGGCTTTATAGTTCAGTGCCGCTTTCGGCAATCGATCCTCTGTCTTCCTTTCCAGATGATCCCACCATTGTCTTCTGTAAATTGAAATAATTTCATTTATGTCCTTTACTTTGAGTTCTGCTCTGATATATTCATTCCTTATTCTGTCTTGCAATGTATAATTTAAAGTATTTCAAACAAACTGCTACAACTCGTTATTAATTAACTGGTAATTAATTATTCAAGTAATTAATTAACATATTTTATTTATTTGTAAACAATCAAGCGGCGGTTATAGCCTTCTCAAGCCCCTCGTTGGGAAGCCAATTACAACTTTATAGTTTTAATTAACTCTAATTATGCAAATTAGTTTATTCTTGTTGTTAAGATAATTAATAAATTTATTTAATTATAATTGATGTGTGAGTTGATATTGGATAAGTTTTGACTATCATAAAGTACTCACTAATGTAATTTTGATACCTTTCATATTATCCCGCGTTTGGGTGTCAATCAAAGTAAGAAGTAATTAACTAATGAGTTAATCCAAATATTCATAAATTAGACATTTAACTGAATTAGTGTGATTCACTGTTATCATAATTTCACCTTCTTGCATATCTTGCACATTTTATTGATCACTATTTGGTATTGTAATAATAAAACACATACGCATGTCTGGATCTATATATTACGATTTATTATATACTAAACAATTAATAATCACCATTCATGATAATACATTTTCATGTTCCTGTAAATAAAACAATATTACACAACTTATTTGTTAATTAATAATACTATTCTAGTATACAGCGTAAGTATGCAATAAATTACCCTACATTCAACATCTTCTTACACTTAATGAGTTCATATTCCAGACTTGCATCTACAATAGTGATCATTTAGATGATTTAACTATTATCTGATCATTTATATTCATTTCTACGTGGTTTCTTTGTGAGAATCAGGTCAGTGGATTAGTAACTGCTAACAATAAATAATTTACGTTACTTGTTAATTGATATCCAAATTGCGAAGACCCTCCATCCGGCGTCTTGTGTCCTGCACTCTCCAGCACGATTGCTTTGCACTTATCATTTATATCACAAATGATTCTACACTTCCGCGACACATTTCTCGCACTCCGCTTCGGTATCCATCCGGTCTCGTTTGATTTAGATATATTCGTGTAGTACCAAGTATTGACTGTTAATACATTAATCACTTGTTAATCAATAATGTTTCTATTCATTTTAACTCCTCTGTTCTTACTATGAATAGATTGAAACTGTTAATTAACGTATTGCCACCGCGCTCACCGTTTACTGCGCACTATGTTGTGTTACGTTGCGGTAGTAAAACTGATATATTATAAAGTCATTACGCACTGATGTATATAAACTGACGAGTGTCTAAGTTCAATAATATTATGAGTCTATTATACTGTTGATTGAAAACTGATATTCCGAACTCGTAACGTACTACGATACTGAGTTACCGCACATCTCAATAATACTGAGCAAAGTTTATGTAAGACTGACTAAAATCTATATGATACTGGTTAAAATTTATGTAACACTGAGCCAAAACTTATATGATGCTCTGCAACAGTTATATGATACTCTCGTAAAATTTTATAATACTGGGCTAAAAATTAAGTGATACTCTCTTTCTCCTCGTGGTAAACACCCGGTTTTATCATCTCAACTCCCTTCCAACATCTCTTGCTCAAATCTCTACCATCCTCCAACGGCTTTCTCATTGGTTTCTTGTCTCAATTTCTTCGAAGACTCCACCCAAAATCTTGAGTCAAGTTCACGACTCCCTTCCGATTCGTTTATGCCAATCGTCTCCATGGCAACGTAGTTCTTGTGTCCAGCCCTGGCCAAACTTTGGTCTCTTATAGGCTGTCTACCCTACTAACATACTCTCTGGTGTTATCACCCCTTAATTCTTCGAAAAGAACAATTCTTTCGCCTGTCAATCACCCTTTTGTTCTACTCAAGTTCGAGTTATGTCTCTCTGATTTATACCCTGTCACTATATCGTCCCATAGTCTCAAGCGTAACGAATTTCGGTATTGTTTTGCTGTATCCTTTCAGTGTTTTTATTACTACACTGCTGGTTGATAACTTCTCGGTACTGTACATCTGCCTTTCTCCTGGTTCCATTCATGTCCGGAATCGTATACGAACCCCCCGTTGTCGTTACATCGTCTCTTCACTCTCGCAACAAAACCCTTATTGTTCATATGACGAACCTTCAAGTAATGTCATTGTAAACCCTTTGTGTCAGAGTGTCGTCTCGGACCTTTCACACATGGTGTTATGCTGCGAGCGTGTCGTTCGCCTCGTGTATTCTTGGTAAATTGCATGTACAAGGCAGCGTCTTTTGTCTATCTGTTATGAAGACGTTTTCTCTCGCTTCACCCTAATTTAACACAGCAATTTAGAATTATTGCCTCTACTAAACAAGGCGTCACATTGTCGTGTTATTGAATGCCTGTATTGTCCGAAAGACAGTCGTACTTCTCCTCTATCTATCACACTCTTGACAGATACTAACTGCCTTTCGCGTTCGTTGCGTAATCCGAAATTATATTTTTATTTATTTATTTATTTTTTTTTTAATTTACACTTTACTGCATTTCAGCACTCTGAATCTTGCCGCTTTCCTTTTTTGTCTTGACCCACGCCTCGCTCGCATAGGTCAATGTGGGTACTGCAATTGTCTTATAAAATTTAAACCTTGTACTGTGTCTTGTTTTATTTCTAAGATTTCTATGAATCGTACCACAAATATTCCTAAATTTATTTATCTTCTCTTTTATATCATATTCAGATTCATAGCTTACTGCACAGCCGAGACATTTGAAACGGTTCACTTGTTCTAAAGTGCTATTGTTTATAACTATCTCAGTCCTCACTGCATATTTACCTTTAAAGGCTATGCAGTGTTTTGAAAAGTGTTCCTTACTGAAATTGCCAGTGAGTACTCTCTTGCAACTTCTTGTAATTGAAACATAGCTCTTTGTATATCATCCTCATTTTTTTGAATAAGAACTATGTCATCCGCAAATAGCAGGGAACCCATACAAATTGATTTGTTAAACTGTATTCCTGAAGTCACTCTGTATATCCATGCTCTCAAAATTTCGTCAGTGTATATCCATCTGGTTATTGCTATTGTGGGTTTTGACATATAATTTTACCAATACCTTCCCTGTTTCATTAAGGTCATGCTTCTGTTTAATTTTATGTATATTAAACTAGGTTGAGGAAACACCTAACCTAACTCCCTTATTTATTGGAATGTCACCTGAGACCTACCATTCAGATCCAGGATTACATATGTAGGCTACTTTTATAAAGGATCTTAACTGAATTTATTAAATGCTGTGGATATCCTCTTCTATCCATAATATTCCGTAACTTTTGACGGTCTGCATTATCAAATGCTTTTTCCAGATCAACAAAAGCGACATGCGTTTCCTGGTTATACTCCCGCCTTTTCTCTATTATCTCTCTATTATTATTTTCTCTATTTTCTCTCTTAATACAATCAATGGATCCACAGTAGACTTACCCTTTCTAAAACCCATTTGCTCTTCAAGAAGTAATGCATCTGTAATAACTCTTAATCTCTGATTGAGAATTCTTGTAAATATTTTGTACGTTGAGTCTACCAAGCTTACTCCTTTGTAATTATTTGCATCTGTTCTGTTTCTTTTTTTATATAACGAAATCACTTTTGCCCAACTCCAGACTTTCGGAATTTTGTTTTCCATCCTAATGTTATTTAGAAAATGGAGAATTCGTAAATGCATATTTTGTTAACTCAGCATTTATTCCGTTAAGTCCTGGTGCCTTTATACTTTTCATTCCATTCATTGCTTGTTGAAGTTCTTTTACAGTTAACTTGAAACTTTTAATAAAATCAAACATGTTAATAAAATCAATAATTTTATCTACTTCTGAACCAGACTGAAATATGCCTTTCTGAATCGGGGCATCATACTCGTCAGTTAACACTATAACACCATTGTAAAAATAACAAATACAGTGTTTTGGATAACAACTTTATAGGCCTACTACTTAATATGTCGTTCTGTTAAATTGTCATAAATATAATTGTAATATACATTTCGTCTTTAACTGTGTATCTAGTTAATTTTTAGTTGTTATTATTTACTAAATATACTAGTAGTTACCCAACAAATATGAAATAATGTCTCTAAAAGCGTTTAATACAACGACGAGAACATGTAACACGTTAACGATTTAAAATCTAATATATGACAGTATAACGGGCGAAATGGAAATTAAAACGTGTTTTACTATTGTATATTTGTAAATTGTTCGTAGAAAAAAGTTTGAAACTTTCAGTCCCTTCTCTCGAGATCGCTGTCCCATGGTCTTAAGTCGGATTTCGCAAAATTATTTGACATGTTTATATTTATAGTTTTGGCGAATCTTGGCGGCGCCGTTATTAAGGTACTACAGTATATTCATTATTTACATATTCATTATTGAAAAATTTGTGTATCATGGCTCTTTTATCTACCAAAGGTGCAAATCTCACGACCGCGTCAAAAGCGCTACTTTAAAGCCTTTTGTCTGCAAACAAAATAAAAGCTTCTAACCATATATTTTATACATACTCACTAATTTTTGGAACTTGTAAGCCACACTTACAGTTATACAGTAATTTGTTTTTAAACAGCATAAAAATATTCTAAATAAATTATAGAAATTTACGTACAAATGTTTAAAGAACAAGAAATTTTACAACCTAAGAAACAAAATTCAACTAAAGTAACCTACGGTATTTTTTTATGGAAACAAGTACTTCAAAGGAACCTGTCTAAGAGCTGAACTTCTTCATATATTTCGGCTTCAAAAAATTTTTCCTAAAGAAGGAGATTTTAAATTATAAACGAAATCGGTAAAGGCTGTCATATCGCTGTTTTCTGTGGGCTACGTTATTTTTTAATAAACTAAAATTTTATCGACGAATGCTAGGTTTTTAAAATGAAGTAAATTAACAGTGTTAAACAAAATGTTGTTCGCTTCACTAGAACCATCCGCGTAAGTCCAATTAATAATTTGTATAAATATCCAATAAATTGTATTAATTTAGTTTTATCCTTTACGACTCTATACAGTAACTTTTTTAAGAAATAAAAAGATTTAAATCGCTTAGAAAAATTTCGTGAATTAAGACTATAAAATACTTAGTAGGTAAGGATTATATTTGAAAGACTCAAAATGAATGAATGAATGTTCAAAATAACAGTTTTTTATAATTCACTTTAAAAGTTTAGGTAAAAGAGGAATAGGTCTAAAAATTAATATCAGCGACAAAATAAATAAGTTTTGCAAAATTACAAAAAGAGCCAAGTGTATTAGACTTCAGTTGGAGAATACTTACTGAACAGAGTGCTGGTGATCGGAAGCTGTTGTCAGTATCACTTTTAACAGTTACAATAACAAGTTTTAAATCGAATGAAATATTATCGGTGACTGTCTGAGAAATATAATTACGCACATCTGAAATAACGATGCGTTCTTATCTGTTGAATTTCTTTTTGTTTTACAAGCAATATAAAAATAATAGTTCTTGTTAAGTGGTAATCTGAATATTACAGTTGAAATTGTTGTATAGATAAAGCTAGTCATTAAGATTAATCAGAGATCAATCATTTATTAAAGTATTGGATCATATCTTTTTAGTAAAAATTATAGTTTATTAAATAACTCCGTGAAAATAGAATTTTATTAATTACCCCTACGGTTTATCATAAACGTAATCTTGTATAGGAATATGGTTCAAAGTGCGCAGGTTTTAAGTAACCTTTCTTACGCTAGCTGGAATTGTATAGAATAGGATCCTATATACTGTAATATGTGATTTAAGGCCCGTTTTCCTAGGAGCAGGTTTTTTGCGTCTCTATCACGTCGGCAGGAACGTATTCAATTATCGCGCTGCTCGTTTGTGTTTTCCTAGGCGGACGCATTTCAGCTATTCAGACGATGTAGGCTGGACTAGGTGGTAGTGATTATAATTCGGAGTGTTAGCGTTCCCTGTCGAAATGAATCGCTTGGAGCAAAATAAAAAGAGACATGTTTGCTTTGCTTATTCTCAAGCACATCCATATGGATGATGAAGATGAGGATTATCTCTTGTCTACGGTAAGTGAGCAGAAAATTAATCAACAAAATGTTCTCAAAACGCGAAGATGGAGGTGTTTTCAAAATATTGATTAGCAAACATTTACACAACGAAGAAGGGAGATTAAAGAAATATTTTCGATTCACCCGTGAGCAGTTTGCTTCAATTTTACAGTGCATTGAAGACGACCTAAGAGTTCCCAGTTACAATCGTGAGAAGTCACCTATAACATCTATTTGCTGAGCATTTTCCCAATTTCTACTCAAGTTTCATCTTTTTTTGTGACATTTTTGAAGTTGGGATCCTTCAAGTTCCATAAGTATGCGTGATCACCCACTGCTTCAATTAACTGATCGTCATCCGAAGCACTGAAACGCACTTGAGGCATTTTGATACACAATTTTTGAAAAACAAAATCCAGAAATCAGCTAAAACGCGACGTAGAACGCAATAGACTCCTCCAGAACCAGTCGGCCTATCACGCCGAATGCACTACGCTGGCGTACTACGTGATGCGCTTTGGAGGAAAGTAGAACCATTATTTTTCTAGTGTGTGGAGAACGGCGTGTTGAGTTCGGCGTATTGCGTCTTACGCGGCGCAATAAACCTGCTCCTAGCAAAACGGGCCTTTAAGGTACAAGTAGTTACGGAATCACTTTTTACCCTTAGATTTCGCAAGGTAACCGAAACGGCTTTAAGCGAAATAACGGGCGATTTAAGAGTAAAAATTTGATCCAAAATCAGTTCTTACCTCACACCTTTTCGATTAAACATTAGGCCTCTATTACAGTACGCAACTGATTTCGTACATTCGATTGGAAGACTACGTGAAGCTAGGTGCGACTAGTAAAACAGGCTGCTACTGCTCTGCAGTCAGTTGACAGTGGAACAGTTAATTCAGTTATTTAGTAATCAGTACTTCATTTTAATAGTGTAGTATTACAGTAACTGCAACCACGTTGCACGGCTGCTCCTTGTTAATTAATAAACAGAGAAAAAGAAGAAAGTTACGATAATTCCACGTTATTCCCATGTTAATCTATGGGATTAACATCCATAAAATTTGAACGTCTCTTTTCGTCATTTCAGAAAATTTCGTTTCAGGAAAACTTACAAATACATAAACAGATTCTTTTAATCTGTTTACTAATTAAACAAAAATTAACAAAGAGTAAAAAAATGTAAAACCGTATTGCGAATAAAACGGTTGTAACGTTTATTAAAAAACAAACAAAGCAGAATTAAAAATTAATATAAGCAACAATATAAGAATTAAAAATTATATAAGCAATTTTAATAATTTAAAATTAAATTTAAGCACCGGGATGTGCGTAGTAGGCAGTTCTTAACACTTAAATAACATTAAACGCTTTTTAGTTTACATGCTCTTCAAAAATTCACGAAAATCGTGTGTTGTCTTAATCCATGACAACTTTTTTATTCAAGGAAAAGAAAAACAGAATTTGTTGCTTTATGATGAAATCTAGGTAAAGAGAAGAATTTCAAGCCACTCCTATTTAAACACTTTAGATGTATTTCAGTTATTGTCCTTGATAAGTGCAACATCGTGTTCCATAAGTATATATTTTTATCGTTTTAGAGGACAGAGGACGGTAACAGATTAATTGTGTAATTGTAATTGTGTCCGAGGACAGATAACAGATGTATTTTGTGTAACAAAAACGCTAAAAAATTGTTGTGAACCCCCTTCGGTGCAGAGAAATTGCTGTGAACCCCCTTCGGTGCAGAGAAATTGTTGTGAACCCCCTTCGGTGCAGAGAAATTGTTGTGAACCCCCTTCGGTGCAGAGAAATTGTTGTGAACCCCCTTCGGTGCAGAGAAATTGCTGTGAACCCCTTCGGTGCAGAGAAATTGTTGTGAACCCACTTCGGTGCAGAGAAATTGCTGTGAACCCCCTTCGGTGCAGAGAAATTGTTGTGAACCCCCTTCGGTGCAGAGACATTGCTGTGAACCCCCTTCGGTGCAGAGAAATTGTTGTGAAACCCCTTCGGTGCAGAGAAATTGCTGTGAACCCCCTTCGGTGCAGAGAAATTGCTGTGAACCCCCTTCGGTGCAGAGAAATTGTTGTGAACCCCCTTCGGTGCAGAGAAATTGTTGTGAACCCCCTTCGGAGCAGAGAAATTGTTGTGAACCCCCTTCGGTGCAGAGAAATTGCTGTGAACCCCCTTCGGTGCAGAGAAATTGCTGTGAACCCCCTTCGTTGCAGAGAAATTGTTGTGAACCCCCTTCGGTGCAGAGAAATTGTTGTGAACCCCCTTCGGTGCAGAGAAATTGTTGTGAACCCCCTTCGGTGCAGAGAAATTGCTGTGAACCCCCTTCGGTGCAGAGAAATTGTTGTGAACCCCCTTCGGTGCAGAGAAATTGCTGTGAATCCCCTTCGGTGCAGAGAAATTGTTGTGAACCCCCTTCGGTGCAGAGAAATTGTTGTGAACCCCCTTCGGTGCAGAGAAATTGTTGTGAACCCCCTTCGGTGCAGAGAAATTGCTGTGAACCCCCTTCGGTGCAGAGAAATTGTTGTGAACCCCTTTCGGTGCAGAGAAATTGTTGTGAACCCCCTTCGGTGCAGAGAAATTGTTGTGAACCCCTTTCGGTGCAGAGAAATTGTTGTGAACCCCCTTCGGTGCAGAGAAATTGTTGTGAACCCCCTTCGGTGCAGAGAAATTGCTGTGAACCCCCTTCGGTGCAGAGAAATTGTTGTGAACCCCCTTCGGTGCAGAGAAATTGTTGTGAACCCCCTTCGGTGCAGAAAAATTGTTGTGAACCCCCTTCGGTGCAGAGAAATTGTTGTGAACCCCCTTCGGTGCAGAGAAATTGCTGTGAATCCCCTTCGGTGCAGAGAAATTGTTGTGAACCCCCTTCGGTGCAGAGAAATTGTTGTGAACCCCCTTCGGTGCAGAGAAATTGTTGTGAACCCCCTTCGGTGCAGAGAAATTGCTGTGAACCCCCTTCGGTGCAGAGAAATTGTTGTGAACACCTTTCGGTGCAGAGAAATTGTTGTGAACCCCCTTCGGTGCAGAGAAATTGTTGTGAACCCCCTTCGGTGCAGAGAAATTGCTGTGAACCCCCTTCGGTGCAGAGAAATTGTTGTGAACCCCCTTCGGTGCAGAGAAATTGCTGTGAACCCCCTTCGGTGCAGAGAAATTGCTGTGAACCCCCTTCGGTGCAGAGAAATTGTTGTGAACCCCCTTCGGTGCAGAGAAATTGTTGTGAACCCCCTTCGGTGCAGAGAAATTGTTGTGAACCCCCTTCGGTGCAGAGAAATTGCTGTGAACCCCCTTCGGTGCAGAGAAATTGCTGTGAGCCCCCTTCGGTGCAGAGAAATTGTTGTGAACCCCCTTCGGTGCAGAGAAATTGTTGTGAACCCCCTTCGGTGCAGAGAAATTGCTGTGAACCCCCTTCGGTTCAGAGAAATTGCTGTGAACCCCCTTCGGTTCAGAGAAATTGCTGTGAACCCCCTTCGGTGCAGAGAAATTGCTGTGAACCCCCTTCGGTGCAGAGAAATTGTTGTGAACCCCCTTCGGTGCAGAGAAATTGTTGTGAACCCCCTTCGGTGCAGAGAAATTGTTGTGAACCCCCTTCGGTGCAGAGAAATTGTTGTGGACCCCCTTCGGTGCAGAGAAATTGTTGTGAACCCCCTTCGGTGCAGAGAAATTGTTGTGAACCCCCTTCGGTGCAGAGAAATTGTTGTGAACCCCCTTCGGTGCAGAGAAATTGTTGTGAACCCCCTTCGGTGCAGAGAAATTGTTGTGAACCCCCTTCGGTGCAGAGAAATTGCTGTGAGCCCCCTTCGGTGCAGAGAAATTGTTGTGAGCCCCCTTCGGTGCAGAGAAATTGTTGTGAACCCCCTTCGGTGCAGAGAAATTGTTGTGAACCCTCTTCGGTGCAGAGAAATTGTTGTGAACCCCCTTCGGTGCAGAGAAATTGTTGTGAACCCCCTTCGGTGCAGAGAAATTGCTGTGAGCCCCCTTCGGTGCAGAGAAATTGTTGTGAACCCCCTTCGGTGCAGAGAAATTGTTGTGAACCCCCTTCGGTGCAGAGAAATTGTTGTGAACCCCCTTCGGTGCAGAGAAATTGCTGTGAGCCCCTTCGGTGCAGAGAAATTGTTGTGAACCCCCTTCGGTGCAGAGAAATTGTTGTGAACCCCCTTCGGTGCAGAGAAATTGCTGTGAACCCCCTTCGGTGCAGAGAAATTGCTGTGAGCCCCCTTCGGTGCAGAGAAATTGTTGTGAACCCCCTTCGGTGCAGAGAAATTGTTGTGAACCCCCTTCGGTGCAGAGAAATTGTTGTGAACCCCCTTCGGTGCAGAGAAATTGTTGTGAACCCCCTTCGGTGCAGAGAAATTGTTGTGAACCCCCTTCGGTGCAGAGAAATTGTTGTGAACCCCCTTCGGTGCAGAGAAATTGCTGTGAACCCCCTTCGGTGCAGAGAAATTGCTGTGAGCCCCCTTCGGTGCAGAGAAATTGTTGTGAACCCCCTTCGGTGCAGAGAAATTGTTGTGGACCCCCTTCGGTGCAGAGAAATTGTTGTGAACCCCCTTCGGTGCAGAGAAATTGTTGTGAACCCCCTTCGGTGCAGAGAAATTGTTGTGAACCCCCTTCGGTGCAGAGAAATTGTTGTGGACCCCCTTCGGTGCAGAGAAATTGTTGTGAACCCCCTTCGGTGCAGAGAAATTGTTGTGAACCCCCTTCGGTGCAGAGAAATTGTTGTGAACCCCCTTCGGTGCAGAGAAATTGTTGTGAACCCCCTTCGGTGCAGAGAAATTGTTGTGAACCCCCTTCGGTGCAGAGAAATTGCTGTGAACCCCCTTCGGTGCAGAGAAATTGTTGTGAATCCCCTTCGGTGCAGAGAAATTGTTGTGAACCCCCTTCGGTGCAGAGAAATTGTTGTGAACCCCCTTCGGTGCAGAGAAATTGTTGTGGACCCCCTTCGGTGCAGAGAAATTGTTGTGAACCCCCTTCGGTGCAGAGAAAATGCTGTGAACCCCCTTCGGTGTAGAGAAATTGCTGTGAACCCCCTTCGGTGGAGAGAAATTGTTGTGAACCACCTTCGGTGCAGAGAAATTGTTGTGAACCCCCTTCGGTGCAGAGAAATTGCTGTGAACCCCCTTCGGTGCAGAGAAATTGTTGTGAACCCCCTTCGGTGCAGAGAAATTGCTGTGAACCCCCTTCGGTGCAGAGAAATTGTTTGAACCCCCTTCGGTGCAGAGAAATTGCTGTGAACCCCCTTCGGTGCAGAGAAATTGTTGTGAACCCCCTTCGGTGCAGAGAAATTGTTGTGAACCCCCTTCGGTGCAGAGAAATTGCTGTGAACCCCCTTCGGTGCAGAGAAATTGTTGTGAACCCCCTTCGGTGCAGAGAAATTGCTGTGAACCCCCTTCGGTGCAGAGAAATTGTTGTGAACCCCCTTCCCTGCAGAGAAATTGTTGTGAACCCCCTTCGGTGCAGAGAAATTGTTGTGAACCCCCTTCGGTGCAGAGAAATTGCTGTGAACCCCCTTCGGTGCAGAGAAATTGCTGTGAGCCCCCTTCGGTGCAGAGAAATTGTTGTGAACCCCCTTCGGTGCAGAGAAATTGTTGTGAACCCCCTTCGGTGCAGAGAAATTTTTGTGAACCCCCTTCGGTGCAGAGAAATTGTTGTGAACCCCCTTCGGTGCAGAGAAATTGTTGTGAACCCCCTTCGGTGCAGAGAAATTTTTGTGAACCCCCTTCGGTGCAGAGAAATTGTTGTGGACCCCCTTCGGTGCAGAGAAATTGTTGTGAACCCCCTTCGGTGCAGAGAAATTGTTGTGAACCCCCTTCGGTGCAGAGAAATTGTTGTGAACCCCCTTCGGTGCAGAGAAATTGTTGTGAACCCCCTTCGGTGCAGAGAAATTGTTGTGAACCCCCTTCGGTGCAGAGAAATTGTTGTGAACCCCCTTCGGTGCAGAGAAATTGTTGTGAATCCCCTTCGTTGCAGAGAAATTGCTGTGAGCCCCCTTCGGTGCAGAGAAATGGTTGTGAGCCCCCTTCGGTGCAGAGAAATTGTTGTGAACCCCCTTCTGTGCAGAGAAATTGTTGTGAACCCCCTTCGGTGCAGAGAAATTGTTGTGAACCCCCTTCGGTGCAGAGAAATTGTTGTGAACCCCCTTCGGTGCAGAGAAATTGCTGTGAGCCCCCTTCGGTGCAGAGAAATTGTTGTGAACCCCCTTCGGTGCAGAGAAATTGTTGTGAACCCCCTTCGGTGCAGAGAAATTGTTGTGAACCCCCTTCGGTGCAGAGAAATTGTTGTGAACCCCCTTCGGTGCAGAGAAATTGTTGTGAACCCCCTTCGGTGCAGAGAAATTGCTGTGAGCCCCCTTCGGTGCAGAGAAATTGTTGTGAACCCCCTTCGGTGCAGAGAAATTGTTGTGAACCCCCTTCGGTGCAGAGAAATTGCTGTGAGCCCCCTTCGGTGCAGAGAAATTGTTGTGAACCCCCTTCGGTGCAGAGAAATTGTTGTGAACCCCCTTCGGTGCAGAGAAATTGTTGTGAACCCCCTTCGGTGCAGAGAAATTGTTGTGAACCCCCTTCGGTGCAGAGAAATTGTTGTGAACCCCCTTCGGTGCAGAGAAATTGTTGTGAACCCCCTTCGGTGCAGAGAAATTGTTGGGAACCCCCTTCGGTGCAGAGAAATTGCTGTGAGCCCCCTTCGGTGCAGAGAAATTGTTGTGAACCCCCTTCGGTGCAGAGAAATTGTTGTGAACCCCCTTCGGTGCAGAGAAATTGTTGTGAACCCCCTTCGGTGCAGAGAAATGGTTGTGAACCCCCTTCGGTGCAGAGAAATTGTTGTGAACCCCCTTCGGTGCAGAAAAATTATTGTGAACCCCCTTCGGTGCAGAGAAATTGCTGTGAGCCCCCTTCGGTGCAGAGAAATTTTCGTTATAGGGATCACTTCTATATGAAGAGAGCAAATGTTAATGTTCATGGCATCCATCAAATTAAATGAATCATAACGACCCAGGTATTGCAACTGTTAAAAGAATCGTCTACAAAATTAAATCACAGGCGCTATAAGTAATTGGAATTACATCCCAAAGCCATTCCTAAAACCGCTAAAGTAAGACGCATTAATAAAACAATTTAAATGGCAGTGTCCAGTTAAGCTTACACACAGTAAACGAAGTTACCACGTTGGAGTGGACCTCATCACGTTAGCGAAGTCCCGTAGCTTCTAGAACACTTTGTACTCTCTGGTGACTTAATAAATAAATAATAATAACCAAACGTGTTGTGTGTTACAGGAGTGATGGCGGGTTGCACAGTGTCAGCGTGGACAGGGAGTTGTTCAGGACGTCGCCGAAAAGGTATTGTATTCTATGCTCCCTGAAGAAGTACTTGCAAAATTATAAGCTTTTGGATAGCTGGAATTTAATCTTGACTTTTTTTGTTTTGTTTTTTCTGGCCAGTATTGTGGTATGTTCTTGTTTGATCTTCAGCAAGAGTATTGTTTGTTGCAGCTATGGTAGTCGCTAATAGTAGCGAACGTAAAACCCATTAGCGCAGTGTATTTCCCTGTCTCGCCTATTGTCTCATCCGACTGTGGAACCAAGAATAGTTGATGTCTTAATGAGTCCGAAGAACTCGAAAGACCGTCTATAACTTCGTAAAGGATTAAAGGTCTGTTCTTGTTTGATCTTCAGCAACAGTATTGTTTGTTGCCGTCTGAGAATACATTTGATATGTGATTGGATAATACTTCTACCAATCAGAAACACTGCCTGCTGACTGAATCAAAATAAATATCAATAAATAAATAGCAATAACAGGATCTTCAAAAGTCTTCAGCAACTTTGTCATCAAACTAGGGGACTCAGTATCACTCTTTACATAAAATTAAAATTCATTATCTGGTGATGTAAAATGTAAAAATTTACTTTTACACCTTTCTAAATTAGCCGAAAAATCTAATTTACTCAGTGGGAATAAATTAACGATAAATATTAAACAGTCAGGTCACAGACATGTGTAGCAACATAAAAGATTTCCAATCTGGTAATTGCAGTGCTGTAAATTTAAAAATTGTTTGAATTTTTTAAATCAAATATTGTACACATAATTTTTTGCTTTCAATTGTTAAAAAAAAAAAAAGGCTCGTCTTATTCTGTGTCTGTAATAACGCTTCTACTATTTAATTCAGTCATCACTTTGTCAGTGTGGTAGTCACTTTGTTACTGACGTGTGAAGTCGGTAAAAAGTATGGAGTTGGGAGGTAAAGTGTTTAAAACAGATTTGAGGATGCATGGATTTATTGTTTGGTATGGATAGGCTTCCTAGCCATACTAATTGGTAAAGCTGCTATTTTAGAGGCATTCCCCAAAATAGTAGGGCTTTCTGGTGAACTGAATGCCCTTGATATAATTGTTATGGGCTCTTGTATATAGAAATTCCTTCTTAAGTTCTAGAGGAAGGTAAATGAAGTGTGTAATAACCCGAAAGTTGGTGTCAAACTTCTGAAAATGATTCTACTCATTAAATTGAAGGAAAAATGTACAAGAAACATAGGTCGTAAAATGCTTCGATTTTCCGTCTTTGTTTTTATTTTAAAAAATATTACTCTTGAACGGAATGAGATGTGCAATTAAAATTTGGTATAAAAAGTAAGTGCACTGTTTCTTTAAGCTCTAAAACAAACAAAATGTTAACTTAAACATTTTAAAAATGGCGGCTGATTGATAATTGTAATTCTAAATTTTACAAAAATCAGTACGTATAACAAAAACAAATGTCTTCTCCTTAACCACTGCAGTCCAACAGAAGTATGGACAAACATTTATTGGTCTTTTTTCGGATTCATAGTGAATATCGATTTTATAATATTTATCTAATATTTTCGAATTTGTATTGTGTTCACTTTAATATAGAGTAAATAATAAATTAAACTAAAACTTATATTTAAATTCTTTTTTAATGTTTATATATATTTTTTTTCGTATCGGCCATCTAAGGACACATGCCAATTTCAATTCTTTACTCTTTGTTCTTTCCTTTTTTTCCAATATTCTTTCTTCTTCTCACTGTGTCTCTTCTTCTTATCTTCAGTCCACTTTGAACCTGCGTTTTTCTCTCTCCTACCCTTTACTCCCTCAATTTTTAACACTTTTGCCCGAAAAACGTTTCCTTCAATTGCTTCTTCTGCGTGTATATTATTTTGTTCTAAATCCTTTTTGACTTCTTTAATCCAACTTGATGTTGATTTCTTCCCCCACAGATATCTGAAGATTTGCTTTGTCAGCCTATTGTGGTCCAAAAAAGTCTATATAAATGTCCAAAAAATAATAGTCTTCTTTTTCTCATAGTTTCTGTTATATTTCCTGTACTTTAATATATTTCAACATTACTTCTTAATTTCCAACCTTCTGAAGTTTTTTCGTGGGCCTAATATTTTCCTAATACTTCGTTTTCCAATATTTCTAGTTTGTCTAAATTATAATTCAGTGCTAGACATTCACTTGGATATAGGCATTCTGGCTTCACTACTGTACTGTAATGCCTTATTTTCGCATTTTTAGATACGTACTTTTTATTGTAAATATCTTTAGTTATAGCATATGCCCTTTCCATCTTATGAATCCTTTCTTCTATAGCAGATTTTTCTATAGGCATATTTTTCTTCTAGACACTTAAATTTTCGAAACCCTCTCTATTCGACCAATACCTGTTACCAGGAATTTTGGCGCGTTTTTAATGTTTGTGAGAAATTTGTTTTTTTTTCTGCAGAAATTCTTAAGCCAGTTTATATTTATTATATACAGTATTGATTACGCATTTCAGCGTAGTTAACTGTTTCTATATTTGACTGTAACTTGGCCAATGCTTATCGTTTGAGGTTTAAAAGTATTTGAAGAAACCTAAATGCTGTTTTGATGTACATATTAGTTTTTTTGGAGACTCCTATTTTTTACATGAATCGGTGTTACATATAAGGACTGAAAAACTGATAAAAACTGTATATTCGAAATATTTATTTTTGCCATTTGTCGTTCATATCTAATGTAGTTAATCTGATATTATCAGAAATCACTTCAATCATAAATTCGTAATTTTTGCGAAAAAACATATTTTGTAAACAAGTTTTTTAAATCTAACAAACCTTAATTTAAGGGTGTTAGCCTAGAGTTTTTGCCAAACTTTTCGCAAATGGGTTAAATATGTTGTTAAATCTTCTTCTCTTAATAGTATTCAGCCTACAGCCCAACGCGAGTCCTGGCTTCCAATACCCCCCTTCTCCGGTGTCTCCTATCCGTTGCCATCTGAGCGTAGCCCCTCATATCCGTTCTGCCGAGATCTTCCAGCACATCACCCAACCACCTCATCCTAGGTCGACGCCTCTTCTGCTTCTACACACCTGGTGCTCGCAGCATTTTCTTTAGCAGACGCTGATCGTCCGTGTGTTCTATGTGACATAACCATTGTATTCGTTGAGCCTTTACGAATCTTACAATGTCCTCATGCATCAATAGCTCATCTATCTCCTGTCTACTTCTCGTTCTCCATTCAGCATCTTACCTAACACGTCGCGCAATCTTTCTTTCAAACCTTCTCAGTGTTTCTTGTTCCTTTTTGACATGGAATCCATAGGTATGTAATGTCTTACTCGCACGTTTCGCGAAAATCGACCGTTATGTTTCAAATGTACTTTCGGCATACCACTATCTCACGAACCGCTCAACCAATCCCAGCAAACCAGGTGTCAGGTGATCGAGTCACTCGGCCCCCTTCCAACAATAGTACTGAGAATTTTGACAACTGACTTCAGTCGCCTCTAGGCTTTGTCTGCGTGAGGGTGTTTTTGCGCCGAAAATTTCTAAATTGCTCCACTAAAACTTAAATATCTCGGGAACTACAAGTCCGATCGCGAAAATACAAAGTGCGTTGTGATCCTCAGAACTAAATCTCTCCAATAACACCGATTCCGAGTACCAGAAGCACTCACAGAAAATAATAACAACATTTGAACTCAAAAATTTGAAATGCCTCGACCTAAAAATCGCGATAAAACTCGAACCAAAAAATTCAAACCGAAAACCGGCAAATCCTATGCAGAGCGTCAACAGGCCTATCGTTTGAGACTAAAATCAAAGAAATCGGCCGAGAACTTAGAAAATGGCAACCATTTGAAGATTGACGAAACCCCGTCAGCGCCCAAGCGGCCCGCATCTCCGATACCTGGGTCAACCGGCGTGCCCCCAAAGCGACTCAGATCGAGCCTACGGCTAGCTAGCAAGAAAACAGACGATGAGAACATTAATAACTTGTGCTTCGACAACATTGGACCCTCGATGCTCTGCGCAGAACAGCCCGGTCCAAGTCGCCGCTTCAAAGGAGTCGACGAGGAATTCTCTAAGCACTTTATTAACAATCCGTTCGGCTCGGTGTGTGGGATCTGCGATCGCTTGTGGTTCAAGAGTGATCTAAGACCGTGCGTACCATCATACATAAGTCTCTTGGCCACAGTGTTCGGAGCGGACGAGTACTCAAGTGCGAGTAATATGGAAGGCGTGTGCTCTACGTGTGTTGCAAGTCTCAAACAAGGCAACGTACCGCCGCTGTGCAAATCATACGGCGATATGTAGCTGTTTATTTAACCAACCCTTCATTCCTTCCCAAAGCACAAGTCTGCCCATGATTCCATGTCTGCCGGTAGTCCCACGACTACCAGGTTTAATTTTTTTGCCAGTGTCCATGTCTCACCTCTACAAGCAACGACCGGTCTAATAAGTATTTCATTGTATAAAATATTAATACTTTTATTCGTAATCGAATGATAGCCTACCTTGTTGATGGAATTCGGATAAAAAAAATAACGGAGACATTACATTCCTTTTAGAACAAAATAGACCAAACAATAACTATAAGGAAAAATAGGTCAACGTTTTCTGTTTGACGGGCTTTCTTATAGATGTAATTTGCTGAAATTATCAATATGAATCGCCTAATGAAACGAAAATTGATTAATGGTTTCGAGTTTATTTTAATAATGCACTAAGGGTTCCTAGGGGACCAACACTAAGAGAAGTTGATTAGAAAAGAGGTACATTAGGAAGTGGACGGGTTCACGCGGTCGTGGGTCTGTAATTGGAGTAGACTGCTTGATTTATAGCGACCTGTACGACGGCTGTCGGGTTACGCTCGTCTTTCTTCTCGCCTTCCTACTGACACTGTCTGACTTCAAACCAGATTCTAATTAAATTATTTACTTACGGAAGGATTAATGTTCGTACCCTTCCTTCCCACTTAAAGTGTGTTGCGTTTGGAACACTTTGTTTGCAGTTGTTGGCAGCAGAGGTGCCTACAGGGGGGGATCGTGTCGCCATTGGCGACATTTAGCAAATTTTTGGGGGGATTTGTTTTACTATTGCATGAACAATCTTTCCCAATTTAAAAAAAAAACTATAAGAAACTTATAACAGACACGTATCAGACGCACAATGCAAAAATAAAGTCGTAGAGTACTGGTATTGTAAAACAAATTTACTGAAAATATTAATTTGTGATTTATTATTAGAAATCTTTATTTTTTAGTTTATAACTACGTAAAGTCAGTATATCGTTCGGTAAAAGTTAATATTTTGTAATAGTTTTGAGTTAGAAAGCTCCGGCCTTTGCTCGATTATGTAAGAAATTTTACTGTAAAAGAGAGAAAAGGTCTTGTCAGAAATAAAATTGGGGGAAACGTCATAGTGGTTGGGGGGGGGATCGGCACGCCTGGTTGGCAGACATTTTCAGTCGTTCTATTTCTAGCAGTAAATTATCGCAAAATAATTATTTCTTATCGTTGTTATGACGACGGCTTCAACCCTTTACGCAGTTGTAGACGGTCTTTCGACTCATTAAGGCGTCAACTAGACAGTGGCGTACCTAGGGTACTGGAGGCCCGGGGCGGATTTCTTTCTGAGGGCACCCTCCCATAAGACGGGTGTTTATAATCCAATTTATCTCTAAGTAATACGCTTTACTGTTATATATTTATTGCCTAATTACTGTATTCATACATCTAGTTAGGAAACTTTATAAGAAGCTGTACTTATGTTTGATTAAATATTGTAAATATAAGCAGTAAATACAACGTATAAAGAAATAATAGAAGTAGTATTATCTATAGACTGCATTAAATTTATTACAGTATTTTACTCGTTCAAGTAACTGACCCGATTACCGCACTCCGAATTATCCACTGTTAGGTCATAATTCTGATGAGAGATTTTAAATAATTGTTGGTGTCCTGAAATGTTAAATATTGTTCACTGGTATAATCTCTTTTAGCGTAGGCCTACGTGTTATCGCCCGGTATTTCACTCTGCCGTTTACATTTTCGTGCCGAGGAACGGCCTTCTTGAGTCGCTGCCGCTGCCGTTGCCTTCCGGGGTTCAATTTGCGACTTCCGACTGCGTTGGTGAGGCATTGACGCTTCTTTTTTAGTATGAGTATATGTCTGATAATAAACTTAATTTTATAAGTTTTTTTTTTTAATATCTGTAAACGCTTTATGAGGTAGGGCTGTAAGGTAGTTCAAAATAATATGAAAAAATCTTTAGAATAGATCGATTAAATCCTGGATCTCTCCTAGTGTTGCGTTTCAGGATGTGAGAATAGAACATTTGCAAATAAATTAAAAAATTTACCAAACAAAAAAATTAATTTTTCAAATCTGGATGCCCCCTACTAAGTGGGGCCCGGGGCTGTCCGCCCCCCGTCCCACTACTGCACCTAGCATGTTTTACAGTCGTTCAAGTGTTACAGTCTTACTGCTTGGTGTATTTCTGCATCATCAGAGACTAACTGTATTAACGAATAACCGTTTTACATTTCGGTTCTTCAAATACAAATAGTTTTTTCGTTACCACAAATTTTAAACATATACGAAACAGAAAGAATTATTGAAGTAAGAACTTCATGTACGGCACTATGGTGCCCGGCTCACTCCCGTACACCTCGCGCTCCTAGGGCAGTAAACTGACTCAACGTGTAACGAATGGATGAAACGAAAAATCAGTATTGCCAGGTTAATTAAACCTATTTTCCTCACATGGCTACCCAAAATTTCCCCACTGCCACAAATATGTGTGCTTTACAAAGCGTATAAGCAACAACGTAATATTTTAAAGAATATAAGCATATTCTAAATGTTTAAATACTATTACAAGATTGACGTAAATATTAATAATAATAATAATTTTATTTATGATAAAAGAAAATGTACTGTCGTACTTACAGATGGAGCTGAATACTTTTAAAATCCATTTATTGTACTTTATTCATTATTAGACTATTTACACAACCTTCCAATTGTTTAATATCAAGCAGTCTTGGAGTAGACTGTAGTCTTAGAGTATAATTTGCCAATAGAAAAACCACGTACGTAGGTGACTAGGAACGCTACGCTTGAGTTTGTCGCATAGACTCTCTAACATGGATAACCAATGGTAATAGCTTAGAGAGATAAGATAAACAACAACAACAACAACAACAAAAACCATATTCAAACTTCAGAAATGAAGTTTCTGAGAAGAACAAAGGGTCGCACATCTATAAGAAAGGGTTGCACGGGACAGGATCGTTTGCGCAATGAGAATATTAGAGAAGAGCTACATGAATGATAGAATCCAAACGTATCGCAGGGAACGGACACAATGGAGGATGGACGGCTACCTATTGATTACATTTCGACATAGACTCTTTGGTACAAGACCGAGAGCGAGATGGAGAGATACTCTGTGAAGACGGAAGTGCAGAAGAAGAAGAAGAAGAAGAAGAAGAAGAAGAAGAAGAAGAAGAAGAAGAAGAAGAAGATAACAACAACAACAAGTTGTTGATAGTAGTAGTAGTAGTAGTAGTGGTGGTATTTAACCGAAGTTGAAAGCCATTTGCACAAATACTTTTCTAAAGGCGCCGGCCAAAACTAGTGCCGAATTTGGGTACGAAACAATCAGCCGTACACACAACTTTCCTCAATACAAAACACAGATTCCTTGAAGCCAAAACTGGCTCCAGAACAGCGAATACAGGAATATAACCCAACACAATGCGCCGGACACAACAAAACGACAACTTGTTCTAAAACTAATTCGGATTTCGATACAAGCGAAGAAAAACAAGTCAGCATCAGGAGAGAAAAATAAATCGTATCGTAAAGAAAAAAAAACGCACTTAACTCGTCTATTCTGAGTAAAGAAAACATTCAACGTGCGTCAAAACCGCAACCGACCGGATACTGTCACTAACTGTTCGCCAAGTACTGCTTCCTTTGACGTTTTGAAGTGAGAAGTAAGAATATTATTTTCTGTTTAAATAAATGTTTGTTTTTTACTACTGTTTCGTTTTGGTCACTTTTTTTAAGACTTAATAAAAATATTCCTACTATATTTCTAACAATTCTCATACAATGAACAGAATAATAACTGGTTTCTTCTCTAAAATTATTTTTCCTAACGAACGATTTCAGAGACTTAAAAAGTACACCGCCAAACGCACCGTCCAAACGTTTCACCAGTCTACGGTGAGGCATGCCATTGATGGTGCTCATCGTTAGGGCTCGGATTTAAATGACGTGCCGTGTGAAAATCATTTAAATGTACATTTAAAACATTTTTTACTTTTAAGTCATATTTTACACAAAAAATTGTATAAAAGCAACTTTGATCATTGTCTCTGATAATGTATTTTTTGTTTAACTTGGTGACAATCCGTTATTTATTATTTACTCTACAACAAAACATTGTATTTGTATAAGCTAATCTTTTTATCTCCTTTTTCTATTATTAATAATAATAATACAAAAATATTAAAGTCTAAGATAGGCAGAATACTAAACAGTACAGTAAAATTCTGGGCTTACGAGCAAATGGTGAATTTCTGTTTACACAAACCTCTGGAATGATCGAGGGCCAGAGGTGTCTACAAGGGGGGATCATGATGGCTCAAGTTGCACCATGAGAATTTTGTAGGTGTTATGGAGTTTTACACGCAACAAAAGTTTGAAACGAATAAAACTGTATTCATACAAAAATCAAAATGTATTTACCCACCTCTAAGCATAAAACAAATTTACATTTCCGCCATACAGATTGTAGGGGAAGTAAACGCCAGGATCTGAATTTGAGAAGCAACACGGGGTCGACGATCAGCTTGTGTGAAAGTGACTTCTTCAAACAAGTTCAAGACGAGGAAATCATTTAAAAATTTCCCATTTTCAGAACTACAAAGAAAAAACCAAGTTGTATTTTAGGTCTGATAGATTATTCTGTAGATTATTCTGAGACGTTAAAGTAAAACATATAAACCAACAGACTAATTATAAACTGTTTAATCTAGATTTTTTATTTTTGAATCTTTCTTTTTTTACTTTCATCAAACTGATTTTAAAATTCCTCCATTATATTGACTTTGTTGTATTTTCACTTACACCATTTTTGATGAAAGAGCGAATACAATTTTTTAAATTTTATTAACACGTATTTATCGTTGTGCTTAAGTGGAGTCCAAACTCCATTTAACTCACTATTAAATTTATTACGATAAAATCTCAGGTTCTTCTTAAGGTAGCTCCTAATTCTTTTTTTTTTTAATTTTGAAAAACATGGCTTTTTATAAGTTCGTACACTGGGTTTTCTTATTCGGACTAAAATAAAACTTTTGTAATTTTTCTCAGAAAACAGGAATTATTATTATTTTTTTAAAGTAGGCCTAGGTATAATTTTTTTTTTATATTCAATCTGGAATGCAAGTATCTGAAAATCCCTGCGTAAGGAACTATTATTATTGATACCATAAAGGTTTTAATAAAAATTTGGTGAAGATATCTTATAAAATAAACAAAATATCTGTAATCAAAGTTGAAGAAAGTACTGTAATTTTTAGAAAATGAGAGGTAAAGGAAAGGAAAGGGCTGACGAAACCTGTTCTAAAATCAATGTAAGGTTCAAGAAAACAACATATTTTACAATTAGAAAAATTTCAAAATATTTAAAGTTTATATCATTTTAAAGAGGAGATCCCATAGAATAATAATAAACAAAAAACAAAAAAGGTAACATTTTTGTTTGTCGTTTAGTTTACACATAATTTTAATTTTGTAATACGTACACATTACTGTATTATACAAAAATTTAATGTCTTTATCATTAGACTATGTGTCTGGTTTTATTTGTTCTTGGATTCATGGCTTTGTAATGGTCCTATGTTGAAGATAGCTTTTGCTGCGCGCCTGCAAGGTATAAACTGCCCAGTTACCAGTGACTGAAACCATTTATGTACAAGGCAGGATCATTTTCCCATGGGGTTACTAGTGACTCAATACAAGGCAGGATCATTTTCCCATGGGGTTAACTAAAATTCGCCAAAAATTCATTTACACGACTCATTAACGTCTGAACTAGATGTGGGCCGGTATACCTATAACAGGTATTTTGGAACTATTATTTTCGTACAACGGATATAACAGTGACTGAAAAGTTTTAAATACCCGTTCCGATTACTCGCGGACTAACGAATATACTGTATCGCGGACTAATTCCCCTACCGAACTAACGAATAAACGAGTACAAAGTCGCAGTTATTGGAGCTGAATACTTAATTCTGCGCATGTGCCGATTGCCATACAAGTACGAAACGGAGCAGAACAGCGAGGTTCAGAATATCTCTATGCCAAAGAGACGAAGCTGTTTTTAATAAACGAAAAAAATACTGATGTTAAATTTATTCTCGTGTGTTATGCAGATACATAATACAGATTATAACAACAAATTATATATTATACTAGTCACCAACGTGGTAAATTCTGAAAAAAGCGAATTATGTTGTGTTATAACCTACAGAGTATAGAATGGCTGACATGCAATATAGTACTTTGTGTTAATGTGATTTCGGAGATGATTTTTGTTTGCAAAATTGTTTTTATTCTCATTCACTCTTGTGGGTTACTGTTATGTTTTTATTATATGTTTCTGATGTTTTTTTTGACATTATTTGTTGTGCTATTACGTGCACTCTAAATTTCATTGAGTGAGTTTCGCAGCTGAATTCTCTAAACAAAATGGAATCAATAATTTAAAAATTATTGTATAATATTAAATTATATTTAACAATAAAATTATAATTTATAGGCCTAATATAAAATCTATGTCAGTTTGTTTACTCCTAGTGAAAACTTAAATTAGTATTCCCAAAGGGAGATAGGCCTATAAATTCTCTTGTTTCTTATTTTCTTTTAAAAAGTAACAGCTTAATAAAGTCACAGTGTAATATAACTCTGTTAATACTTTTAGTTTCAATTTATTTCTTATAACAAATTATATAATATACCCTACAGGTATATGTTTAATAGGTATATAATAACAGGTATTTGTACGTGATTTTTTTGGAACGCTTTCGTTTGTACCTGTTATTTTCAAATACTAGTTTAGCACATCTCCAGTTTGAACTCGAATACCCAAACTATTGCAACGCACGATAGAACACGTTTCAACATTCCGACCTAGATGTATCGCGTTCTGTTCTATTAAAACAAATATGTAGCCCATTACAGCGTGTGTCAGGATGGCCGAGCGGTCTAAGGCGCCAGACTCAAGGTGTAACCTTACTGAGCAATTGCTTGGTAGAGCGTTCTGGTCCTCGTCTGAGGGCGTGGGTTCGAATCCCACTTCTGACAAAAATATTTTACCACAAACGAAATAATTTTTATTTATTATAGCGTTTGCGTCCAAAACGAATTTCAATATTTTTTGTGTAGATTTTCATTTGAACAGTAAAATTTTATATTGTATTCTCGACTTTCATTTAACATAATTTATTTTATACAAATGTTTTGGCACACACAAAATTGATTGAAATGACTGATATATGAATGACGAACCAGTATTAATGTTAGACGTGATAATAGTAAGTTAGGAGTACTACGAATAATAGTTACGTAACAATAACTAATAAGCTACCGGAACGGCACAACTCGTTCACTATTTTACGCGAAATACATTTAGTATTAGGTAAACTTTAATATTAGATAATTCATCATTTAGCAAAAAATTACGAAAAACCTCCTTATTCTACTACAGTGGAACTTGCTTATAACGAGATTCAAGGGACCGGACAAATGTGCTCGTTAAAACCGGTGCTCGCTACATCCGAGTTGTCGACTTGCAAGCCTATATTTTTATACCGTGATTATGGAACATACAACAATAAAAGCCTACTATTGAAGAGGCTTTGCACATTAAAATTTTGACACGTTTTACGTTCTACCCTTAAAAGTGAAATTTAGACTTTAAACATTTTTTTTAGACGCTAACATTCTTTGCTTAATATTGGTGTATAGTGCATTAGCGAAATATCGTAAAAGTAATTGTGTAGTAAAAACTTGCCAACAATCAGCCGGCTATCTGGCAAACAACGCAAAACTTTCCATGCCAGATGTACAATATTTATTTTTAAATTACAAGGAAATTCACTCTAATGTATTTTGTCTTTTTGTTCTTCGTTCTAAACGGGATCGTCAAAATTATATTTCGCACACAGAATTTAATTAACCTTAAAAATGTCATCTGTTTTTGTTTGTTTAGTAATTTTGCATCTGTAGATATCAAAACAGTTTTGTAATTTATTTAAATATTCCACGAGTTCATCACTTACATTATTAGTTTCACTAAACTGCGTTAATGATTTTAAACGAATGTTTAAAATCCTATATTGTAACGAACTTTTGTTACACCTTAACCCACGAACAAGCCTGCGATAAAATTCTCGTTATAACCACGTCTGTAATGTGTTTCTACTCGTTAAAAGCGAGTTTAATTATCATTACTAAGATACAAAACTAAACAAATCTCGTACTCTTCCTCGTTACATCCGAATTCTCGTTATAAGCGAGCTCGTTATTCGCGAGTTCCACTGTATTTACTTATAATCTTTTCATAGTAAAATAATCGTAAAGCAGACAATTTTACTATAGGCCTAAACAGTAAAAATGCCCAAACTACTGCATAGGTGTAGTTCAGTTAAATCTGTAACCATAATGCCTAAATGACAATTAATTTAGACCTAGCTAATCTTCATGTATGTTTCCGTAGGCGTCTCTGTGTATAATACGTGCATTACTGATAACAATATATGGAGTTTATTTTTGTAACCGTAGCTTACGAACTATTTCAAGGCCATCAAAGATTTACAAGGAGTGTTGAGAGATATTGATTCTGGCAAACGATTAAAGATATCCAGTTTATATGTTGAATAAAATTCCTCATAATTTGATACTCCACGTAGAATTTTACAGTTTTCTTAATATATTGAGTTCCATTTTGACCTGTGGTTTGTATGTCTGTCTGTTTGTTGCTCTTAATATCTTCTGAATGCGTCAACCAATTTTCGTAAAATTTTGTATCCATTGTTCATACCTTTAACCTACAGAGTTCTACTCAGACCTTTAAAAAAAACAAAATTTACTATTTTGATTTTATCTAATAATGAATATATTTTGTGGAAAATAGTAAGCGAGTTCTGCAGCTTAGGGATCTTACTAGTCATCATCATCATCATCATCATCATCATCATCATCATCATCATCATCATCATCATCATCATCATCATCATCACCATTTAGTGTTTTGCTAAAACGCTACACAATGTAGTAGCCGGCAACAACGCTGGGCGAGGGGCGTGGAGGTGACAGGGAGAAGCAGTGAAATTGAGTGACCTTGACGGGACTACTTCTATGCAGGGTACTCTAGGAATTCCAATGACACCACTAGGGCTCTTTCACGCGGATAAACCAGTCTGCGGCAGACGTCTGTCGTAGTAGGCTCACGCGAGCTTGCTCTCGGCACACTGTGGCTGTGTGCCTCGCACCAAACGGTCCAGCCTCAATTTAGTCAGTGAAGAGCAAATACTCTAATTCAGCATATTTTTTTAAATTGCTTTTTTATACAAAATTATGAATGAACAGGAAGAAGTAGTTGCAATATTGGCTCTAGCACTATTGAAAATAGAAAAAGAGGAAAAGAAGGAACAGGAAAATGTTGATTGACCCACTAATAAACGACAGACTTACCACTAACAGTTTTGCACTGTTGTATCACGAACTGAGAAATGACAATGAAAAGTTATTTAATTATTTTCGTATGTCGACTTCTTCTTTCGATAAATTGCATAGTTTGTTGGAGAATAACATTCAAAAATAGAACACCAACATGAAGAATTCCGTTGCAACAGTTGAAAAGTTAGCGGTTACATTAAAAAATGTATACACTTTAAATTTACAATAGGCCTACACATTGTTTTTTATTCAATTTTTATTTTTATTAGTAAAATTTTTAAGTACAATTAATAAGACAAAACTGCAGTGACTATTTACTTATCTAATTCAATTTTGTTTTTTCTTGACATTTCTTCGTAATCTTCATAGGCAATTAAAAATATTTCGTTCCAGGACTGGTGTTTTCTTATTTTATTACTATTATCTTTACAAGAACAATCCCATATAGCTGGACGATTGCGAATTTCTTCAATAAAGGATTCGACATCGAAAGTGTGAATGACTTTTTCCATTCGGAAGAGGCAGACGTCAGCCTCGTGTGAAAAGGTTCTAAGGATATGCACTTGTTAACTAGCAATTGTCCTGCCCGACGAGTTGAATTCAACTGTCGGGAGAGAACGAGCCGGCAGACGTCTGCCTGTCGTGACTCACTTTCACTCTCGTGTGAAAAGCTATGCGTTGTATCAATGGGATTTCTGTCCCTAGCAGACGTCTGCCTCGTGTGAAAGGGCTCTGAAGACCATCGTTACCTTGGCGTATGTTTTATTGAGACGAGAACGCCGTGCCGCGCCGCTTAGGGAGCTCAGCTTTACGTGTCACGTGCTTCTGTTGCGGCTGTACTTTTCTTGGAATTCCAACGACACCACTAATACTGTATCAAACGCCGGGCCGGTTTGTGTCCTAGTTTGCTTCCGACTCCCGGTTACACAACGTCGCGAGTATTGTGCTACTCTACTTGGTTCCACAGTCGGATGAGACAGTGGGCGAGATAGGGAAATACGTTGCGTTTATGGGTTTTACGTTCGCTACTGTTACGCGACTTGAAAACCTTGACCGATAAAAATGAAGTAATAGATTAGTCTACAAAATGTACACAGTAGCAACAGTATTTTAATTCTTCATATTTTGGTATATTTTAAATAAATTTAGCGCAAAAACTGAGTCGGTAAAAATATAAAAAAACTTAATAAAACCATTGCGCACTCGATTCAGTACGTATTAAAATATAAACCGTCCTTATGCAAGACGTTCTTCCTCTTTAACGATACTTTTTTTGTACATGTAGTCCAGATCACGTACATGATGTACACGCCATTTTAATTTAATAATATCGTTGTAATAACAAAATAAAGAATAAAATTAAGGCATATCAAATTTTAATTTTTTTTTTAGTCGTGAAGCGTAAAAAGTAACTTGCGAGAAACGTTTTCCCTATGCAAGGTAAACTAATATATTAAGCGAGTGAACTGTACAAAATGATTTAAATTTAATTCTGATCTAACTCCCAATGTTTTATCTTTATTGGTTTCCAAATTATCGAACGAATCGTACAAATATACTTCAGCGATCGCGCTGCATACTGCCGTTCATCCAGTTCCCGTCCTTTTCAAACCGTGTTCATCATGAGTGCTTCAATTAACGGATTACACTGTCAGTGAAGTCGTTATAAATACATCTGTTGTAATTTAAGACTTAAAAGAGTAAATCTCGTCCGCAGCATTTAGCAAATCGTAAATTGTAAAGATTAATAGGTCTGTGTCGTATAAAAATACTAAGAGGAAAGTATTTTATTACTTGTTTGTATTTAACATTTAACAAGTAGGCCTAAATGAAGCAATAATACTATGTTGTACCCATAGTATGTTGTAGTAGTATGCTATCGGTACCCATTCTCAGGAAAATACATGAGAAACTTGTAAAACCACGTTTTTGTGTTTATATCTGTACTACAGCCTAATATAGGTGGCGGACGCGAAAAATCCGTCAAATTGTTTTGAAAGAAAGAGAACGTTAGAAAGCCAAACATGCAAAACCGCGTAGAATTCTACGTCTGATACAGGGTTCAAATGTGTAGAGCGGACGCAAACACAAACTGGTTCCCATACATGACTCCCCCCCCCCTCCCAGAGGGTCAAAAAAGTGAACGAATTTTGTTAATCTCTTAATTTTGTAGGCTGTTTTATTATTGTTTCAGCTGTGAACGTCAGTATAGTAACTTCTTCTTCTTCTTCTTGGGCTATAGCCCGTTCCGACTTCACAGAGTCTCTGACTATTTTTTCCAGGGTCTTCTCTTCCCCACTGGCCTATATTCAAACGCTTGTTTAGACACGCGTCTAAACGCGTTCCACATGGGACTTCCAATTTTGGCTGTATTCCTTTATTCTTTCCAGAACCGACTGTAACTTCAGGTATTTCCTTATGTCGTCGTTTCGTAGACGATCTCTTAAACTGCATCTCTTAACTTCTCTTAAAAATTTCGTTTCCGGGGCCTGTATTTTTGAAACATCTTTTTGCAGGAGAGTCCATGTTTCACATCCATACATTAAAGTCGGCACAGCCACGACCTTATAGAACTTAGCTGTGTCTCCCTCTGCGTTTTATTCTTCAATAGTCGTCTTATTGTGCCACAGGCTCATCAGCCGTAGAGAAGGCGGCCGGTCTAGGGGTTGCGTGCCCCGAAATCAATGCACCTGGTCCTCCAGGTCGTAGGTTGTGCGAGGGGCTGGTAACCCTTCCATGTAAAATTTAGTTTACTCGAATACTTCAACAGAGGATGAAAAAAAAACGGCTAGTAATAACTCTTTTTCAAATATACAGACAGGTTTATTACAGCGTATAATTTTGAAATATGAAATACAGGAAAATCAATTCAGTCAGTAAGTATCTTGTAAACAATGTTTCAGTAACGCGTATTTTTGTTGTGTTAAGTTATTACCACAGTTATCAAATTATTAATAAGTCTTAACTTGGGGCCGATCCGACCTCGGACACCCCCTCCCCCAAGGCCAAATTCTAGAAGATACGCCACCACATTTTCTTAACGCAGTTACAAAGCAACCAGTTTTATTGAAAATTACGGTTTTGATTTAAAAATCGCAAACGGTGGCTAAATTAAAAGTAATCGGGCCACCATTTACTATACAGAACTTCAATAGCGCTGCAGAACTCAGTTTTTAACATAATTATTTATTAAAACACTACGTTGGATTAACCTAACAAAATACACTTTGTAAGGCATTGAATTTTTATTCTGCCTTCTCTGATACTTTTTCTATTCTATTCTGATATTTTTGTAAGATTTATACAACGTTACGTAAAAAATCGGTATGGAGAACCAGACATGACTTCCATGTTCTAAGATTTACATATAAAATATATAAATATAAATTGAAAAATTTGACAATTTTGACAAATTGAAATGAAACATTTCCATAGAAACTACTTCTTTGTTGCCGATAACGTAGTAGGTATATCAAAAAATTACACCCTCCCCCTACAACTGTCATTTTATTTATTGAAAATGACCCCCTCCCCCTTCAAATTCCCTTTTCATTTATAGATATTTCATCTACATTTCTACAGAGGATTATTATGACCTTCTTTTCAGGATACTTTATTTATCAGAATTATGTACTTTACTCCTGTTAAAACTTAAAACGTAGCACGCAAATTACCCCTCCGCCTTAACCGATCTTCACCAAAATCAATAGGCTTTGAGTCCTCCACAACTCGGGCACATATGCAAACAATTATTTTATTCTGTTTGAATTTGGGGCAGTTGTCGTTCGCCATAGAAAAAAATTCTATACACAGACACACGGACAGACACTTTTCGGAAAATGACTTTTCTTCATGTTTTGAGGGTAGTACAATCAGAATCAGCCCGATTCTGTACAATCGAACACGATTTTTTTCGCGATTAGCATACTTCCATTTCCTTACGGAACATGGAAGTAAAAAATCTACGCAAAATTTTGTATTATATTTATAGCATTGTATTAACTGTCACAGTATTTTAACGGCACTTTTCACATAAAAATGTAATTCTTGTAATTTGTTGTTCGTCCGTATTTATGATGAGAAGTAGTTGAAAGACTTTAGGAGAAATGTATGGTTTAAATATTAAACACAGGGGAGCCGTAAGTCGCTTGACAGAAATATAATTGTTGATAACTTCTAATGGTGAAAGGCTTTAGAAAGTTTGGAAACTAACTAGATTTAATTTTAGAAGCTTTTGATTTTGCCGTCAAGATTCGAAGTTTATTGTTATGATCCAGGACCTGTACAGGGACAATACTAAAATAATAGATGTATAATAAATGTTATTGTTTAAGGAACATAAATAATTCTTATTAATATAAGATAATAATTTAGAATAATATACATGTAATAGTTTTATATAAAAAAACGCTCGCGCGCGCATACATTCGAATCGTCAACACAAATGTTTTAAAATTGTGCTACTTAATTACTGAACCTCACAAAACTTTCGTTATTTATTAATTTACTGTCACTAGATAACTACGGATAACTCTTAATACCCAGCCAGTAACAGGCCACTCTGTATACCTACTCTGCGGATAAATGGTTAGTAGAAAAAATAATAAATAAATGTAATTCCCAAGTTTGGAAACATGAAATTATTACGATCCTTTTAAAATACGAAACTACTATAAATTAGTAGTGTCAGAGGTATTTTTTAATTAATGTATTCCGATTAGAATATTAAGTCTTTTCTTTTTCTTCTTCTTTTATACAGGATTAATCGCACGTTTTTCTACACGCATCAAGGGGATTCGCTAGATATCGATTCCAAGTCCCCGCCCATCTCTTCTGTGGTCGACAAGGACTCCGTTTCCCCTACGGTGTAGAATCTCGCACTATTTTTATTAATCTATCGTCGCTTGTACTGCCAAAATGGCCACTCCATTCTCTTTTTCGTCTTTTGACAAATTTGACTACATCCTCTATTTGACACTGCCGTCTTATGTCACTATTTCGTATTCTGTCACATCTTGTTTTTCTAGCAGTTGTCCTGAGTGTACTAATTTCTGTCGTCCGTAACAGCCGTTTTTTTCTACTAGTGTCAACCCGCGTGTCAGCTCCGTACCATCATCTGTATATCTTCACTTTACCTTCAAGTCTGGTATTATTTTTCCAGGTAATGTCCCTTAAATAGCCAGAAATAACGAGTTCCTTTCATTGCTTGTCTTCTTGCTTCCTCGTAGGTAGGAATCTGTCCCTAAACATTGAAACTCCATGACCTGGTCTATAACTTTAACTTTATTTTCAACTTTCAGTTTACATCGAATGAGATCTTTTTTGAATTACAACTGATTTGTTCTTGTCCATTCCAATATTCGCCCCTGTTCAAAGGCTTTACGTGGTTCTACGAGCATGTATGCGAGAATATTTCATTAAGAAAGAGTCAACAGTCACTTACAAGCCACGCTGCCAACTCAGCCACGTGTAATTTGACCACGGGCGTGTACAATTCGGGATATAAATTACATTATTCGTGTATAATGAGCACTCGCATTTTAGAAAAAAATATATGAGGAATAAAGTATTTGCTGTAAACGCGAAAATACGGTGTAACAGTCTATCTGGATCTAGTTATTGCAAAAAAAAGTTATTGTAAAAAACAAGCTGTTGCGGGTTGTGGGTTGCAAAAATTTCAAAGCTATTGACGGGTCGCGGTCCCATGTCAATTAACAGTCCGAGATGGAGCTGTTTAATGGACTCAATTATTGTGTCTGAAGACGCTTTACTGTACATTGGGTGGAAAGAATAAACGAGGCAGACTTGTACATTTCGAACCGCGGTCGCGTGACCAATTCTGTAGACTAAAACAATGAATTACCTGGCTGCCGGCAATCTGTTCCTTGAGAAACGGTTCACAAGAACACGCACACACAATACTGTGACGAATGATGCCCTTTTACTCCTTTCTATCTGAGAGAAGAATACATTTTGCCAAATCGATCGCTTTCCTGAAATTAGCTGCAGAAAATAAATCTGATTTCTTCTTTGCTCTTGCAACGGAACAGCACTGCTATAGTGTTTACATTAGTATTACTGCCACTCCTGTACACGTTAAATATATAGTCATGTCGAGTACTTATATATTTAATATAATCGTATATTCGTTTGTTGCTTACGATGAATATTTTATGTAGGCCTTCTACTTATTTTTTTTATGTAGAGGTTTAAATGTTTATTGTAACTGTAAATTAAAGTTAGGTGAAACCGATATAGGTTATTTGATTATTATACGTTTAAATGTTATTGTACAATTAAACTTATATTGTTAACAAATAAGAAGAAGAAACAAATCGTATGCATACGTCGTAATAAGTGCGGCCGGTTCTGAGATTACATCGGCAGTGCACGGCAACAAAGGAATGCAAGACAATATGGCAGGACAATGAGTGTGTTACATACTAAACTGACGTTGATTTCGTACACGAAAAACGTATTAATTTAGAAGTTAGTGTCGTTTAGCAATCAAATTATCTATGGTAATGTACAAACGCGATAGTAAGATTATCAGCGTGCAGGCGCTTTCTTAAATAAGCTGTGAGTCGTTTCACGGCAACAGATTTGTGAAAACCGAGAAAGTTGATTAGAGTGTCACGGCGGGCGTTTGCATTGTGAAGTTTTAGAATAGAAGTAAGATATTAATTGTATCGTTAGGTAAGCAAGTGACAGATATAATCTACGTTCTGTGAACGTGTAGACACTAAAGGTTACATGTATATTACTACATTATATATAACATATAATATAATGCTCGTGCGAAGGCTTTCACGGTGAATATCTGTTGTAGCAGGTTTTTGCGTACATCGGTGTATGTGATGCTTATATTGCCGACGTTTCGTTCCGCAATCCCGGAACATTTTCAAGGCGTACTGATGTATATAATATAATCAATATATAGTAAATCTTTTTTTTTAGATCCATGTTTTTTAGTATCCAGGCCACTTATAGTATATAATTAGTAAAATAGTTTTATCTTTTTCTTGTCCGTGTGGTGGCCTTTTCTCTATATTAGAATTAAATATAGAGAAAAGGCCACCAGACGGACAAGAAAAAGGTAAAACTATTTTACTAATTATATATAGTAAATCGATTGAAATCGCTAAAAACGCATACTACGGAACTGACCACAAAAACCCACCCACCCATACCCCCCCACACACACAGACGTATTTTTCTAAAATTAACAGATATTTCGACGCCTAAATGCATCATAGTGACTAGAATGACAATTTTTGTTTAAATTTGATATTTTTGGTGGTACAACATCAAAATATTAATACTCTTACAGGTATATCCTTTTAGTAGGGACTAGTGGCGTAACTGTGGAGGGGTCAGGGGACCAATCCCCCACCCCCGTAATCACTTGACGTACACCTGTTCTAATCCAATTGCGTGTGTTAATAAGTAACTGTAGAAATGAAAGGAATTACAATATTTCTAAATTAATAAACTAAAGAGTTATAGTTATCTTACAACGACAATCACTTAATATTTGGTAATAATTATTTATTTATTTGCAGCTTATTTACTTATTTGCAATAAGTATTTGCAGCGTTAAAGAAACAATTACGCAAGCATCAGAAAACGTTCAAAACTCTGAGACGCAAAGCCTTTGTAAAATCTATTTATAAAATTATACGGAAAGAATCCTAAATTTCTCATTTTTTCCTGAGAAAAATGAGGAGTCCAACCTTCAAGCTAGTCTCATCCCCTCCCCCAGAAGCTAGTCTCATTCTCCTCCAGGATGATGAGTGGCGTAACTAGCAGCGCCTAGTTACGCCATTGGTAGGGACCATGTAATGTAATAAATGATGAAGAGTGTCGCGAGATTCTGTCAGTTATCTAGACGCAATTTAAACTATTCGTGCCAACATTTGCAAGATGTTTATTTTACTACGGTTGAATCGTAGTACGTATGTACTTTACTACGTACAAGTTTTTCTTAGTGAAACAACAGGATGGTAATACAGACTTATGTTCTTCTTCTCCTATGGCATCACAGTTCGAAGTCGAACCTTAGCCTCCATAATCATCCGCCTAGATTTTTCCCTGACCTTGGCGATCGATGTCCATCGTTTTATTTTAAGTAAATTGTCAGCATCCCTCGCCGCTGCGTCAGCTGATAGCGTGATCCAGCGTGTCTTGGGTCTTCCGACACGCCTTCTACCCTCGATCTCACTAAATAGTACCTTCCTAGGTATTCGGTTGTCTTCCATCCTAATGATGTGTCCTGCCAATCGCAATCTATGCAGTCGGATGGTGGTGGCCAGATCATTTATACAGCTTGTATAGCTCCCCATTGTGACGCATTCTCTATATCCCGTTTACTTGGATTGGTCCATATATACTCCTCAAAATTCTCCTTTCAAAAGTATTGACTATGTTAGCGGCTTGTTTCTTCAGAGTCCTAGTCTCGCTGCCATATGTTATCACCGGTCTAATCATAACTTTATATAATGTGACATTGGACTGATGGTGGATATTCCTTGTCTTAAATATACGTAGATATAAATGAAGCATATGTTTTATTTGCGGCCTGTATCCTTTTCCTTATTTCATTTATTTCATCATTGTTTTCTGCCATCCAACATCCCAAATATTTAAATTGATTCACTTTATATTTAAAATGTTTAGTGTTTATTGTATGATAGTGTGCTCTACAGCTGGTTATATTATTATTAAAGAAATAGCAGAGTAATCCGAATTAACATTATTTCCATGTTAAAAATTTATTTAATAATAAATGTACCTCGTCCATAAATTGTGAGCGAGTTCTGCAGCTCAGGAAAGATACTAGCCAGCCTAGTAAACATCTCTTCACCGCATTGTGAGCGAGTTCTGCAGCTCAGGGACGATACTAGCTAGCCTAGTAAACATCTCTTCACCGCATTGTGACCTCAGGGTTCTGCAACTCAGGGAAGATGCTAGCCAGCCTAGTAAACATCTCTTCACCGCATTGTGAGCGAGTTCTGCAGCTCAGGGAAGATCCTAGCCAGCCTAGTAAACATCTTTTCACCGCATTGTGAGCGAGTTCTGCAGCTCAGGGAAGATACTAGCCAGCCTAGTAAACATCTCTTCACCGCATTGTGAGCGAGTTCTGCAGCTCAGGGAAGATACTAGCTAGCCTAGTAAACATCTCTTCACCGCATTGTGAGCGAGTTCTGCAGCTCAGGGACGATACTAGCTAGCCTAGTAAACATCTCTTCACCGCATTGTGAGCGAGTTCTGCAGCTCAGGGAAGATACTAGCCAGCCTAGTAAACATCTCTTCACCGCATTGTGAGCGAGTTCTGCAGCTCAGGGACGATACTAGCTAGCCTAGTAAACATCTCTTCACCGCATTGTGAGCGAGTTCTGCAGCTCAGGGAAGATGCTAGCCAGCCTAGTAAACATCTCTTCACCGCATTGTGAGCGAGATCTGCAGCTCAGGGAAGATACTAGCCAGCCTAGTAAACATCTCTTCACCGCATTGTCAGCGAGTTCTGCAGCTCAGGGAAGATATTAGCCAGCCTAGTAAACATCTCTTCACCGCATTGTGAGCGAGTTCTGCAGCTCAGGGAAGATACTAGCCAGCCTAGTAAACATCTCTTCACCGCATTGTGAGCGAGATCTGCAGCTCAGGGAAGATACTAGCCAGCCTAGTAAACATCTCTTCACCGCATTGTGAGCGAGTTCTGCAGCTCAGGGAAGATACTAGCCAGCCTAGTAAACATCTCTTCACCGCATTGTGAGCGAGTTCTGCAGCTCAGGGAAGATACTAGCCAGCCTAGTAAACATTTCTTCACCGCATTAGGAGCGAGTTCTGCAGCTCAGGGAAGATACTAGCTAGCCTAGTAAACATTTCTTCACCGCATTGTGAGCGAGTTCTGCAGCTCAGGGAAGATACTAGCCAGCCTAGTCACCATTTCTTCACCGCATTGTGAGCGAGTTCTGCAGCTCAGGGAAGATACTAGCCAGCCTAGTAAACATTTCTTCACCGCATTGTGAGCGATTTGTGCAGCTCAGGGAAGATACTAGTTAACCTAGTAAACATTTCTTCACCGCATTAGGAGCGAGTTCTGCAGCTCAGGGAAGATACTAGCTAGCCTAGTAAACATTTCTTCACCGCATTGTGAACGAGTTCTGCAGCTCAGGGAAGATACTAGCTAGCCTAGTAAACATTTCTTCACCGCATTGTGAGCGAGTTCTGCAGCTCAGGAAAGATACTAGCTAGCCTAGTAAACATTTCTTCACCGCATTGTGAGCGAGTTCTGCAGCTAAGGGAAGATACTAGTTAGCCTAGTAAACATTTCTTCACCGCATTAGGAGCGAGTTCTGCAGCTCAGGGAAGATACTAGCTAGCCTAGTAAACATTTCTTCACAGCATTGTTAGCGAGTTCTGCAGCTCAGGGAAGATACTAGCTAGCCTAGTAAACATTTCTTCACCGCATTGTGACCGAGTTCTGCAGCTCAGGGAAGATACTAGCTAGCCTAGTAAACATTTCTTCACCGCATTGTGAGCGAGTTCTGCAGCTCAGGGAAGATAATAGCCAGCCTAGTAAACATTTCTTCACCGCATTAGGAGCGAGTTCTGCAGCTCATGGAAGATACTAGCTAGCCTAGTAAACATTTCTTCACCGCTTTGTGAGCGAGTTCTGCAGCTTAGGGAAGATACTAGCCAGCCTAGTAAACATTTCTTCACCGCATTAGGAGCGAGTTCTGCAGCTCAGGGAAGATACTAGCTAGCCTAGTAAACATTTCTTCACCGCATTGTGAGCGAGTTCTGCAGCTCAGGGAAGATACTAGCTAGCCTAGTAAACATTTCTTCACCGCATTGTGAGCGAGTTCTGCAGCTCAGGAAAGATACTAGCTAGCCTAGTAAACATTTCTTCACCGCATTGTGAGCGAGTTCTGCAGCTCAGGGAAGATACTAGTTAGCCTAGTAAACATTTCTTCACCGCATTAGGAGCGAGTTCTGCAGCTCAGGGAAGATACTAGCTAGCCTAGTAAACATTTCTTCACAGCATTGTTAGCGAGTTCTGCAGCTCAGGGAAGATACTAGCTAGCCTAGTAAACATTTCTTCACCGCATTGTGAGCGAGTTCTGCAGCTCAGGGAAGATACTAGCTAGGCTAGTAAACATCTCTTCACCGCATTGTGAGCGAGTTCTGCAGCTCAGGGAAGATACTAGCTAGCCTAATAAACATCTCTTCACCGCATTAGGAGCGAGTTCTGCAGCTCAGGGAAGATACTAGCTAGCCTAGTAAACATCTCTTAACCGCATTGTGAGCGAGTTCTGCAGGTCAGGGAAGATACTAGCTAGCCTAGTAAACATCTCTTCACCGCATTGTGAGCGAGTTCTGCAGGTCAGGGAAGATACTAGCTAGCCTAGTAAACATCTCTTCACCGCATTGTGAGCGAGTTCTGCAGGTCAGGGAAGATACTAGCTAGGCTAGTAAACATCTCTTCACCGCATTTTGAGCGAGTTCTGCAGCTCAGGGAAGATACTAGCTAGCCTAGTAAACATCTCTTCACCGCATTAGGAGCGAGTTCTGCAGCTCAGGGGAGATACTAGCTAGCCTAGTAAACATCTCTTAACCGCATTGTGAGCGAGTTCTGCAGGTCAGGGAAGATACTAGCTAGCCTAGTAAACATCTCTTCACCGCATTGTGAGCGAGTTCTGCAGGTCAGGGAAGATACTAGCTAGGCTAGTAAACATCTCTTCACCGCATTGTGACCGAGTTCTGCAGCTCAGGGAAGATACTAGCTAGCCTAGTAAAGATCTCTTCACCGCATTGTGAGCGAGTTCTGCAGCTCAGGGAAGATACTAGCTAGGCTAGTAAACATCTCTTCACCGCATTGTGAGCGAGTTCTGCAGCTCAGGGAAGATACTAGCTAGCCTAGTAAACATCTCTTCACCGCATTAGGAGCGAGTTCTGCAGCTCAGGGAAGATACTAGCTAGCCTAGTAAACATCTATTAACCGCATTGTGAGCGAGTTCTGCAGGTCAGGGAAGATACTAGCTAGCCTAGTAAACATCTCTTCACCGCATTGTGAGCGAGTTCTGCAGGTCAGGGAAGATACTAGCTAGGCTAGTAAAGATCTCTTCACCGCATTGTGAGCGAGTTCTGCAGGTCAGGGAAGATACTAGCTAGGCTAGTAAACATCTCTTCACCTCATTGTGAGCGAGTTCTGCAGTTCAGGGAAGATGCTAGCCAGCCTAGTAAACATCTCTTCACCGCATTGTGAGCGAGTTCTGCAGCTCAGGGAAGATACTAGCTAGCCTAGTAAACATCTCTTCACCGTATTAGGAGCGAGTTCTGCAGCTCAGGGAAGATACTAGCTAACCTAGTAAACATCTCTTCACCGTATTAGGAGCGAGTTCTGCAGCTCAGGGAAGATACTAGCTAGCCTAGTAAACATCTCTTCACCGCATTGTGAGCGAGTTCTGCAGGTCAGGGAAGATACTACTAGGCTAGTAAACATCTCTTCACCGCATTGTGAGCGAGTTCTGCAGCTCAGGGAAGATACTAGCTAGCCTAGTAAACATCTCTTCACCGCATTGTGAGCGAGTTCTGCAGCTCAGGGAAGATACTAGCTAGCCTAGTAAACATCTCTTCACCGCAATGTTAGCGAGTTCTGCAGCTCAGGGAAGATACTAGCTAGCCTAGTAAACATTTCTTCACCGCATTAGGAGCGAGTTATGCAGCTCAGGGAAGATACTAGCTAGCCTAGTAAACATTTCTTCACCGCATTGTGAGCGAGTTCTGCAGCTAAGGGAAGATACTAGCCAGCCTAGTCACCATTTCTTCACCGCATTGTGAGCGAGTTCTGCAGCTCAGGGAAGATACTAGCCAGCCTAGTAAACATTTCTTCACCGCATTGTGAGCGATTTGTGCAGCTCAGGGAAGATACTAGTTAACCTAGTAAACATTTCTTCACCGCATTAGGAGCGAGTTCTGCAGCTCAGGGAAGATACTAGCTAGCCTAGTAAACATTTCTTCACCGCATTGTGAGCGAGTTCTGCAGCTCAGGGAAGATACTAGCTAGCCTAGTAAACATTTCTTCACCGCATTGTGAGCGAGTTCTACAGCTCAGGAAAGATACTAGCTAGCCTAGTAAACATTTCTTCACCGCATTGTGAGCGAGTTCTGCAGCTCAGGGAAGATACTAGTTAGCCTAGTAAACATTTCTTCACCGCATTGTGAGCGAGTTCTGCAGCTCAGGGAAGATACTAGCTAGCCTAGTAAACATTTCTTCACCGCATTGTGAGCGAGTTCTGCAGCTCAGGGAAGATAATAGCCAGCCTAGTAAACATTTCTTCACCGCATTAGGAGCGAGTTCTGCAGCTCATGGAAGATACTAGCTAGCCTAGTAATCATTTCTTCACCGCTTTGTGAGCGAGTTCTGCAGCTTAGGGAAGATACTAGCCAGCCTAGTAAACATTTCTTCACCGCATTAGGAGCGAGTTCTGCAGCTCAGGGAAGATACTAGCTAGCCTAGTAAACATTTCTTCACCGCATTGTGAGCGAGTTCTGAAGCTCAGGGAAGATACTAGCTAGCCTAGTAAACATTTCTTCACCGCATTTTGAGCGAGTTCTGCAGCTCAGGGAAGATACTAGCTAGGCTAGTAAACATCTCTTCACCGCATTGTGAGCGAGTTCTGCAGCTCAGGGAAGATACTAGCTAGCCTAGTAAACATCTCTTCACCGCATTAGGAGCGAGTTCTGCAGCTCAGGGAAGATACTAGCTAGCCTAGTAAACATCTCTTAACCGCATTGTGAGCGAGTTCTGCAGGTCAGGGAAGATACTAGCTAGCCTAGTAAACATCTCTTCACCGCATTGTGAGCGAGTTCTGCAGGTCAGGGAAGATACTAGCTAGCCTAGTAAACATCTCTTCACCGCATTGTGAGCGAGTTCTGCAGGTCAGGGAAGATACTAGCTAGGCTAGTAAACATCTCTTCACCGCATTGTGAGCGAGTTCTGCAGCTCAGGGAAGATACTAGCTAGCCTAGTAAACATCTCTTCACCGCATTAGGAGCGAGTTCTGCAGCTCAGGGGAGATACTAGCTAGCCTAGTAAACATCTCTTAACCGCATTGTGAGCGAGTTCTGCAGGTCAGGGAAGATACTAGCTAGCCTAGTAAACATCTCTTCACCGCATTGTGAGCGAGTTCTGCAGGTCAGGGAAGATACTAGCTAGGCTAGTAAACATCTCTTCACCGCATTGTGAGCGAGTTCTGCAGCTCAGGGAAGATACTAGCTAGCCTAGTAAAGATCTCTTCACCGCATTGTGAGCGAGTTCTGCAGGTCAGGGAAGATACTAGCTAGGCTAGTAAACATCTCTTCACCTCATTGTGAGCGAGTTCTGCAGTTCAGGGAAGATGCTAGCCAGCCTAGTAAACATCTCTTCACCGCATTGTGAGCGAGTTCTGCAGCTCAGGGAAGATACTAGCTAGCCTAGTAAACATCTCTTCACCGTATTAGGAGCGAGTTCTGCAGCTCAGGGAAGATACTAGCTAGCCTAGTAAACATCTCTTCACCGTATTGTGAGCGAGTTCTGCAGGTCAGGGAAGATACTAGCTAGGCTAGTAAACATCTCTTCACCGCATTGTGAGCGAGTTCTGCAGGTCAGGGAAGATACTACTAGGCTAGTAAACATCTCTTCACCGCATTGTGAGCGAGTTCTGCAGCTCAGGGAAGATACTAGCTAGCCTAGTAAACATCTCTTCACCGCATTGTGAGCGAGTTCTGCAGCTCAGGGAAGATACTAGCTAGCCTAGTAAACATCTCTTCACCGCAATGTTAGCGAGTTCTGCAGCTCAGGGAAGATACTAGCTAGCCTAGTAAACATCTCTTCACCGCATTGTGAGCGAGTTCTGCAGCTCAGGGAAGATACTAGCTAGCCTAGTAAACATCTCTTCACCGCATTAGGAGCGAGTTCTGCAGCTCAGGGAAGATACTAGCTAGCCTAGTAAACATCTCTTCACCGCATTGTGAGCGAGTTCTGCAGCTCAGGGAAGATACTAGCTAGCCTAGTAAACATCTCTTCACCGCATTTTGAGCGAGTTCTGCAGCTCAGGGAAGATACTGGCTAGCCTAGTAAACATCTCTTCACCGCATTGTGAGCGAGTTCTGCAGCTCAGGGAAGATACTAGCTAGCCTAGTAAACATCTCTTCACCGCATTAGGAGCGAGTTCTGCAGCTCAGGGAAGATACTAGCTAGCCTAGTAAACATCTCTTCACCGCATTGTGAGCGAGTTCTGCAGGTCAGGGAAGATACTAGCTAGCCTAGTATACATCTCTTCACCGCATTGTGAGCGAGTTCTGCAGCTCAGGGAAGATACTAGCTAGCCTAGTAAACATCTCTTCACCGCATTGTGAGCGAGTTCTGCAGCTCAGGGAAGATACTAGCTAGCCTAGTAAACGTCTCTTCACCGCATTGTGAGCGAGTTCTGCAGCTCAGGGAAGATACTAGCTAGCCTAGTAAACATCTCTTCACCGCATTAGGAGCGAGTTCTGCAGCTCAGGGAAGATACTAGCTAGCCTAGTAAACATCTCTTCACCGCATTGTGAGCGAGTTCTGCAGCTCAGGGAAGATACTAGCTAGCCTAGTAAACATCTCTTCACCGCATTAGGAGCGAGTTCTGCAGCTCAGGGAAGATACTAGCTAGCCTAGTAAACATCTCTTCACCGCATTGTGAGCGAGTTCTGCAGCTCAGGGAAGATACTAGCTAGCCTAGTAAACATCTCTTCACCGCATTGTGAGCGAGTTCTGCAGCTCAGGGAAGATACTAGCTAGCCTAGTAAACATCTCTTCACCGCATTAGGAGCGAGTTCTGCAGCTCAGGGAAGATACTAGCTAGCCTAGTAAACATCTCTTCACCGCATTGTGAGCGAGTTCTGCAGCTCAGGGAAGATACTAGCTAGCCTAGTAAACATCTCTTCACCGCATTAGGAGCGAGTTCTGCAGCTCAGGGAAGATACTAGCTAGCCTAGTAAACATCTCTTCACCGCATTGTGAGCTAGTTCTGCAGCTCAGGGAAGATACTAGCTAGCCTAGTAAACATCTCTTCACCGCATTAGGAGCGAGTTCTGCAGCTCAGGGAAGATACTAGCTAGCCTAGTAAACATCTCTTCACCGCATTGTGAGCGAGTTCTGCAGCTCAGGGAAGATACTAGCTAGCCTAGTAAACATCTCTTCACCGCATTGTGAGCGAGTTCTGCAGCTCAGGGAAGATACTAGCTAGCCTAGTAAACATCTCTTCACCGCATTAGGAGCGAGTTCTGCAGCTCTGGGAAGATACTAGCTAGCCTAGTAAACATCTCTTCACCGCATTAGGAGCGAGTTCTGCAGCTCTGGGAAGATACTAGCTAGCCTAGTAAACATCTCTTCACCGCATTGTGAGCGAGTTCTGCAGGTCAGGGAAGATACTAGCTAGCCTAGTAAACATCTCTTCACCGCATTGTGAGCGAGTTCTGCAGGTCAGGGAAGATACTAGCTAGCCTAGTAAACATTTCTTCACCGCATTGTGAGCGAGTTATGCAGCTCAGCGAAGATACTAGCTAGCCTAGTAAACATCTCTTCACCGCATTAGGAGCGAGTTCTGCAGCTCAGGGAAGATACTAGCTAGGCTAGTAAAAATTTCTTCACCGCATTAGTAGCGATTCAGCCCGGGCAAACGACGTTTCGTGACTCTCTCCTTAGTCACAATGGCACTGACAATCTGGCAATATGTGTATTTGGTTTGTTTGTTTCCATTACTGTTCATGGACATTCGAACCTCACTGGTACTGGTACGGTCGGCAAATGACATGACGTAGGCCCGCGCTTATTTCAATTTATGAACTGTGGTTCGGCCGAACGATAATGTCTGTCATTATTACGTTAGCGCTGGCGACTGGCCGACATGAGTTAATAACTTAATCCAGTCACCAGTTTGCTTCAGGCGTATCTGACTGCCACACGCTGTACTGTATTATATAGCGCTCACAGTGCAGTGACAGTTATGTCAGTAAGTCGTAATTGGTTATGCATGTTAACTTGCATTGGGTCATCCAGTGAAGCGACTAGTAGTCTATTGACCGTGTATAGTAATGCTCTTGTGTATTGTTGTTTTTTTAAACAGACGGTAGCGGGTAACCAATCCTTGGAATGACGTTTCAGAATTTGTTCAGCTTTATTAAAGCAACGTTACAGGCAACACACGATATTTTAGAGGCGAACAAAGCGGGGGGGGGGTGCGGTGCGAAACAGCCCCTTCAACATATGGGGCTCGTATCAGTTCCAACCAAGTTTCATTAGAATCCTTTATATCCGTTTTATTATCTATAACAGAAAAACGTTGTTCGATTTTGACCCAGAGAATGGATTAGTTGTAAAAAGGAAACGATTCCTATTTCGCGTCGTATAGGCCTACCGTACAATCGGAAACGATTTCGATTTGATGTTATATCGTACAATCAAAATTCTTGACGCATGCTTGTTATAATGGTTTGGAAGCCGTCGTAGAGAATTTGAGCTATTGACTATTAACCACAGAAACTAAAATCACGCTTTATAAGACATTGGTAATACCTGCATTGGCAATGGCTCTGAGTGCTGGGGTACTCAAGAAAATTAATTGATGAACAGAGGTCGGCTGTGTTTGAAAGGATACTGAGAAGGATTTATGGGTCAATTCAACAGAACGGAATCTGGAGAAAGAGAAATAATAGTCAATTATATGCAAAGTACAATGACATTAAAGTTGTCCAGTTTGCCAAAATTAATAGATTAAGATGGGCAAGACACGCTTGAGAGAATGGATGACGAACGTACGGCAAAAATAATTATAAAACACAAGCCAATAGGAAAAAGGAAGATTGGAAGACCGAAGAAAAGATGGTTGGACCAGGTCGGCAGTGATGCGAGGAAGCTGGGCGCAGTGAATTGGTGGCGGATGGCTGAGCACAGGAATAAGTGGAGGCAATTTCTTTTGGACGCCAAGGCTCGAGCTGAGCTGTAGAGCCAAGGATGCGTGTATGTATGCCGTAGAGAAGCTCACTAAACCTCTTTGTAAATGGCGACTTTGATAAGGAACAATCGGTGGAAGTAGCAAAAAGATTTCAACGACATGTACACGCTATTAATGTTGCCCTAGAAGCACCAGTCAGGTGGACAGACAAAGTTCTTTAGTTTACCGTCAAAAGGTACTTGGCTGAATCCATTCCCAACCTACTAGTAGTCTTACACTTAAGTATTTTTGAACAAGTTACATGACTGTGATCTCAGTTTCAATAACTGAAATTAAAATAAAAAATTTACAGGCATTGCACAAATGCAATGCACAGAGAAGTGCATTTAAAATGCTTCAATAAATCTAAAAAAATATATATATATTTATGTTCATTCACCAATTAATGAATTCATTCTTCATTCACCAATCAATGAATTCATTCTTCATTTACCAATGTACAGATTATAAGTTAAATGTAGTCGCATTCATAAGCGAAGTTTTATATGTGTACTACGTTATTGACAACAAAGAAGTAGTTTCTATGGAAACTCACCGGTTCCCATTTTCGATAACGCACCAGCGATCGGCCGCAAATGTGCGACACGTCCTTATAAACATTTTCAATGTTAAAAGTATCTCAAATCAACGGTGAGTCAGAAAAGACTGAGAAACTTGGCCGTTTTGTCTATAAAAAGAAAAACTGCATCTTCTTTGGATTTTTATGGTGTAATAGATAGATTCAATTAACTAAAGGTTCGAAAAGCTAATTTAGTTTCTATCTAACTTAATTGTAACCAAAGAAACTTTAGTTTTTCTCGTCCCATTCGTCATTACGTGTTAATGAGTAAACGTTTACGCTCGCAACACAAAACACTGTAAAATATATCTTCTTCTTCTTCTACTGACGTTACAACCCAATGTGGATTGTAGCCTTTTCAACAATTTTTTTCTATTCGTCCTCCATCCTCAACACCCTCGATCCATCTTTTCCTTGGCATTCCTCTTGATACCTAGTGGTCTCCATTCTAAACATCTTCTGGGAATTCTGTACTGTTCCATTCTCATTGTGTGTCCTAGCCAGGCTATTCTTCTACTCTTTATAAAGCTTACTATATCAGTTCCTTCGTATTCTTCATGAGCCGTCGTAATTTTACACCGGCCCAACATTTTCTCGGTGTTTTTCGTTCGAATATTGTTAGATACTGTTCGTGTTTTTGCGTTAATACTCAGGTTTCACATGCATATGTTACGATTGGTCTAATTATGCTTCTCTATATTTTTAATTTTGATTATTTTGTTTAGTGATTTCGACTTCATTAATTCCGAGTAGGCGTAGTAACATCGATTTACCAACAAGGATTGTCATTTGTGATATTACTATAGTTTACTTGTGACCTGAGGTAGGAAAATACACTTGCGTGAATCAAATTCATTATTTTCGCATTGTAGAGGTTGTCTATTACATGTTCTTGTTATTTCCATGTACTTCGTTTTATTATCATTTGTTTTCAGCCCTCTGTCCTTTGCCTCGCTGTCTACATTAATTACAGCTTCTTTCAAAAAATTTTTGTTTATTCATAATTGCTACGTTGTCAGCGTAAGCAAGAGTTTGTGTGATTTTTTGTTCCTATATCTCTCCTAATTTCCAAATTTTGATTCATAATCATTATCATCATCAGCCGTGGCTCTACAACCCTTGGTGGGTCTTGGCCTGCTCCAAGAGTCGATTCCATTCTTCCCAATTGCGTCCCCTGGCTTTCCAGTTTCTTATGTTCAGCTTTCTGAGGTCCTCCTCTATTTGAAGTATTTTAATCTACTTCGGGGTCTTCCCTTTTTCTACTACCCATTGGTTTCTGGTAGGAAATATGTTTCGTAGGCTTTCCTATCTCCATTCTCTATTCCATGTGTCTATTCCATTCTATGTGTCCAACCCTCCTTAGCCTGTATATTTTGATTATCCTCACAATGTCCGGCTCTTTGTAAAGATGGTATAGTTCATAATTATAACGCCTGCGCCACATTCCATTTTCTTGTACTCCAATAAGTATTGTTTTTAGAATCCGTCTTTCACAGCAACCTAGAAGTCTCTCGATATTTTATGTCATTGTCCAGGTTTCTGAAGCATATGTCAGCACTGACCTGATGAGTGTTTTGTAAATTTTGTACTTAGTGTTTCTTGAGATGAAGCTAGATGCCAGGCGATTTTTAATCCATAATATGTTTTAGTTGCGAGATATATTCTTCTTCTTATTTCAGTATTAGTGTCGTCAATGCTGTTGATCTGGGAGCTTAGAGATATGAGCACTTTTACTGCGTCTATATTTTGTGTGCCTATTTCAAGGTGTTGAAGGGTTGGATTTAGTGGTAGTTTGTTGGCAGCGTACATATATTTTGTTTTCTCCAAGTTTATCTGCAGTCCAATTTTACTTGAGGCTTCCTCAAATGCTGTAAAAGTACTAATGAGGTCTCGTTTTGTCCTGGCAATTAGATCGAAAGTTGTATAGTTTTGTTTAGGATCGTACCTCTTGTGTTTATTTGGGAGTATCTTTTTCTAGTGCTAGATTAAATAACAAGCATGACAGACTATCTCCTTGTCGGAGTCCAGTTCGAGTTGTGAACGAACGTGACACAGATTTCTGCACTTTAACTTTACATTCTACTGTCGCGAGAGATTCTTGGATTAATTTAATTAAGCGTGTTGGTATCCTGAATTCCTTCAATGCTTTGTACAGTGCCATTCGGTCCATACTGTCATAAGCTCTCTTAAAATCAATGAATAAGTGGTGTGTTTCTATACCAAATTCTCGTGTTTTTCCAGGACCTGTTTAATCATGAAGAATTGATCGACTGTAGATTTCCCTGGTCGGAAACCACATTGGCATTTACCAATAACCTGTTCTGTAAACAGTTGCAGTTCCATGTTGTTGATTACTGCTTCTAAACCTAAGCCAACAGTAAAGAGGACAGCGCATCTCCATGTCTAACGCCTGTGGTAATGCGAAATGTGGATGTGAACTGACTGCCAACTCGCATCGTTGCATAGTCACTTATACGAGTTTTATCACGGTAAAATATATGTTATACTCAAACACCGGATTCGGCCAATGACCGAAATTTTTGCCCACGACGCGATGTGGACAGACCAAATACCCATAACGCGACGTGGGCATTTGTATTCGGTCATTGTCCGAAACTAAATGTCCACAACGCGTTGTGGGTACACGCAGTTACTCAATAGCCGATGTAGATTCTTCCTTCGGACATTGCGCAAAATGGTATTACCCATAACGCGTCATGAGTATGAGCGTTTCTCCACAACGCGTTGTGAGTATTCCGTATTTGCACAAAGACCGAAATAACTTTGACTTGCCTTTATGTTCACTTTGCTCAAAGAAAACTGCCATTGAAACTGCTCGAGAAAAGTGTAAAATTGGCTTAAAGCAGCAGGCTGAGCGAATGTTGAAAAATACTGGAAAGAAACTAACACCCGTGTCGGTAAGGGACAATGTATTGGTGAACAAACCTGAGGTTGATCGTGGGCGATTAGCTCCTCGAAATGTGATGGCAGTCGCGATGAATATTGTAACGCAACAGAAATGCAGTCATCCATGTTACATAAATATTATATTTACAAAAAAATAAGTAAATCAATATTTAACCCCATGATAAAACAAAGGTTTAATAAATACATTTATAACTATATACAAAAATGAATAAGGATGCAAGGTAGAAATAACAATAATAAACAAACCTGTAAATTAGACATTAGTTAGAGATCCATGTTCAGTGAAAAGTAAATAAATCTTATACTGATGAGAATTGTAAGAAAGAAACTAGTACAGAAAATGTCAAAGTAGATGACAATGAAATTAAACAAAAATGAGACAATAATTTACCTTATAGCAATAGTAAGTGAGGATTATGAATTAAATGATATTATTTTGTAACGATGAATGTTGTGTTAAAGTTTATGTTATGTTATACTAATTACTTGTTGAGTTAATGGAAAGTAATGAAACAAAATGTATTATTCAATTACTGTTATGGAAGGATGTGGTAAACAGAGTTAATGTTAATAGATCACAATTTCCTTATATGTGATCCATAGATCAAGATAAAATTGTTATTAGTTATGGAAAGAATAATTATTTATGTAAATGTTAATAGTTAAGATTTGATTATATGTATGAACTTATGTAAAAGGGCTATAGTTGTTCACCAGTTATAAACAAAGGTAGGTCCATATACAATAAAAGGCCTAACAGACAATAACACTATATAACCACTCATAACATAAAGGTTAGGTACGGAAGTTAATAATAATTAATGAATACGGTTCGAAGAGCTAGGAAAAAACATTTGATAAGTAATGATATATAATAAACCACCTCAATTTAAACAAATTATGATAATGCCACAATGCCATGATCTCGATTGATAACGTTGGATATCGAAAAAGTAATAAATATACAAGAAACAGACTAAGATAAAAAAACCAGCAGAATATATATAGAAAATGGTAAACAAACTATAGGTAAAGTTATATTCCGATATGATAGAAAATTAATAAGGAATGGACGAAAAATATATGAAATAAACACTATATACAAAACATTGAGAAGGAAGAAAAATAATTTGTTGCTACGGACAACAGGAACGAAGAAGTTGTTGATTTTCAATTATTGCCTTCTATGATCTGAACGTGATAAGATTAAAAAACCCAAAGAAATGTTTAATGTAATTAGAATATACTAAATTCTTTTGATACAGTTATAATCCGCAAAATTCAAATGATAATCTTCTTGACTTATGCCAGTAAAGCTTAACCAAATGAGATCATAATACAGTATCACAATGAAAAAATAAATAACTGGGTTCTACAAGGAAGGACTTGAATTGTCCTATACCAGAAAAGAATTGACGATATATTAAACCCAATACTAAGAGTTAAAGGTGTCACAACAAATAATATACACCACACTGGAACTCATAACCTTTTAAATACACGGAACATCACTAATAACTTCAAACGATCGAAGAACGTATTTGGATCCAGAATTTGCAGAAGGACCACCAGTCTAGCCGTAAATAAATCCAGGGAGCTGTATTTCCGAGGTGAACAGGACAAGAATTCCATTTTATTAAACCGAAGAAAAGAATCTCGAACGATATATCCCTTCTGAACAGCGAGGTTATCAATCAACGGCCTACACGAGTCGCTTCGTTCTAGTCTGGTAAATTATAATTGTATAAATCATATTAACAACACAACACTTCAATTTTGTAAATCTTGCATTCTTATCTATGTATTTTTAATCTTCCCCACAGTTACAAGAACCTTCACACCCTGAATTAATTTAATTATATACAAAAAAACAAATCATATGATCAAATATAAAATAAAGTATTGGACCGAACAATAATCGATTCACGCAATCTATAGCCTTTGTATATGCCAATTGGAACATATCTTATTTAATGTTGAAGGAGTGCATAAATAAAGAAACCTTGTATAGTAGCAAAATCTTATCATTTGGGGTATTATTTAATGAGTTGGGAATCAAAAGTAACTGACTAAGTATATAATAATTGGTTAACGTAAACAGTGAATTAACCTATAAGTTTCGTTGCCCCGGAACTACAGCGCTTATTGCGGAATTCTCCGACACCAAAGAGAAGAGCGTTAAATTACAAAATTTACATAATTCTCTTCAAGGTATACTAGGGTTGAACGAAATTATAGAATAACTCATTAATTATTTAAGTTTCAAGCACACTAACGCTGATATTTTTTTAGAGAGATAAGCTAATATTAGTTAATGATATTACTATATTCGCCAACTCCAAATATCTCAGAAATTAAATTAAATTAAAACGACCGAAGAGAGGAGAGACAGAGAAGCATACCCGTTCCTAGTAGCAAATAGGTTTACATTGCGTGATACATTAGAAGACGCAAGAAGTCGTTTAGTAACAAATTGACGAACCCAACAGTGGGGCTTAAACCGTACACACCCGTTTTATAACAAATTGGCGCTCAACTTGTGTAGGGCTTAAGTTAAGTAAATATAATTACATTAATATTACTTAACCAGAGCAGGCAACTGTGGGAGAATAAACATGCATACCAAAGGTAGATCAAGGATGAGGGCAGAAGAAACGGAGAAGGAAATAGATGAACAAGAACAGGAAATAGAAATAATAACAGATAGGGAAATGGAACAACAGACAGACGAAATAACGGAAACTGAAATAATTACGGACAAGGAAAAGGAAGTAATGGAAGAAGAGGCCCAAGGGGACCAAATAGATAAAGCGGGAGCCAGAGAAATACCAAGTTGGCAGGAGATGATGAAATTTATGGCAGAACAATTTAATAAACAGAAAGAGGAAATTAATGAAAACTGAAAGAGACTGGAGGAAAAATACGATAAAACAAATGAGGAAAACAAGGAGAATTTTAGGAAAACAAATGAGGAAATTAAAGAAACCTCAAAACAAATGAACGAAAGATTAAACCAAATTCACGAAAGGTTAGATAGGAATGATGAGGGTGTAAAACAAATGAAGGAAGACATCCTACAAATACATGAAGAGAATTTAAGGCAGATTAATGAAAAAATTGAGAATCTTCATGTGACAATTAACCAGAAGGTGGACCAAAATAATGAGGAAAGAAAGTTAGAAATAGCCGAAACAAATGAAAGGTTAGAAAAAACTAACGAAACAGTAGTACAGGTTCGCGAGGAATTACAAAATAAAATTAATGACATAAAAATCGAGAGTAAAATAATGGTCGAAGGAATCCAACAGGAAACTGTCGGAAAATATGAGCAAATTAAAAACGAAGTACATCAGGTATGGGAAGAGAATAAGGAAGGGATTACGCAAATACAGACAGACATGGGTGAACGACTCGAAAGAGTATATGGCAATTTAAACAATATGGAAGGTCAAATTAATACCAGTAAAAATAAAATAGAGGAAATTAGTAGACGCGAACTACAGTTACAAGAAGAAGTAGATTCATGGCGGGATAGGACATGTCAACATAGTCATACGAATAACCACGATAACCGTGAGTCGATTAATTTTCGTAATTACAAGCGTAATCCGATGGAATTTTTGAAGAGGTTGGAAGAGATGATCGCAAGAAATAGAGAAAATCGCTGGAGTATTATACGTAGTATGATTGATGAGACATTTAAAGATACCTATGATAATTGGTGGACAGCGGTGCGCCCGGATATACTGGACATGACCGAGTTCAAAAAACAATTTAAAGAGAAATATTGGTCGGAATCGACCCAGAACATGATTAGAAATAATTTGAGTAACGGCCGATACGAAACAAACATAGGACAATCTCCTACTTCATACTTTCTAGGAAAAGTATGTATGGCACGGAACTTAGAGCCCAGAATTCCCGAAGAGTGTTTGGTGATACAACTATCCTACCATGATGAGGAAGGGATAAAAAATGCACGCATGTGTAGCCAAATCAAAACGATTTCAGCCATGGCCAAATTCCTTGAGAATTATGAGCACGAGAATCAATACCAAAGAAACAGAATGTTAAATTATAAATATCAGAAGTATAATAATAACGAGCCACAAACCAATTCTCATAATAATGATCACAATCGACCCGCTCAGAACGTTAATGCAAATAGGACCCAGAACGATCACTCGAATAATAATTCCAGGAATTATAATTATCGTGGCAATAATCCTTATAATTACCGCGATAGTCGCAATAATAGAGGAGATGGGGACAGACGACCCAATAATTATAGGCATAACGTTAATTATATTTACTCCAGGCCTCAAAGTAATCAGCGACGGTATTACCCAAGGAGTCACCGATATGACAATCATTATGATCAGTCCCGGCGTGAAGACAACTATCAACCTGAAAGAAATTATAGAATAGCGGAACCTAATACAGAGGACCGCACCGAACCTGTACAAAATAACTCTAATAATTCAAATGAAAATAGAGAAGATGGGGGAAGCCCTCATTTAAACTAATAGAGGCAGTGAAAAATGATGAATACCCTTCACTGAACCGTAATCTTGGGGAACAACGACTTGTAAATAAAACTAAGAATAATAATACCATAACTATAATTAATAACCGCTATTTAAAAAATATTAGAGAAGATTTATTGGAAGAGGATAAGAATCATGTAAACAGTAATAGTAATAACGAAATCATATATGTGACAGCAAAATTAAATGGAGTACACTCTACCATAATGATAGATACTGGATCCAACATCTCGTTGATAGACAGTACTGAACTGGAAAAAATACAGCGAGAAGGCCAGTTGCCTATACCGACCTTACCTGTCAATAATGTGATAATTATCGGAGCCACTGGACGGCAAAATAAAACAGTTAAAAAACAAGTATCGCTCGATCTTACCAATAATAATATAACCCTACCAATAGGATTCTTGGTCGCAACGGGATTACGGTTCAATGTATTGATCGGATGCGATATCTTGCGACAGCATTCCGCAATAATTGACTTACATAAAGGCATAATATCTTTAACATCCGAAGAAGGATTATGGACAGCCGAATTAGTTGACGCTAATAGAACCGTTCCAATTAACAACAGATGTCTGGCCATAAAAAGCTACTTTTGTAAGAAAAATAAAATACCCGAAGTCATTCAATATGAGGACGACGATCCCGAACTGTGGCAGAGTAAGTTAGAAGAGATCCGAGAATTCCAAAGGGAAAAAACTTGTCGACAAGTAAGTAAGGTACAGGCCGAAAATTTAATTCAAATATATAATAAATACAAACACATATTCTCCAATGCTCCAGGTAAAATAAAAGGATATCAGTGTGTGATAAATTTTAAAGAACCAGTGGACTTTCGCAGAAAATCCTACCCAATAGCTTATTCAATCAAAAACGAAGTCCGGGCCGAGATTAATCGTATGATTCAGGATGACATAATAGAATATAGTCAATCACCATATACCAGTCCCATAGTGGCAATCCCGAAAAAGAACGGAAAGGTGAGAATTTGCCTGGACGCTAGGGAAATAAATAAAATGATCATCAACGATAGGACTTCCCCGGGCGAAATTGAAGAAATTTTAAAGAAATTCCACGGCATTAAATACATCAGTACTTGGGATACGGTATGCGGATACTGGCAGGTTGAACTACACCCAGATAGTAGAAAATACATGGCGTTCCTTTTTGACGGAAGGAACTATCAATTTAAAAGGCTACCTTTCGGATTAATCAATTCTGTTGCAATATTTGTAAAATGCATGGACCAAGTATTGGGACAAGAAACGCTGCAGTTCACTACGGTCTATGTAGATGACTTACTTATAACTTCTTCATATTGGGATGAACATTGCGAGCGGGTGGAACAGGTACTGAGAAAATTGTCCGAAAATAACATAACACTCAAGCTGAATAAATCTAAATTTACCGCCAACCAAGTAGAGTTCTTAGGTTTTAATTTGTCTGAGGAGGGCATCACACCTTCAACAGAAAAAGTAGAAACAATTCAACTGTTCCCTGCTCCAAAAAATAGAAAACAGCTACAGTCCTTTCTTGGAATCTATAATTATTACCGCAAATTCCAAGATAACTATTCGGAAATAACTGCCAAGTTTCAAAAACAATTATCATCCAAAGACAAATGGGCATGGGGACCAGAACAAGATAAAATTCTGCAATTAATCAAGAAGAAATTTCTAGAGACAGTTATGTTGTACCACCCTGATTTTAACAAACGCTTTTATTTAAATTGTGATGCGAGCAATGTTAGTTTAGGAGCTACTCTATATCAAGAAAATGAAGAAGGACATCACATGGTAATCAGCTTCGCCAGCAGAGTGCTGAACAACTAAGAACGCAACTATAACGTTACCGAGAAGGAGCTGCTAAGTGTAGTATACGCATGCAATAAATTTAGAACTTACATACTCGGATACCCAGTGACCGTAAGAAGTGACCATAAATCAATTTCATTTCTAAAAAGATGTAAACTTAGTCATGGCCGGCTAACTAGATGGGTCCTTGCATTGCAAGAGTATTGCATCGATTGGGAATATATACCTGGAAGAAAGAACATAGCAGCCGATATCTTGTCCCGAATAAATATACAAGACCAATCGTTCGAGGGAGAAAAGGAACAGATTGCAAAGGTGTACCATGTCATTAAGAGTAGGAAGGATTTAGAAATTATCACAAATGAAATAAATCCACTAAATTCTAAAATACAATAAGAACAACTTATTACCAATTTTGAAGAGAAAATACTTGGAAATAAAAAGAATTTTAATTTGAAATAAATCCACTAAATTCTAAAATACGATAAGAACAACTTATTACTAATTTTGAAGAGAAAACAACACTTGTAAATAAAAGAGAATTTTTTGAACAATATTATATAAATAGAAAACATGTCATTCAAAATGAAGTAAGTCTGAATTAAAATATAGTTATGAAGAAGGTATTAAGAAGAATTAATAACAAACCCCAAGATTACAGAAGAAAACCAGAATTATTACTACATGTCTACAAAGAAATAGTGTGAATAATGAATACTGAAACCTCAAGATAAAATTTTTTATATCAAACATACCTATGCAAAATAATAAAAGAAAAATAATATGACCTAAAATACCTACCGCATTGCCAAGTGAAAGGAACAACCTCAATAAACGATTGATTGTAACCAATGTAATATTAAAGAAAACTAGAAAAAATATTTATCGACATAATTCATTGAAATATAACCAGCCAAAATAATGAAATAAGATAAGAAAAATAATAGTTGAGCTAAAGACTGTATCTAGTCAGAAAAACAGTAATAATAATAATCAAACCAATAACTATTTAGAAAATATTGAGATCAGAAGAACAAATGAAGAAGATACTTAGCATTATTATCACAACAAGAAAGAAAAACAAAAATAATTACAAATAATAACTGTCAGAATTATTATCAAAAAAAATGTTTAAGGAAACTAAAATGGAATCACAAAATATGAAGGATAGTAATAAAGAAATATAAAAGCAACAATGTGAAAAAATTCCCAAATGTTTATTATTAATTAATTAAGGAGATTATTAGGAGATTATTATATTTTATAGCTGACTGTAGATGAATTCCAGCAGTACTATATTAAGGTGTAGTGTGGACAGCAGAGTATGAAGCCAAACAGTGCCTCTCTGAACTGTACCAACGCACATATTAGGTATTGTTAGGGAAATTAAATATTTAAGGAATATTAGAATCGTTGCAAGAATGACCTCAGATTCCAGAAGAGTAGGACGAAGAAAACAGAAAGAAAATAGCTGACAGAAGAATAATTGAGAAATACAGTGATTACAGTAATTATAAGTAGAAGAGATGTGAACCTAAAGTATCATTGAATATTGTAGCCAACTATCAACAAATACTGTTTACAGAAATTAAATATGATCAAGAATGTTAATAGAAATAATGAAATGTTATTAAATAAAGAATTATTAATACTAGTCTAACAAAGTTACATTGAGAATCCCATCGTTAACCATTAATATTGATATGAAGAAAAGGCATGTGAAAAAGACAAGTTTATTTGACCTAAACTTCATTCAGGTAAACTAAACTTTTTTAGGAGGGGGAGCATATGTAACGCAACAGAAATGCAGTCATCCATGTTACATAAATATTATATTAACAAAATAATAAGTAAATCAATATTTAACCCCATGATAAAACAAAGGTCTAATAAATACATTTATAACTATATACAAAAATGAATAAGGATGCAAGGTAGAAATAACAATAATAAACAAACCTGTAAATTAGACATTAGTTAGAGATCCATGTTCAGTGAAAAGTAAATAAATCTTATACTGATGAGAATTGTAAGAAAGAAACTAGTACAGAAAATGTCAAAGTAGATGACAATGAAATTAAACAAAAATGAGACAATAATTTACCTTATAGCAATAGTAAGTAAGGATTATGAATTAAATGATATTATTTTGTAACGATGAATGTTGTGTTAAAGTTTATGTTATGTTATACTAATTACTTGTTGAGTTAATGGAAAGTAATGAAACAAAATGTATTATTCAATTACTGTTATGGAAGGATGTGGTAAACAGAGTTAATGTTAATAGATCACAATTTCCTTATATGTGATCCATAGATCAAGATAAAATTGTTATTAGTTATGGAAAGAATAATTATTTATGTAAATGTTAATAGTTAAGATTTGATTATATGTATGAACTTATGTAAAAGGGCTATAGTTGTTCACCAGTTATAAACAAAGGTAGGTCCATATACAATAAAAGGCCTAACAGACAATAACACTATATAACCACTCATAACATAAAGGTTAGGTACGGAAGTTAATAATAATTAATGAATACGGTTCAAAGAGCTAGGAAAAAACATTTGATAAGTAATGATATATAATAAACCACCTCAATTTAAACAAATTATGATAATGCCACAATGCCATGATCTCGATTGATAACGTTGGATATCGAAAAAGTAATAAATATACAAGAAACAGACTAAGATAAAAAACCCAGCAGAATATATATAGAAAATGGTAAACAAACTATAGGTAAAGTTATATTCCGATATGATAGAAAATTAATAAGGAATGGACGAAAAATATATGAAATAAACACTATATACAAAACATTGAGAAGGAAGAAAAATAATTTGTTGCTACGGACAACAGGAACGAAGAAGTTGTTGATTTTCAATTATTGCCTTCTATGATCTGAACGTGATGAGATTAAAAAACCCAAAGAAATGTTTAATGTAATTAGAATATACTAAATTCTTTTGATACAGTTATAATCCGCAAAATTCAAATGATAATCTTCTTGACTTATGCCAGCAAAGCTTAACCAAATGAGATCATAATACAGTATCACAATGAAAAAATAAATAACTGGGTTCTACAAGGAAGGACTTGAATTGTCCTATACCAGAAAAGAATTGACGATATATTAAACCCAATACTAAGAGTTAAAGGTGTCACAACAAATAATATACACCACACTGGAACTCATAACCTTTTAAATACACGGAACATCACTAATAACTTCAAACGATCGAAGAACGTATTTGGATCCAGAATTTGCAGAAGGACCACCAGTCTAGCCGTAAATAAATCCAGGGAGCTGTATTTCCGAGGTGAACAGGACAAGAATTCCATTTTATTAAACCGAAGAAAAGAATCTCGAACGATATATCCCTTCTGAACAGCGAGGTTATCAATCAACGGCCTACACGAGTCGCTTCGTTCTAGTCTGGTAAATTATAATTGTATAAATCATATTAACAACACAACACTTCAATTTTGTAAATCTTGCATTCTTATCTATGTATTTTTAATCTTCCCCACAGTTACAAGAACCTTCACACCCTGAATTAATTTAATTATATACAAAAAAACAAATCATATGATCAAATATAAAATAAAGTATTGGACCGAACAATAATCGATTCACGCAATCTATAGCCTTTGTATATGCCAATTGGAACATATCTTATTTAATGTTGAAGGAGTGCATAAATAAAGAAACCTTGTATAGTAGCAAAATCTTATCATTTGGGGTATTATTTAATGAGTTGGGAATCAAAAGTAACTGACTAAGTATATAATAATTGGTTAACGTAAACAGTGAATTAACCTATAAGTTTCGTTGCCCCGGAACTACAGCGCTTATTGCGGAATTCTCCGACACCAAAGAGAAGAGCGTTAAATTACAAAATTTACATAATTCTCTTCAAGGTATACTAGGGTTGAACGAAATTATAGAATAACTCATTAATTATTTAAGTTTCAAGCACACTAACGCTGATATTTTTTTAGAGAGATAAGCTAATATTAGTTAATGATATTACTATATTCGCCAACTCCAAATATCTCAGAAATTAAATTAAATTAAAACGACCGAAGAGAGGAGAGACAGAGAAGCATACCCGTTCCTAGTAGCAAATAGGTTTACATTGCGTGATACATTAGAAGACGCAAGAAGTCGTTTAGTAACAAATTGACGAACCCAACAGTGGGGCTTAAACCGTACACACCCGTTTTATAACAAATTGGCGCTCAACTTGTGTAGGGCTTAAGTTAAGTAAATATAATTACATTAATATTACTTAACCAGAGCAGGCAACTGTGGGAGAATAAACATGCATACCAAAGGTAGATCAAGGATGAGGGCAGAAGAAACGGAGAAGGAAATAGATGAACAAGAACAGGAAATAGAAATAATAACAGATAGGGAAATGGAACAACAGACAGACGAAATAACGGAAACTGAAATAATTACGGACAAGGAAAAGGAAGTAATGGAAGAAGAGGCCCAAGGGGACCAAATAGATAAAGCGGGAGCCAGAGAAATACCAAGTTGGCAGGAGATGATGAAATTTATGGCAGAACAATTTAATAAACAGAAAGAGGAAATTAATGAAAACTGAAAGAGACTGGAGGAAAAATACGATAAAACAAATGAGGAAAACAAGGAGAATTTTAGGAAAACAAATGAGGAAATTAAAGAAACCTCAAAACAAATGAACGAAAGATTAAACCAAATTCACGAAAGGTTAGATAGGAATGATGAGGGTGTAAAACAAATGAACCCAACAGTGAGGCTTAAACCGTACACACCCGTTTTATAACAATATAAATGAAGATCTTCACACCCTTGGTACAAAACATGGAACGTTGGACAAACAGTTTGCCAGTGATTAAAAATACATTTATAAAAACTGACGAGGTACCCGAAGAACCAATTAATGTAAGACGTGAAGCAATGGTGGCGTCTGGGCCAAAACAAGGTTTCGTGAAATGCGGTTGCAAAAAAAAGTTGTGCAGGAAAATCGTCAAAGTGTTTCAAAAACAACTTAAAATGTAATTCCAAATGCCACAACAACACTGCTTATGCTAATACGTAGGGCTCATAGTCAACAAAATTAATAAAAAAGTAAAACATCAATGTAAAATTTCAGTATTGATAAATAGGCACTAAGTTAGTCATTTAATTTTAAGTATTGTATGTTATATACATTACCTGCAAAACCCCAAAAACAAAAACGAACCAAAAATATTTAAAAATGAAAGCCTAAAAGAAATTACGTAGTGGTGCACGTTGCCCGTGCCCATATTTTCGGTCTCTGCGTAAATACCAAATACACAGAACGCGTTGTGGACAAACGCTCATACTCACGACGCTTTATGGGTAATACCATTTTGCGCAATGTCCGAAGGAAGAATCTACATCGACTATTGAGCAACCGCGTTTACCCACAACGCGTTGTGGACAGTTAGTTTCGGACAATGACCGAATACAAATGTTCATGTCGCGTTATGGGTATTTTGGTTTGTCCACATCGAGTCGTGGGCAAATATTTCGGTCATTGGCCGAATCCGGTGTCTGAGTATAACATGTACACATATACGTTATGGAAACCGTACTGGGGCCTCCGCCTCTGTCGTTGGTTAGGCTTTGTCCGTCACCAGGACATATTTGTATTTCTCTGTATTAAGCACGTACAGGTGACAATAACATCGATACAAATATGTTTTCAATTGATTTCCAGTTATTTGGCCGACCTCCACTAAACCTTTCATCATTCGCACATTGTACAAAATACATATAAGTTTTGATTGAAACAGACAAAATGACTAAATTTTCTGCGTGTGAGCGTGCGCGTGTGAGCGCGCGTCTCCTGTAGCCTATGTCACGTTAACGATTCGCTCAACGCGTTTATCCAAACGCAAAAAAAGAGCTCCGCAGTCGTGTGTTTGAATGTGTTTTATCTGTACCAACCGCCGCAGCATCAACCTATCTCTACCGTATATTCTTTCCTTTTGAGAAACCAAGCTCGCTCATGTGTAAAGATTTTCTTTTTACCCTAACGACGATGTCCTCGCACGCGCGCGCTCGCGTACGTCAGTTTAACGCACGTATGTACGACGCATCTTTTCGTTCATATACTGTACGTGGGCTGCCTTTTAAGTCTTTACAAACGACCACTAGATGGCGCTAGTGAGATGTGACATTATCATTGTTGAAAAATTTGTCATATGTTATTTGTAAAACAATTGCAGCTCAGATATTGGCCGAGTAGTTTGTTTATAGTGAGCGTTTAAAACAAAAGTGTTTGTGAAAAAATGGAAATTTCATGTGAAGGTTTTCGTTGGATGATTTTTTACGATTTTAATAAAAGCCTAACAATGCCTCGAATCGCTACGTACAACTTTTGGTAATCAATCACCATCAGAAAAGACTGTTTACAATTGGTTTGCGGAATTTCGCCGTGGTCGTGCTTCAGTCAGCGATGAATTTCATGAAGGTCGACCTAAATCGGTTGTTGTTCCCAAAAACATCGATGCTGTGCACAACATGATTAAAGAAGATCGGCATGTGACTTACCGTGAGATAGAGGCATCCTTAGCCATATCGAAGACTGCAGTACATTAGATTTTACATGAACATTTAGCTGTTAAAAAGATCTGTTCCCGATGGATTCCGCATAATTTGACCGAAACTCAAAAACAGGCTCGTGTCAATTGGTGTAAGGAAATGATCCAAAAATTCAACCGAGGAAATGCAAAATCCGTATACAACATCGTAACAGGAGACGAAACTTGGATATATTCGTACGAGCCGGAAACTAAGCAACAATCAACTGTTTGGGTGTTCCAAGATGAACCGAAGCCAACAAAAGTGGTTCGTTAACGAAGCACTTCCCAGAAAATGATCGCTTGTTTCTTTGCTTACACTGGACATGTCGCGACCATTGCTTTAGAGGATCGAAGAATAGGTAATTCTGAATGGTATACAACAATTTGTTTGCCACAAGTCATCGATGAAATCAGGAAACACAACCGAAAACGTCGCATCATTCTTCATCACGACAATGCCAGCTCTCACACAGCACGTCAAACAATTGATTATTTGAAGGAGGAAAACATCGAATTAATGTCTCATTGCCCGTATTCACCTGATTTATCGCCAAACGACTTCTTTTTGTTCCCGAATGTCAAACAAAAAATGCGTGGACAGCGATTTTCATCATCTCAAGAAGCTGTTGAATCCTTCCAAAACATATTTCTGAGGTACCAATATCAGAGTGGAAAAAATGTTTCGAGACTTGGTTCGAACGCATGTACAAGTGTGTAAATCTCAAAGGCGAATATTTTGAGAAACAATAAAATGATTTGTATCAAAAAATGTTTTTTCTTTCATTGTCTTTGTAAAAACTTAAAAGGTGCCCTATGTAACACGAATACAGGTCAAATGTCGGTAATCTGCAGTAAGCAGACTAATTAACATTGTTTTAAAAATGTATTTTTATATTCGCTTATATATTGACGACATGTTGAGAGCATGGAAATCTAGAGTGACTTCGGGAATACATTTTAACAAATCAGTTTGTATGGGTTCCCTGCTATATGCGGATGACATAGTTCTTATTCAACAAAATGAGAATGATTTACTAAGAGCTATGTTTCAATTCCAAGAAGTGGCAAGAGATTACTCACTGACAATTTCAGTAAGAAAGACCAAAACCATGGCCTTTAAAGGTAAAATATCCAGTGAGGACTAAGATACTTATAAACAAGAGCACTTTAGAAGAAGTGAACCGTTTCAAATATCACGGCTGTGTAGTAAGCTATGAATCTGAATATGATATAAGAGAGAAAATAAATAAATTTAGGAATATTTGTGGTACGATACATAGAAATCTTAGAAATAACACAAGACACAGCAAAAGGATTAAATTTTATAAGACAATTGCAATACCCACGTTTATTTATGCGACTGAGACGTGGGTCACGACAAAAAAGGAATGCGGCAAGATTCAGAGTGCTGAAATGCAGTTTCTTCGAAATACTTTAAATTATACATTGAAAAACAGAATAAGGAATGAAGATATCAGAGCAGAAGTCGAAGTAAAAGACATAAATGAAATTATTTCAATTTACCGAAGACAATGGTGGGATCATCCGCAAAGGATGACAGAGAATCGATGCGAAAGCGGCACTGAACTATAAAGCCATTGGTAGAAGAGACGGTGGTCGTCCGAGGATGAGATGGGTGCCGGAACAGGTTTATATAACCTAATCTTTGAAGAGAAGGAAAAGAAGAAGATGAAGAAGAAGAAAATGAGGAAGAAGAAGAATATTCGCATCTAATCATGTAGACACCTGCATGAAATGGGCATCTATGCTGGTAACTGAACCGGTTAGATGCACCACAAAGTACTTGAAATTGAAAGTAAACGAAAGAAGACCAAGGGACAGGCCTAGAATGTAATGGGGAGATAATATTTTAGAGCTGTGCAAATAAATGATTTGTTCCTGTTTCATGATTTTCGATTTCTTACGTGTATTTGTACACTTTATATCTCGTCGTAGTTTTTATTTCATTTATTCCTGTTATCGAGGAGATTTACGTGTACCCTCTATTCTTCGAGAATTTTGAGGACTTTTTTTTTTGTATAGATTCTGGCTCTGGCTCACTGAAATAATGAAAACCGACAGGCCTATTTTATTATCGGTGACATTTGTTTCTCATTTTCGTTTGGATATATTTTTTTTTAATATCACCAATATTTAAGCGCAATTATTTTCTCTCTGATCCATTTTTATTTGTCACAGTAATATGCATAAGCAACACTGTAAATAAAATAAATTGTTTATTGAAAGAAAAGAGAACATGTAAAACAAAATTTCTGATTGCAGACACCAAGTATGTTCGTGCATGTGTGTTTTTGTTAAACGAACGACTGCTTCACGGAAAAAATTTAGCTAGTATTCTAGATTGTCATAATACACCGATTATACACCGATTGTATTGTGGATGCGATTTAAAACACGTCGATGGAGAAGACAAGTTTGGAAAACATTTTAGAAGTTGTAAAACTCGACGCTTTGAAAATGACCCTCTGAGTATATTTATTAACAAATCTGACTGATAGTCACTATAATTGGTGAATGTTATTAAGTGTCACTTGATTTTTTAAATTGATTTTTAAATTAAAATAATTTAATTCTTTAGATATGCAGCACACACAATATTTTTCAATTGGTTCTATATTATTTAATATTATTATCTACACAAGAAGAAACAATATTATTTAATAAGAGGATTACTAGGGAAGTCTTACAGGACGTTTGCAATATTTTTTAGACTGTGCGAATTTACGAAAGGCAGTTAAGGGTAATGTTAAAGAGAAATATCGTAAAATACAGGAAGATCTAAAGATGAACCTTGGAAAATATTTGTCTCAATGATATTAGAAAACGTTATAACTTCTTCCTAAATAATTTAAGAATTTTTTTATAATCGTTTACTATGAATTATTTTAGAAAACTGTATCACATTTATATGATTTTCAATGGCTCCTCTTCAAAGCCTTCTTCAACTAATGAACCTTATCTGCACTAAACAAAGGCGTCGAATTGTAAATTCATTTCAAACTTAATTGTACCTTGGCATTCAAAGAATTTCGACGAAACCGAAACAACATCTAAGCATGATAATGTTTTTAGGCTTTTGAAACCTATAATGTGGATTACGTTTGGTGGATTACGTAAATCATTTCCAAACCACAGACGATCACAAACAGAGCATGTAAAACCAAATTTATTCTCACTAAAACGTTTGCTAAACTCAATGTCAGCAGCGATTATTTCTGTCTTGATGCGTTTACATATCAAATTTCTAGACTGTGGGGAATCGAAAGTGTGGAAGCGTCACGTTTTTCGATGACGTTTTTTGTCCCAGCCTAAAAACATTATCATGTTAACAACGTAGGCCTACATCAGTAACACCAAACGTAATTTTAAGGTTAGCTCTTGTCGTTTTAACGGCCCGTTAGTTACCTAACAGGGAAAATCACTTCCGTTAAGGTAACCTATGATTTTAACGACCATTATCTGTAACTGATTTTCGTGAAATAGGTTATCTTCCCTTCCTTAACGGATGATTTACTAGCCGTTAAATTCTTAACGGAGGTCGGTGAAACGGGATAAATATGAGACACGCATAATAACCCGTCTTACTTCTACCTGTTTCTGTTTGTTTTTGTGATTTTAATAAAAAACTAGTATTATTTTAGAGGTGTATTTGAGTTTACTATATTATTGCAGTTTGCCTGTTAACGTAACAACATATTCTGCTGCTACAGACTCGAGTTCAGGGGCGGATTTAACATTTTGCCGCCCGTAGGCAGTATAAATTTGCCCCCTCCCACAAATCTCTGTTGGGGGGGGGGCATCATTATATTCCCTCTTTGGTTTTACAATCCGCACTAGTGTTCTGTTTAAATCCAAACTTTGCTACATAATCGCGTGTGCTCTCGTTCATTTGCCAATTAATAGGATCAGAATCTAAGACCTTCCCTACCTGATTTGATGACATTTCATCATGATTTTTGACGTGAACTGGCTCTTCGTTCTTCAAAAATGAAGGTTCCTCCACAACGGACCTCTCTGGCTGAACTGTGTGAACAGTATCTTCACCTTCACTGCTATCACAGTTATTGTCGGTATCACTAGAATGTCTCGATTCCTTAAATATTAGCTTGCCTCGGTTTCTGGAACCAACCTACAATTCGGTATTACATTGACAGATCTACATTTCTCACTTTGATCTGGATTGTCAACATCTACAATCTCTCGGATGATCAACGCCAAATATTTCAACGGTTGAAAACATAAACATTCGCCCGTATTACTTTTGGGTGAAAAACGATAACTGCGTTATAGTTACAAATTAAGTGAAGATAATTTTTATATTCGAGTGTCCTTAATTCAACTGGCTTTTATACTTGTAAATTTGCTTGAATCTAAAAATATCATTTCTTAACTCAAATTTTGCCGCTCCCCAAAATTTGCCGCCCCAGGCAAGTGCCTAGTCTGTCTGTGCGTAAATCCGCCCCTGCTCGAGTTTAAACTATAATGTTAATGGAAACGCTCCGCATACAAATTACATGACAAACAAAAGCGATTACTATCGAAAACAAACAATTTAACAGTATAAACCAATCAATTAGCACGTATTTTATAATTTTACTAAAATTATAACCGATATCCACTATATATCGATCCTGACTATCGCATAATAAAAATATCGAAAATTAGTGCAGGTATGGTAACTGGGAAAGCACCTTTTATTTTTAGACTTTTTGTGTAGTAATCGTTGTGTTTTTTTTTTTTAATGGGTTGTGTATTAACTGAAATAGTGACAAACTACGTGGGTTGCACATATGTAACACAATGTAAAGTGTAACGTCCGCCTTCTGTTTTTTATCAAATTTGATAGCCTCATTGATAAACAAAGTTAAAAGGCAAAAAAAACCCAAAGAAACGATACTAGCATTACCTCAACATACTACCGTTCTACTTACGAAATAGGGCAATTGAGTTCTCAGTTTTAACTCGACCGTTTGACATTTGTCTGTCTATCTCACGATGGTTTTTGAATAAACCAACCGATTTTCATAAGACGTGGCATGCGTGGCTTCAGAACCGTATTGTTTTTGAGTCTGATCCCCCTAAAAACAGAGGTCGGAGAAAATAATGTGAAGGGGTCAAAATTGCAAAAATACCCGCGGGATATCAAATAAAAGGGAATTTTAACCGAAAGCTGAGAATGGTGTTCATTTTTGAAAATTTAAAAATTTTGGGAAGCCAGGATCCAAAAAGCGGATAAAAATTTAATAAAACCTCAAAAATCCATGTGGAGTATCAAGTTAAGGACAATTTTATCAAAAATCTGCATACAGTGCTATATTTTAAAAATATAAAAATTTTTGGACGTCACAAAAGATACAAAAATATGAAAAAAAAAATACAAAAAGACGGCCAGGTATCAAAATAAAGGGGCAAACCAAATCGGAATGTAGCGTTTAGCGTTAAAACTTTTTAAATTTTAGGGGCACCACGGGTCAAAAACGGAACTAAAAATCTTAAGGAAGTTGTAAAAGCCTATGCGGGAAATCAAGTTAGGAGGAATTTTATTCAAAATAGAAAGTCGGTATCTTGATAATTTGACAGAATTAATACCTCTCAGCGCTCAATTGTCTGACACTGAAATTCACCTAATAATAAATGTATCACATTGAAAATTCTAAGGATTGGTCATCGGATACCAGTTATAATTAATTCATTACAAATTCCTTATGCTAATACAGCTAAATATTTAGGAATGACATTAGACGCAAAACTTAAATGGAAGGAGCACGTCAAAAAGAAAAAGCAGGAGTTGAATCTAAAGTTCAGGAAAATGTATTGGCTCTTGGGAAGACAATCCCAGCTGTCAATCCATAATAAATTTCTGTTGTATAAGCAAGTGGTAAAGCCTATCTGGACCTATGGAATACAGCTCTGGGGCTGTGCAAAGAAATCAAACATAAATATAATTCAAACATTTCAAAACAAGGTGCTTCGGTGCATTGTTGATGCACCATGGTATGTAGAAACTACAGCTTACACAGGGATTTAAAAATTGAACTTGTCATTGAGGAAATAAAAAAGCAGACAGTGAAGAATGGGGCAACGCGTCTTGCAGCATGGTTCACCCTGGGATACGGCGACTGCTGGATACAACTAATGCAGCTAGAAGGCTGAGACGAACTAAACCACTTGATCTGATGGATATTAGTTAAATGGAGAGATTATAGCCAATGGGTTATATCTCTTGATTAGTGTCTTTAATTATGAAATGTAAATTACTAGATGGATAGTACTCAGTTGTAATACAAAGAATTTCGACGAAACCGAAACATCGAAGCATGATAATGTTTTTAGGCTTTTGAAACGTATAATATTTATTATACCCGTAGAGGCACAAGCAACGTACGAGTTGAAAGCTGTGTGGAAAATCTTTATACTGTGGGGAATCGAAAGTGTGGAAAAAATATAGTGTTAACATCACCTGGAGCGTTACATTTTTCGATGACGTTACACATTTTGCATCACGCATTTTGTGGAATGACCTCCCAGCCTAAAAACATTATCATGCTAAAATAAACAAATAAAAAAAAAACATTGAAAACAGTGAGCAAGTTCTGCAGCTCAGTGGATTTTACTAGTAATAAGTAACTGGTCACTTATCGTTGAACAAATAAGGGTGGCAATAAGAGCGATATCAAGAAGACAGGCAGAAGTCAGTAACGTAACCTGTCCATAGTGTTGCATACCTCGCAGACAGGTCGGGTGTAATCGAAGTTGTTTCTCGGCTCTCAACACAAGCAACGACACACAATCGCCATCGGTATTTACAAACAACCAGAGAATCGATGTCGCCGTAGGTCCTCATAAAGTTGAGAGTTTATTGTTACGTGGCATTGCCACGAAAGCGGATTGTGTGAGTGCCATTGTCGATGAGGAAAACTGATCAAGTCTGCGGTACGAATACCTTTGTAGTCGTTTTTGTAAGTAACAAGATAAAATCGGTTTCCATTTGCAATGTTTCCTGTTTCGTTTGAGAAAAACACAAGAAAGCAGTTGACAACATATTTTATATAGTTTTTATTTCCAGTAATATATTTTTGTTTGTTTTGTTGACGTGGCCTTGGTGTAATGGTTTAACGTTTAACGAGTATAATTGTCACACCATGCGTGTACTTTATTCTTGTAACTGGCAAAATATAACATAATTTTAAGTGGATGCCATTCGCAACTACGTCCGCACATGGAGCTACTGAAAAAGAACCCGTTGGTGTTGGCTTGCGAGTCATTTAACACGGCGCTACCGTTCAATGACTAGTTTTACTTCTATGTTTCGTAAGGAAATGAAAGTATGGTGATGGCAAAAAAATCGTGTTCGAGATAAGGGCTGATACTGATTGTACTACCCACGAAACACGAAGAAAAGTCGGTTTCCGAAAAGTGTATCTGTGTCATGTCTGTGTGTAGAGTTGTTTCTGCTGCAAATTCAAACAGAATCAAATAGTTTTTGGCACGTGTGTCTGAATTGTAGAGGACTCAAGGCATATTGATTTTGGTGAAGATCGGTTAAGGGGAAGGGGTAATTTACCTGCAACGTTTTACGTTTTAACAAGAGTAAAGTACTTATTTTGATAAATAAAGTCTCCTGAAAAGAAGGTCATAATAATCCACTGTAGAAAGGTAGATTAAATATCTATAAATGAAAAGGATAGTTGAAGGGTGAGGGGGTAATTTCCTATAAATAAAAATTATTGTTGAAGGGGGAGGGTATACTTTTTTATATGTATACTACGTTATCGGCAACAAAGAAGTAATTTGTTGTTAAAATTCCTTCCCGGGCTGTTTGGCCGTGCTCCAATGTTTTCTGCAAAACCAGACTTCGGCAGTTTCATCGACTACCATCATCAGTGAAAATCGAGTGCGCTAACTTGAGGTGGTATACGTTAGTGACCACGGTGCTGTGGTTAAGGCTGAAGAAAGAAGCAGTTTCTATGGAAATATTTTATTCCGAAAATGATTTTTAATATAAATCTTAAAACATGGAAGTCATGTATGGTTCTCCGTACCGATATTTTTTAATGCGCTGTGTATTAACTGAAATAGTGACAATCTACATAGGTCGTGCGTATGTAACACAACGTGAAGTGTAACGAAACAAATTGTGAAAATCCAGCACACTAAAGCAGACTAAAAGGAATTACTTTCATTAATGTGCAAATCATTGCACTACAGTTATTTGCTATCCAGCACAGCTTTTCGTAGTGCTTCCATCAGTACGGTACATACAATAAATGTGCAACATTTTGTGCAACAAAAATTGCACTATAAACAAATTTAACGAATTAACATATAAGAAAAAAAAACAACCTATTCCCACCTTATCTTGAATTACTTGAATTTAATTTAAAACTTCTCTAACTTAATTACTTAAATTTAACGTATTTCAACTTAACACCACGGCGCGCTTACAACAATAGTGTATAGCTCAACCAAATTGACATCAAGACGCGCCAAAACGGGGCTAGCGTCAGCAGATACAGAGACGGAGTTGTTCCCCCCACCATTGTGCGTCTTACACATCCTGGATAGGAAAAGGTACAGCTAGACTCCAGTGAGGAAGTGTGATGATGATGATGATGTTCCTATTTAGTATCATTCATCGTCGCTACGGCGCGGCGGTATTATTTCCCACTCTGTGAACCTCATAGCAAATGGGTCTGGTGGCGGTCTCCGCATCCTGTTCTGCCAACTGTTGATGGATGGACGACCGTGTTACGTAACATTAGGACTATATAGTAGCAGCAGGGTACATTGTGTATGTCGATACCATTTGTCGCGGGTAATATTTTATTCTGTCAGCGACGGAGTTAAGGTGCTTCATCATTCAACTGCCATCGACAACTGGCCTTTCTTCTTGCGCGCGTTGAAAAATAATTTTACTAAAAAAATATTACGTAACTTCAAGCAGCTATATATTTTCTATATTAAGAATTCTCAGTGTAAGAATTTCGTTCGTATTGAAGTTTGCGGAGGTGGAGTAAGAACAGAGGGTATGTATAGTACTCAATGAGTATGTAGAGTAGTACATTAGGTGTAGGGCGTTCATGTAACCGCTGTTGCCGGCGGCAACAGTACAAGCAATGAAAGAAAATAAAATTAATTACATCAGAGAGTAAATTCTTTTTTTTTTTAGTATCGGCCATCTAAGGACCACATGCCAATTTAAATTCTTTACTCTTTGTTCTTTTCTTCTTTTTTTCCAAAATTCTTTCATCTTTTCACTGTGTCTCTTCTTCCGGTCTTCAAACCACTTTGAACCTGCGTTTTTATCTCTCCTATCCTGGACTTTCTCCATTTTCAACACTTTTTCCCGAAAAACTTCTCTGTCAATTGCTTCTTCTGCGTGTATATTATTTTTTTCTAAATCCTTGTGGACTTCTTTAATCCAACTTGATGTTGACTTCTTCCCCCACAGATATCTGAAGATTTGCTTTGTCTATATAAATGTCCAAAAAATAATAGTCTTCTTTTTCTCATTGTTTCTGTTATATTTTCTATACTTTGATATACTTCATAATTACTTCTTAATTTCCAACCTACTGAAGTTTTTCGTGGGCCTAATAATTTGTAAATACTTTAATTATTCATTAACTTGAAATGTGAACAACATTGCTCGAGAAACTTGAAGAAAAGCGCAGTATTGCTTTCGAACTGCTGGTCGCTTGTACCGTCACTTTAATGTTGTGTTTCCGGCTCAGACACCGGTGACGTTCTACTGTGTATGGTCATTGATATCGTAGTAGTTGTCACTGTACAGACTAGGGAAGGAGATGCGTTCGTCCGCCCGACGTGTTGCCGCTGTGTAAACCGGCAAAACGCTCAGTTATCACCTATCTTTGTTTTCGGAACCGACGCGTACCAGTTACTACGTGCACCTGTTTCTGTTTTGTTCGTTTAGTTCTGTGTTTGTTTATTAACTTTTAATTCGATTATTTGTGTTCGGACTTATTCTGTGTAAATATAACGGAGTCAGATTACGTTGTAACGATACCGGGGGACCCGAGTTCGATTCCCGGTACCGAATCACAATTGTATAATTATTATTGGTTCTGTTCTTATATTTTTGTTAATAATAATGATATTGTTTGTTAATAATTATTATATTGTTTTGTAATAATGATAATTGATATAAAATGTTAAATATAAATAATTATATATGTATAACTGAATGTATGAAAACAGAACTTTGTATGAGTGATGTAATGGAAAAATGGTGGGTTGTCAAGGAGACTGTTTTGTTTTTGTGAGAGGAAGATGATGAAGTTGTTAATTTTTGGATCTGTAGAAGAAAAGATGAAATAAAAATTGTTCTTTTGATATCTAAAGTGAAATTGATGGAAATAAAAATTGGTACAACAAAAACTGAGAAAATATTGATTATATTATAACATTAAAAAAAATGTTCAACTAAGAATAAATAATAAATAGACCTCCGAAGAGAAATAATGAAAGGCTACAACCTATAAAATTGGTGCTCAGCGGTGTAGATTATAATCTTAAAATTTGTGCAGAAAATATGAAAATAACACACAAATTTAAAAAAAACAACGGTTGCTAAGAAAAAAAAATATACTGAAAAGGGAGATACATATTGATGCTGATTTGAACAAGAGGCAAGAAGTCCTGAAGGAACGTGAACTGGAAGTCGTCGGAGGATTTTTTCGGAACTAAGAAGGAAGAATCCAGGCCGAGACGAGACAGTCCTTGCAGTTCGAGTTGAAGGCAACTTATGTACAAGAAGCTCCTGAAGGCGGATCATCAAGGTGTTTGGGTGAGTCCGGCAGATTTTTTTGTTTTGTTTCTTGCTGTTGATGTTGTCTGTGGTTCGTGTGGTATACTGTCTTCTTAGTAAAACATCTCATTAAAATGGCATTTATTCAACGGTACCCAAAAGCTGTTTTGCACGAAGTTGCGATCGATCTAGATCTTGAAATTCGTGAAGGAATGAGTAAGGATTATACTCGTCTAATTCAATCGTATGAAGATTACGATGAAGAATTAATGAAATATCTGTTACAGAAAACAGAAACAGAAATTGTTAGACGTGAAACAGTAGCAGCTGAAGCTGTGAAAGAAGAAAAAAGATTAGAAAGAGAGTTTGAGTTAGAGAAATTGAGGATTCAACAGACTTCTAATACTGAAGTTGAAGTTAGAAAAATTGTAGAACCAAAATTGTATAATATAAAAGATGTAGGTATATTTGATGAAAAAGAGGAAGATGTGTCATTTTCCTTCGAAGATTTGAAGGTGCTATGGTACATTCGAAAATACCTCTTGAAGACTGGGTTATTGTTTTAACAAGTGTTGTACCAATGGTAATCAAAGAACTTATTCATCGAGAACCAATAGAGCTAGCAGAAAATTATAATTATGTAAAAGAATTATTTATGAGAAAATATCAGTTAAACCCTGAAAAACTCAGACAAAAATTCTTTAATATTAGACACTTACCGAACCAGACTTGGGCAGATTTTGTATATCAATTGACAATATATTTTGAAGGATGGGCTGAAGGATGGGATGAAGGCAGTTGATGTCAAAAGCTTGAAAAATTTAATGATTTTAAATCAGTTAAAATATCGGGTTCCTACCCAAATAAAAGAACAGCTGAGTCAAGATTGGTTAAATTTAAGTACACCTTTGGAGTTACAGACACAACTAGAGAAAAATGACGATTTGAGGACTTGTCTTAACCAAAAAACAAGTTTGGATTATATTAAGATAGAGTCGAATCCGAAAAATGTTCTGAAGGTGCAACCTAAATCTAATGTTCCAGACAAGGAATTTAAAAAAAAGGAAGATTCAAAGATAAGTGAATTTAAACCTGAATTTGAAAAACGGAAAGAGATGCGATGTTATTTATGTAATTCATTGGATCATTTGAGGAATAGATGTCCTAAAAGTTTATCTAGTAATGAACCCTCAAATGTAGCAGGAATAGTTGAAGAGGTCTCTAGTTTTATGAAAGAGACTAAAGAGGATTTGAAAGTTGGAGGCATTTCTCAATCTGATTTAGAAAAGCAAGTAATGCCATTCAAGTGTCAAGGGAAAGTTAACGGTAGACAAGTTCAAATACATCGGAACACAGGTGCTGATATTGATGTGGTGCATCAAAATTATGTATCTATTGAACATTACACGGGCGAACATAGATGGCTTAACACCCCATTATTTCCAGAACCCTTCTGTTGCCAAATAGTAGACGTCACTTTGGAAATTCCTGAAAAGGTAATACTTGCTCAGGCTGCAGTCACAGCTAGTCCAGCTTATGAAGGAATTTATTTGATGGGGAATGAAACGGCGCAAGGTTTACAAAACACAAATGCACATTTGTTAGAATTTGTGAATGCCGTAAACATAAAGTCTATGTTAGTTAGGCGAGAAATAGAAGTAAAAGAGCAGGCAGAACAAGAAAAAATTCAAAATGATCAGCTATCAACCGTTGAGACTGAAACAAAAGAGGAAGATAGACTCCTTGAAGGAAAGGACAGTCATCAACAGGGTGAAATGTTGTCCCTACTGAATACGACACATGAACAATTCATGGCTGCTCAAAATTCTGATTCCGAATTGTTAGAGATGCTCCAAGAAGTACAATCTAGACCCGAAGAAACAAATTATGACTTAGAAAATGGAATATTGTATTATAAAACGAATAAATATGAGGATAACTATAGTAAAAAAATTGTTGTGCCTCAAATATTTCGTGAGCAGTTGATGATGGCATGTCACGATACGGCCTCCGCACATTTGGGAGTTACCAAAACCAGAAAACGACTTAGTAAGTACTTCTATTGGCCAGGATGGGCAAAAGATATATCGGAATTTGTTCAGACGTGTCTCCCTTGCCAGCTAGCAGGAAAAGGGGGAGAGAAAAAGAAAGCTCCACTAGTCTTGGTACCACAAATTGAAGAAATATTTTTTCGAATCAACATTGACACTTGTGGGCCTATGATTGAAACGTTTAGAGGGAATAAATATATTCTCACGGCCATTTGCATGGCTTCTAGATATCCAGAAGCCATTGCATTGCCAGACATAAAGTCACCAATTCAATGGAATGAGAAATGTGAGACGGCGTTTAAAATCTTAAAGAAAATGATCGCTTCTGAACCAGTATTAAAGGCGCCTGAGTACGAAAAACCATTTATGCTTCAAGTTGATGCATCCGACGTCGGAATTGGCGTAGTATTGAGTCAGACCGATAAAGACGGATATGAACATCCAGTTATTTTTTTAAGTAGAAAACTGAAAGGGCCAGAAATAAATTATGCGACGACCGAAAAGGAATGCGCTGGCATCGTTTGGGCCGTTCTTAAACTCCGTCAATATTTAGATGGGGGACTGACTTTTACTATTGTAACAGACCACAATCCTCTGATTTATTTAAAAACTATGGGATCTGCAAATGCCCGATTAATGAGATGGGCACTTGCCTTACAACCATTTGATTTTGTCATTACTCATAAGGCCTGGAAATATCACAAAAATGCTGATAGTTTAAGTAGGGCCATGTGCCAAAAAGGTGATGTGGACATACAGACAACAGCACGGCCTGAATTTACCAGAGTTACCTAAGCAATATTGTCATTCAATTTTCACCCTCCTTGTTGGAAGCCGAAAATTGAATAGACTTAGGCGGGGAGGGATTGTAACGATACCGGGGGACCCGAGTGCGATTCCCGGTACCGAATCACAATTGTATAGTTATTATTGGTTCTGTTCTTATATTTTTGTTAATAATAATGATATTGTTTGTTAATAATTATTATATTGTTTTGTAATAATGATAATTGATATAAAATGTTAAATATAAATAATTATATATGTATAACTGAATGTATGAAAATAGAATTTTGTATGAGTGATGTAATGGAAAAATGGTGGGTTGTCAAGGAGACTGTTTTGTTTTTGTGAGAGGAAGATGATGAAGTTGTTAATTTTTGGATCTGTAGAAGAAAAGATGAAATAAAAATTGTTCTTTTGATATCTAAAGTGAAATTGATGGAAATAAAAATTGGTACAACAAAAACTGAGAAGATATTGATTATATTATAACATTAAAAAAAATGTTCAACTAAGAATAAATAATAAATAGACCTCCGAAGAGAAATAATGAAACGCTACAACGTTGAACCGGGACCATCTTCTTCTGCCAGCGAATGATACGTAGAAAATACACTAAAAAAGTATTTTGGCTCTAAAAAGAATATCTTTACCAAAAAATGCTATCCTTTTTTCGAAAATCATGAAACAGGAAGAAATCATTTATTTGCACAGCTCTAAAATATTATCTCCCCATTACATTCTAGGCCTGTCCTTTGGTCTTCTTTCGTCTACTTTCAATTTCAAGTACTTTGTGGTGCATCTAACCGGCTCAGTTACCAGCATAGATGCCCATTCCATGCAGCTGTCTACATGATTAGATGCGAATATTCTTCTTCTTCTTGTTCTTCTCTTCAAAGATTAGGTTATATTAACCTGTGCCGGCACCCATCTCATCCTCGGATGACCACCGTCTCTTCTACCAATGACTTTATAGTTCTGTGCCGCTTTCGGCAATAGATCCTCTGTTATCCTTTGCGGATGATCCCACCATTGTCTTCGGTAAATTGAAATAATTTCATTTATATCCTTTACTTCGAGTTCTGCTCTGATATCCTTATTCTATCTTGCAATGTATAATTTAAAGTATTCGAAGAAACTGCATTTCAGCATTAATTTTTAGGCTAAGTTTTAGCCTAACAGAACCGGCAACAGCTGTTATCTACCCACGCCACGGCACTGGTTCTCATAGTGTTGTTAAATTGTAATTGAGAAGTCATGTTAATAATTTTTTTGTATGAAAGTGATTCAGTGGAATAATAAATTTCACGTGCTCAAGTTTTGCATCATGAGGTACTGGAAGTGTTAACTGTGTACTTGCTACTTGAATGTAAACGAATGGCTGATACAGATGGCCGCAGATGATGAAGAAGAAGAGTGTGAGATGCGTTTTATTTAGACATTACGACTGTATCATCTTTAAACGAAAATAACTAGTATGCTTCCTGAATTGCGGAACTTGCTTATTACCGAAGTTTTAACGATTAATTTTTGATATTAGATAATTTTTCAATTATGGAAAAATTTACAACAAAATGATTACTCTACTATTTGCTTATGAATATAACAATTGTGGAGAACACAATCATACAATAAAAAATAAAAATTTTAAACATACGGATTTGAGTTACAGTTACTTTTAGTCCGACATGCTGCTGGAGTTTTACCGTTTTGTTCAAATTTCCTGAGGTCCCGAAATTTTGAAATTTCCATAACGTAACACTAAATTCAGACGTTAGTTAAAATTGTCGTTAATTTGATACCCCACATGGAATTTAGTGTCTTTTTCAAACATTTTTACCCGCTTTCGGGCCCCTATGTCCAAGTGTTTTAAAATTTTCAAAATGAACACTATATTCAGTTAGTGATTAAAATTCCCTTCAATTTGATACCCCACAAATTTGGGTTTTTGCGATGTTTTCACAATTATGACCTTGTCACATGGGGGGGGGTGCATGGACTTTGTTACTTGCTGTTTCGAAAAGCAAAATCCAACTCAGGGGCCCCTATTTTGAAGAATATCCACAAAATATATGCATTGACAGTTAAAGGATCTCAATCGTTGGGGAACAACGAATCCATAATTGTACGGTTTCCTAAGGAACTACGTACTTTAAGGGGGATAAAATTGTTTGTAGTTGATGTGTCAATAATTAATTTTATACAGTACATCGCTCTAATTATTTTTTTAAGCAAACCTAACTTAGACAACTTATATTCGTTTCCCAAATGTATTGAAAAATGTACAACATAATTTGTTGATCGTCTTCGTGTAGATACAGCTGAACGAACGGAGAGAGTTTTAATTTGACCGTTTGGCATCTCCTTGCCACATGATAACTTTTGAATGCATTAACCAATCTTCGTAAAACTTAGCATGTTCGTGTTCCGCTTTTACCCTACAAAATCCTGTTGTTTTTAAGATTGATCCCGCAAAAAATAGTTGGTCGGGGGTAAAATGTAAGGGGACCACAATTTTGAAAAAATCGCAAAAGCCTATGCAGAGTCAAGTTAAAGGGAATTTCAACCATAATCTGAGCATCTCAGCATAACTTTTGAAAATTAAAAACCATTTTGGGCGCTAGGGCAGAAAAGGTAGGTGAAAATTTTGATAAAATAGCAAAAATTCATGTGGATTACTGTTATCAAATTAAAAAGAATTTTAATGCAGTTTAGGATATTTCAAAATTTTGGCAGTACAGGGCACAGCAAAGAGATTAAGAATTTCAAAGAAATTGTGAAAATCCAGCAGAATGTCAAACTAAAAGAATTGTAACACAAATCCAAGTGTTCATAATGTTTAGTGTTTAATGTGTGATTGTATGAATGTATGACCAAGAAACAAGACAGAAAAAGACAGACTCCGGAAGTGGCGTTCTTAAGAGGAGTTAAAAGGGGTTCTAAACGTTGACCCTATAAAGAATGAGGCCATAAGAGAAGAGTTACGAGTTTTTAACTTGAATGAATAATTAAAAGATTACAAAGAGCGGTGGAAAGAACACTTAGAAATATCGTCAGATTCCAGACTGGCCAAACAAGTCTGGAAACATAAACCTATAGGACACAGGTGTGTGTGTAGGCCTGTACCCAGGAAGGCTGGAGGATCTTTGAAGACGGAGCAGGCCGCACCTTGGCTGTGCTGTGTTGTGAGGATGATGTATGATTGTGTGCTCTACGATTGTACTGTGGAAATAGCAGAATAATGTTTTTTTTTTGTAATCTTTCTCATAACTGAGAAATTCTCTAGTACCGAAAATTATGTAATACTGAATGTACTTCGTTCAAAATAGTGACCGATTTCTTCAGCTCATGGGGCATAATAGTTTTTTGTTTTGTTTCGGGAAATTAAAATCTAGTGGCTACATTGAACGTCTGCAGAACATGAAGAAAGTAGTTACTGACCAGCTGAAAGCATTGACAGTTGGATTCCAGCACTGTCTCAGTCGATGGGGAACGTCGTATCCGTAAGTGTAGGCTACGGCCGCCTAAGGAACTACGTACCTTTAGGGGATTAAAATTGTTTGTAGTTGGTGTGTCAGTAATTAATTTTATACATTGCATCGGTCTTGTTGCTTTTTAGACAAACCTTTCACGTGACAGTAAAACGTATGTTCACAGCAGACAACTGCATGTTCTTCTTTTATACAGGCTTAATCATCTGTTTTTCTTCACGCGCCAAAGGGATTCCCACGTCCATCATATATGCGCTTGTATATGCGCTCGGCCAGAATTTCGTTTTCCAAACTGTTTAGAACCTCGAACTATTTTACTTCCATGTTCCGTAAGGAAATGGAAGTACGGTGATAGCGAAAAATCGTGTTCGAGATAAGGGTTGATTCTGATTGTACTACCCTCAAAACATGAAGAAAAGTCATTTCCGAAAAGTGTCTGTGTCTAGAATTTTTTCTATAGCGAACGATAACTGCCGCAAATTCAAACACAATCAAATAATTTTTTGTATATGTGCCCGAGTTGTATCTCAAGGCCTTGTGAAATTCGGTTAAGGGGCAGGGGTAGTTTACCTGCAACGTTTTACGTTTTAACAAGAGTAAAGTACTTATTTTGATAAATAAAGTATCCTGAAAAGAAGGTCATAATAATCCAATGTAGAAAGGTAGATGAAATATCTATAAATGAAAAGGATATTTGAAGGGGGAGGGGATAATTTTTTATAAGTGTACTACGTTATCGGCAACGAAGAAGTAGTTTCTATGGAAATATTTCATTTCAATTTGTCAAACATAAAACTCGATTTACAAGGTGGGGGATATTTTTTTTTAGAAATTATCTAAACGAATTCAAGTAAATAATTTGAAATATAAATCTTGTAACGTGGAAGTTATGTATGGTTCTCCATACCGATTTTTTAAATTAATCTATCGTCGCTTGCCCTGTCAACATGGTCATTCCATTTTCTTTTTCCCCATTTGACAAATTTTACTACTTCCTGTTGGGCACTGCCGTACGTAATGTCACTATTTCGTATTCTGTCACGTCTGGTTATCCTGAGTGCATTCATTTCTATCTCTCTTAACGGTTGTCTGTTACAGCAGGCAACTGTGAACATTATGTTTGTTCCCCAAACGTATGGAAAGTGTAAAACGAAATTTGTTGACCGTCTTCATGTGGAGAGATATTATATTGTAATAGCTATGTGTAGATTTGTGTGTGTGTGTGTGTGTGTGTGTGTGTGTGTGTGTGTGTGTGTGTGTGTGTGTGTGTGTGTAGACCGCTGGTGACCGTCGTAAATCTCGTTGGTCATACAGTATTGCGTTCTCCTAAACAACATCCAGATCGAGTGTGTGTAACAATTTATTGTGCGCTTTTGGCGCGTCGTCTGATTGCCAATGAACTCCGCTGCGATAGTAATGGGCGGTCTGTATTATTTATGATTATGGGCGGAAGATAAGAAGTAAATTTAGAGCAGAACCGTAAAATAGAATTCGCTGCTCCCGGAGCTGCGGAGATCTTTCACTATTTTCAGTGAAACACATTTATTATTACGTAAAATCAAATGAATAATGTTTTTTTCGTAACTGATATCTCATAAAGATATGTAAACTATTTTTTTCAGAGTGTATGGACTTTTTGATGACAGTACATAATTTGATTGTTGACAGATATTAAGTTTGTCAAATTATTAATACAGAGCTCATATTTTAACTAAAATTTTATAAATTGACACCGCTCCTATACTTTTTATGAAATGTAACTTCCAATTTTGGTCTTGGTGCTCGTAAAGTTTTAAAGAAAAGTTTTAAAATTTTTAAAGAAAACGCTCCATTCGGTGTTGAGTTAAATTTCACTTTTAATCTGATACATGTTAGGACTTTACAAAATTTATGTCTACTTTTTTGGCTAAAATTTTTAAATTTCAAAAACTGAACACAATTTTCAGATCGTGGATAAAATTATTGTTAATTTGATATCCCACATGGCTTTTTGTGGTTATTTTCCAAAATTTTCCTCCCCACATTTATGCCTCCCGCTCCATTTTTTTTTTGACTGGATTCATCTAAAAGACAATAGGAACCTGTGGGAAATATAACTTACCGAGTGTTTATGTTGATGCATTTAAAATGAATGTATCGTGAGACACCTCGAGTAGACAGACAGGGAGGCAGACGCCGTACAGTCGAGTTAAAACTGTGAAGTCAATTATACAGAGTGTTTCCAAACTTCGGGAAATATTCTACTCATTAAACAGAAGGAAAAGTGCCCATTGAACGTAAGTTGAAAAATGCTTTGTTTTCCGTTTCTAGGTCGGCTGTTTTTGTATAAAAAATTTATATAAACCAGATATAACTTCCATGTTCTAAGATTTATATATAAAATCGTTTAAATATAAATTGAAAATTTTGACAAATTGAAATGAAATATTTCCATAGAAACTAGCGGGAAACTGGATCGTATAGGCTACGTTTCAACACTGGAAATGTTTTATTTATGTCTTAGAGGAAACGACTAATATTAAAATTCCATTTGTATCGGTGGAAATTTTTAGTGAACGTTCAGTCGACAGGCGAACGTAATCAGTATTCAGGGAATAAATTAAATACACATTTTGTTAAACGAGCGAAACGAGTTCTCAGTTTTAACTCAACCGTTTGGCATTTGTTTGTCTCCCTACCTGTCTGGGGTATGTCCACGATAACGTCTGAACGCATCAACAGATTTTTGTAAAATTTGTCATGCGTGACTACAGTTTTGTCTGAGATTGATCCACCAAAAATGGGGGGAGGAGGGCGGTAAGCATAAATATGAGTGGGCAAAAGTGTCATAAAATTGCAAAATCTCGTGTGGGGTAACAAACCAAAGGAAATTTTAACCACAACCACAAAGGAAATTATCCCAAAAATTTGGCGAAAATTTGGATAAAATCGGAGAAATTCATTTAGGGTATCAAATTAAAGAGAATTTTAACTAAAATCTGAAAGTCACAAAATGATAATAAAATCTGGAATTTTAATCAGATGTTCCAGAATTTTAATCAAATCTGGAAATCACAAAATTTTGGGACCATAGAACCCAGTAAAGTGATCAACAATTGAAAAACAAAAATAAAATTGAAAATTGTGGAGGACTAAAAGGAATTGTAACCCAGTACCGAATGTTCGTAATTTTTACTTTATATTTAATGACTGTATGCTCTAAAGTTCTAATCTTATTAAAGGCATAGTAGAGTAATCTGGAATTTTGTAATTTTCTCATAATTGAAAACATATCTAACAATGAAATTTATTTATGTAATAATAAATGTACTTAGTTCAAAATAGTGAGCGAGTTCTGAATTATAACTTCAGAATGTATGAAATATTTTATTAAAATAAATTGTGTATTCTAAAAATTTTAATAAACGTTTTGAGAAATACATTTAAAGTAAAACAGATTATTGTATTTTATACATTAGTACGCATAATATGCATATAAGTCTTACACAGCGTGTACTTTAGGTTCCCCAAATTGAAATTTTTGAAGATTCCAGATTTGTAAGGTATAATTCATCAGACGAATGTTATGTCACTTTCGGAAAAATAAAATAAGAATATCGGTTTGGGACTATACATGACTTCCATCTTCTAAGATTTATATTTAAAATCATTTTCGAAATGTAATGTTTCCATAGAAACTACTTCTTTCTTCAGCCTTGACCACAGTACCGTGGTCACTAACGTATACCACCTCACGTTAGCGCACTTGATTTTCACTGATGCTGGGAGTCGATGGCACTGCCGAAACGTCTGGTTTGAAGAAAACATTGGACCACGGCCAAACAGCCCGGGAAGGAATTTTAACAACAAACTACTTCTTTGTTGCCGATAACTAGTACACATATAAAAAATTATCCCCTCCCTCTTCAACTATCATTTTCATTTTATAGGTAATTACCCCCTCCCCCTTCAACTACCCTTTTCATTTGATGATATTTTATCTACCTTTCTACAGCGGATTATTATGACCTTATTTTCAGGATACTTTATTTATCAAAATTAAGTACTGTACCCTTGTTAAAACGTAAAACGTTGCAGGTAAACTACCCCTTCCCCTTAACCGATCTTTACCAAAAATCAGTAGGCCTTGAGCCCTCTACAAACATTATTTGATTTTGTTTGAATTTGCGGCAGTTATCGTTCGCCATAGAAAAAATTTTACACGGACACAGACACAGAGACACTTTTCGGAAAATGACTTTTCTTCATGTTTTTAGGGCAGTAGAATCAGAATCAGCCCTTACGTCGAACACGATTTTTTCGCAATCACCATACTTCCATTTCCTTACGGAACATGGAAGTTATAATATGTGTAACTTTGTTTATATTGAATTTTACACTTTTTCACATTTTCTTGTGAGAACAAACGTTATTTGTCCGTATTTATTTTTAATAGAACGAATTTCGGTGAAAGTAACTATTTTCAACAGTCAGCACTTGCTAAATTTCTGCGGATAGCCTTAAATGTGTCATATCCTTCTAGGTCTGTTTGCTCGTTTTCCATGTTATTATGGATTTATACGTTTACTAGACTTTAAGCCTTCCACTAATAATAATCATGGTTTCGTTTGTGTTACCGCATTCACGGTCGATCTGCGTGTTTGAGAGGTTTACGATTGTGTTTTATTTTATAAGAGGTTTCACAAATGTGTTCTCACAGGTGCTGTGTTTCCATGTTGTCATTTCTGGTGAATTATGTGAATAGCACGGCAGTTGTCTTTGAATAGCACGTGTGGTAAAGGTTGCCAACAAGTTCCAGTCAACTCAACTATCTGCAGCAGCTACAATTAAAGTATGAAGATTCCAAAGCTGCGAAAGAAGATGAAACCCTTGGAAAAAATTAAATATTTCCCACTGTTATACTCTCGGTCTAAGCAATTTTAGTATTTTTTGAAATAAAATGCAACCGCTTGTTAAAATGGATTTCTACTGGGGACTGATCACGTGCCTCCAAAACTCGCCGGTGCGTAAAATAAACGGGAACGAGAAACCACTACGCTGGAGTGCGGTTACCGATCCCTGACGCGTGACAAATACAGTACGTCAACCACTTTCCGACCGCTGTAGACTGATTGAGTCCTCACATAGTGTACTGAACTCCCCTCTCTCTAGTGCCTTCAGATCAAATGGATATCCACGCTGCTGGATTTTCACAATTTTTTTCAAATTTTTGAACTCCTTATTTTTGGCCGTGGGACTCAGAATTTTGAAATTTCCCTAAACTTACCCTACATTCAGGTGTTATTAAAAATTGTCTTTATACCCGATTTCTAATTAGACTGGATAAATATTTTGCGTATTCCCCTACTACAGCTTCTGTGGAAAAGATGACTACTGAATGTTTTATATGATTTTATCTACTAAAATCTAATCCAATGGGGGTTGTGATCCTCCCCATGGTCCTCTTGCCTACGTCTTTGAGTGGGGGGGAGTAGATATACGACTTATTACTAGTTGAGCCAATGAATATACTCTGTATTCGAATGGGCGTAAGTTTTGGTGTTAAGGAAAGTAAAAAAAAAACTGTATTAAACCTGAGAGAGTGTTGCTGTTAATAATAAAAAATCACGCAGTGAACAAACAACAAAGAACACTGTCTATTCGCTTGCTAAATGTTGTTCATCGTTAATCCGGCAACCAACCAGACGCTAAATAAGTCTGTTGTGTTGTTACAATACTCCGGAGCACGAAGTACACTTGGGACTTGACTTGAGTTAGCGTCAGACCTTAAAACTCGTAAATAACGTCTGTAACAAAGGTCACGTATAAGTAAGGGAAGGGGGGCTGCGTGCCGAGGGACTTTTGAACAGAACATATATTTCATTACGTAGAACAATAGACGAAGCAAATTTTAAAGACAGTAAGAGGGGAATACAGGTTGTTTATCATATCGCAGAATTACAAAGAAAATAAGATAAACATATGTATAGGTATGTGTGGTAGAAGAGAGGGGGAGAAATTACAGAGTTATAGAAATAAATAAATAAACTTAGAGTCCAGGTGTCATCTGGACTGACGAAAGGATGTCATTCTTGAGACATCGATCAAGAATGAAGGAGATGTGGGAGAGGAGGAAGAGGGAGGAGAAGAGGGGAGGAACCAGTTGAATCAAACCTAGTCCACAGTGGCTCAAAAAAAAAAAAAAAAAAAAAAAAAAAAAAAAAAAAAAAAAAAAAAAAATTAGAGACTTGAAAGGAGTTAAAGGAGAAGGAAAACTATCTCTACGAAAGGAAAGGGTTGTAACATATTGGATATCATATGACGAGATATAGGCTGCACAAAGAGTTGCGTTAAATAGAGAACTAAAGGTAGGAAGAGAGAGATCGAAATAGACGGAGCCGCACTGGAAGGATGGGGTTGTTACAAATCGGATTTTAGACCTAAAAGTAGAAATAAGACGGTCTGAGAGAGCTCGAGGTGGGTAGCGGGTGGGTTGTACGGGTGACTGACACAGCTGAGTGGGAGGCACAAGTATAACGAGCTCTGAGCTTTATATATAGGCCTACTGTTTCGTCCTTTAACCGCGCGGTAGAAATTACTCTACGGCTCTTGTTTATTCTGAAATCATTGTTGTTATCAAGACTGTTGTACTCTTCGCGATTCCATTACGGTCTTAGTGTCAGCTATTTATTGTACAACTACAACATATTGTTACGGAGACTGCGTGAGTCGTGATCTTAAAACAGTGGAGTAAGTCACTAAACACCAGGGAAATAAATGGTCACAATTTTATTGACACTTCTTTAAAACAATAGTATCGTATTATCACATTACAGTAGTTATTTATTGTTTATAAATATTATTATAGTTACTGTGTCTTTCTATTTTTTTTACATTTATTTATGAAATCTGTTAAAACATAACAATAAGCATAATATTGTTGACAGAATAGCATGGAGACAACTAGTCCAATGACTAGTTCTGTGTATGACTTTTTAAACGTAGCATATTATGTACAATGTATTTAGAGTGTTAAAGTCTAAGTCCAGAAGAAATGCTAATTTTAATCATCTTGTGTGTAGGCTGTTATCTATCAGATAAGAGGATTCGCGTGCTCTACAAGCTGTTTCGTAAACCTTTCGCTGAACATCGCAATGGTTTCGCTGACTGTAGACAGGTCTAGGTCGCAATAGATGTCTGTCTTGCTGACGAACCGCGGTGGATTGGTTATGACACGGAATGCCTTGGTCTGAAACCCTTCCATTACAGCACTGTTGGATTTGAAAGCAGTCCCTCAAAGCCTATAAGCCGCTGTCCACACAGGCTTGAAGACAGTATTGCAACCAACAGCTTATTTCACATTGACAGTAATGATTTTCTGCCCAGCAGCCAATAGTGTTTGCGAAACTGATCTCCAGTTGTTTCCTCTTCATCCAAATATGGTTGCGCCATGTACGCTGTTTGTCTAGATGGATACCCAAGTATTTTACAGAGTCGGCTACCGGGATATCTTTGCTGCTTAACCTCACAGTTGGTGTTGTCCCGTGGCATTTTGTGAAGGTGATGTGTGCTGATACCTTCCCCCTTTTTTAATCTCATGTAGAGAACTCTGTAGTAAAATCATTGCTTCCTCTGTATCTTTCTTTATAGAAAGGATCGCAGTATCGTCAGCGTACTAAGATCACGTTATTACTAGTTGCCACATCTGCTGTACAAAACTAGACCCAGAACACTTCCATGGGTAACTCCTGATATCATTGGGAACAGTCTAGGGAAATAGATGGTCATAATTTTTATTAACACTTTAAAACAATATATAGTATTACAATAGTTGTCCTGAGCATTTTTGATGCCCAGTATACAAATAACAGTCGCCAAGTTCGTAAATTACAATGTCGAAAAAACAAATAAGCAATAAGAGAAGGTGTTCATGTATTTGTACCCCCGCAATAGTTCATGGGCGGGGATACATAATCGTAGATGCTGAACTGGGCTTACCGTAGTGGGAGGCCACTGTTTGTAAGTGTTCTCCGATCGCATATATCTATGTCGTCTGTGGATAGTAATTTTGCTTGTGAGCGATCGATCTTCGCATGTCAACCGTAAACGCCTTCCACTGCTACTGGAAGCAAGTCAACTCCAAGCACCAACTAAGCAGTGACCATATTTGTATCGTTGTCATTGTTGGTGTTCTTGTTACGGCTGTTGATCTCGTCCTCCTCCTTTTTCTCCTCCCACTTCGCAGATTAGAAATTAACTTACCTCCGGCGAGAGAGGCGGTTATAATTGTAAATAACAGCGTGCGTCGCCGTCCGGTGGCTACATTACTCGCGGGCGAGCCGTTTTTTTCCAACACAGAAACTTCCTTAAACTGCAGAAAGCACACTTTATTTTGATTTAGCGATAAAAGTTTGTATCGCGCATCTTGCTGTGTGTAAAGTTGTATCTCTCCCTGCAGGCACATCTGCGAAGTTTTATTATTGGCTTCTCTTCGTTACACGTGACAGACATTCCAAACCGCTGCGCTATCGTCTCGCCTCAAACCGCACCCCTCCCACACACACACAGAGTTATCGGTAAAATCCAACAGCAGCCGATTGATACGAACAAGGCTCGACGCCCTCCCTCCACGAGAGGTTTTTACGTATCATATCTGGCTGCTGCCACTGCTAGTTTTGTCCATTGTAGGGTTTCGGAATACGGGGATATTTATGAATATATTTATGTTTGGCCGTGAAACAATTCAAGTTAAAATAATATTTTTAATATACTTTATTGCAATATCGTAAATGCAATATTGATATTCACCTATCTCAAAATGAGATATTCACCAATATTCTACATTGTTTGTGTCCTGATAGGACTATTATGTATAATAATACGTAATAATGTCCTATCAGGACACAAACAATGTAGAGGCAGTAAAAGAGTCCATATATCTTCGCTCCCAGATAAACAGCATTAACGACACCAACACTGAAATAATAAGAAGAATATATCTCGGAAATAAAACATATTATGGATTTAAAAATTTGTGGGTGCGTGTACTTATGTACGCGCGTTAGAAGTTATACTTCTTTGGCGTGACTGAAAAACTAAGGGTTAACATGCATGCTAAAAATTCATACGAGTAGAACATAAGAGGAGTGAAGGGAGATGGTAAATACGATTATCGGTTATAGATACCGCATCCAGCTGGACCCGTGAAAACTATTTGGAACGGATTGCGGTTTGGAGTTAATAGATTGGAGATGACATGTAGCAAAAGTTCTTTTTGTTTATCGTTATTATTATGCCATTTTTCATATGGTTGACGTTTGAGAAAAACTCTTAGCCTCTTAATTCCAGCTCGATGTATATTGCAATAATCTTCGTCTGAGGAAATATTGTTATTTTGATAAAAACAATCAAAATCAGAGTAATCATTATTTTCGAGATTAACCCTAATATCTTTATAACAATGTGCATAATTTTTGAATTCAGGCTCATCTTTTCGCATAGGTGATAATATAGTTGTAGATCGGCAAGGCATAAAAGTTGCTTCAAATCTACACTGCTGAGGTTTATTTGCCACTATTTTTTTATAGTATGTAAACGTGTGTTTGTGTGTTTATAATATGACTATTATACACTAAAAGATAAAAATTTAATTCAATTGAATTAATTTAAATTCAATATTATAATATTTTAGTAGAGAAAAAATTAATTTTTTATCAAATAGCTCAAAATACTTACGAATAGTGTATTACAGTAATGGATTTACTTTTCGATAGACTTCTGAATAATTAAGTGTGATCTATAATTTAAAATATAGAAATATATATTAGATTATTGGATTAAAGCAAACATAATGATAGAATACTTATCGAAACTTTTATTGATTTAACATAAAAAAGACTTGAAATTAATACTTCCGAAAAATTAACCTCAAATATTTTTAAACACTTATTAAAATTTCGTTACACAATTTTGTCACCGAAAAATATTTCACAGCACATTGTATATAAAGTTACTTAAAAAGAAAAGTTAATTACTATAGTGAGTTAGAGTTATAAGTTAGTTGCACGATGGTTTCTGCAGAAAGTTTCTGAATAGACTTCTAATGAACGCAGAAATTGATGTAATTAAAAATTCAGTTATGCTGACCACGTGATGTGTGTGTGTGTGTGTGTGTGTGTGTGTGTGTGTGTGTGTGTGTGTGTGTGTAACGTTTCACAATTATTATTATTTACGAATAAATAAATGTTCGTTTATATAATATTACCCCTGTGTTTATATTTAACGCAACTGTAAACCACCAGCTAGGTAATAGAATTTTTGTATGATTCTTGCCCTATGTATAATTGTTGCGCAGCTATTTTCTTTTTCTTTAATATATAAATGAGCAAGACGTTGATGGCATTAAATAACTAAATAAAATTGAAGAAATAAATCATCTGGTTATTAATTGTTACTTTTAAATTATATATCAATTCACGATCAGCACCAGCAGGTCCATCGGGGCCGCGACCAAAATGTTTTGGTTTTTTGGCCTCAGGCACGTTGTCCACGGCTAACTTCATCCTGTTAACTTTTCGTTTCCGTTGCATGGTGCGCGCGCATTTCGTTACATACAACAAATTTCACCCTCAACGCGCCTAAAGAAGTATAACTTCAAAAAGCACCTGGCATCTAGCTTCATCTCAAGAAGCATGAAATGCAAAATTTACAAAACACTTATCAGGCCAGTGCTGACTTATGCTTCAGAAACCTGGACAATGACAAAAAGTAGCGAAAGACTTCTAGGTTGCTTTGAAAGACGGATTCTACGAACAATATTTAGAGGAGTACAGGAAAATGGAATGCGGCGCAGGCGCTACAATTATGAACTATAGGCCTACCATCTTTACAAAGAGCCGGACGTTGTCAGGATAATCAAAATATACAGGCTAAGGTGGGTTCGACACATAGAGAGAATGGAGGAAGGACAGCCTACGAAACATATTTTCTACCAGAAATCAATGGGTAGTAGAAAAAGAACACTCCGAAGTAGATTCAAAGACCAGATTGGGGAGGACCTCAGAAAGCTGAACATAAGAAACTGGAAAGCCAGGGCACGCAATAGGGAAGAATGGAATCGACTCTTGGAGCAGGCCAAGACCCACCAAGGGTTGTAGCGCCACGGCTGATGACGATTGTCCTATCAGGATCGTATCCAACTATACATCAGCTGTACAGTATTTTATCCGTTCATTAGAACTGCTAAAGTCATAAGAACTGTATCGCGTCGTACAGGATCAGCTTGTAGCGGTGTCATAAGTTTTAACCCCTAACGTATTCTCAACTTCTAGTATCGCTAAACACACGCTTGTAGTTCTTGCTTGACTCGTTCCTGACGTACACCGGCACTTCTGTTATCACTCCCTCACACTTTTTAATAGACATTTTGTGTGATTTCTATGTTTGAATGAAAGGCGGTTTGGTGAGTTATGGGCCCATAAGTCGATACAGATTTCAAAACAGATTTGTAAACAAGTAATTTGTTATTAAGATTTAATTATGGGTTGCGACCAATCAGCCAATAGAACTTCTTCTTCTTCTTCACTTCATGTTTTAGGTATTCTGCCTGTTACGGTTCCCACCTTTTCCTTGGTCCCTAAATTTTTTCTTCCTCTGGCATTGTATTTTCTAGCTTTTACTGGAATCCTGTATTGTTGCATTCTTTCTAAATGTTCTTGCCACTTGTTTCTATTAAATTTTATCTTTTCATTTAAGTTGAATACCTGAAGTTCTTGTCTAATCGTTTCATTTCTTATTTTTTCTATTCGACTACAGCCCTTAACTCGTCTTAAGGATCTCATTTCCTGTGTCTGAATTCGATTTTCTTGTGCCTTTGTCGTTATTCATGTTTCGCTGCCATATATATATATATATATATATATATATATATATATATATATATATATTGTAGCGTGACAGAAAATCCACTACATTTTAAATCATATGAAATCATAAAGTTTAATTACATCAACAAATGTTGTAATAATATTGAATGACATTTAAATAAATCAGAGGAATGAAACACAATAAGATAAAAATCCTCACTACATAATATATCAAAACCACTGTTAAAAGAAACCAAAGAAAGTATTGAAGCAACTCATCAACTCATAGTATAATACCAGTAAGTTACCCAGGAAGCTCAGAGCAGTAAACCAGTTACATAAGACAATATCCCGAAAAAAGAGACTCAATCAAAGAGTGGTGAATACCAAAATACCCTAAAAAATATCGGTATGGAGAACCATACATGACTTCCATATTCTAAGATTTATATTTAAAATCATTTTCAGCCAAACAGCCAGGCTGTGTCTTACCTGCCTTTTTATTGCTGTATTAAATGAAAAATATTATATTACATTAAAATGAAAAAATTATAATTTTATTGCCTGGCAACAAAATTATTTTATTTTTAACAATTACCATTGTTTCAAAAAGTTTAAATAAATTTTCAAGTACTTTACTCTTGTTAAAACGTATAAGGTTGCAGGTAAACTACCCCTTCCCCTTAACCGATCTTCACCAAAATCGAAAGTCATTGAGACCTCTACAATTCAGGGACGTATGCAAAAAATTATTTGATTCTGTTTGAATTTGCGGCTGTTATCGTTTGCCATAGAACATACGCTTGATAAAAAAACGTTGCAGGTAAACTACCCCTTCCCCTTAACCGATCTTCACCAAAAACAATAGGTCTTGAGTACTCTACAAATCAGGACTGTATGCAAAACATTATTTGATTCTGTTTGAATTTGCGGCTGTTATCGTTTGCCATAGAAAATACCCTTGTTAAAAAAACGTTGCAGGTAAACTACCCCTTTCCCTCAACCGATCTTCACCAAAAACAATAGGTCTTGAGAAATCTACAATTCAGGGTTGTATGCGAAACATTATTTGATTCTGTTTGAATTTGCGGCTGTTATCGTTTGCCAAAAAAAAAAAATTTCCCTTGATAAAAAAAACCGTTGCAGGTAAACTACCCCTTCCCCTCAACCGATCTTCACCAAAAACAATAGGTCGCGAGTACTCTACAAATCAGGGCTGTATGCAAAAAATTATTTGATTCTGTTTGAATTTGCGGCAGTTGTCGTTTGCCATAGAAAATACGCATGATAAAAAACGTTGCAGGTAAACTACCCCTTCCCCTCAACCGATCTTCACCAAAAACAATAGGTCTTGAGTACTCTACAAATCAGGGCTGTATGCAGAAAATTATTTGATTCTGTTTGAATTTGCGGCTGTTATCGTTTGCCATAGAAAATACCCTTGTTAAAAAAACGTTGTAGGTAAACTACCCCTTTCCCTTAACCGATGTTCACCAAAAACAAAAGGTCTTGAGAACTCTACAATTTAGGGCTGTATGCAAATAATCTTTTCATTCTGTTTGAATTTGCGGCTGTTATCGTTTGCCATAGGAAATACCCTTGTTAAAACATAAAACGTTACAGGTAAACTACCCCTTTCCCTTAACCGATCTTCACCAAAAACAATAGGTCTTGAGAACTCTACAATTCAGGGCTGTATGCGAAACATTATTTGATTCTGTTTGAATTTGCGGCTGTTATCGTTTGCCAAACAAACAAAATTACCCTTGCTAAAAAAAAACCGTTGCAGGTAAACTACCCCTTTCCCTCAACCGATCTTCACCAAAAACAATAGGTCGCGAGAACTCTGCAAAACCGGGCTGTATGCAAAAAATTATTTGATTCTGTTTGAATTTGCGGCAGTTATCGTTTGCCATAGAAAAAAAATCTACAGACAGACAGACAGACAGACAGACAGACAGACACACAGACACACAGACACACAGACACACAGACACTTTTCGGAAAACGACTTTTTTTCATGTTTTGAGTGTAGTAGAATCAGAATCTGCAATAATCTCGAACACGATTTTTTTTGCCATCACCATACTTCCATTCCTTAAGGAATATGGAAGTAACAAGAAGAGGGAAGAATAAAGTTTGTGAACAGGAAGAAAACAATACCCTGAAACCTGTATAGAAGAATAAAGTCAGTTCAGTGAAGAAATTAAATACTACAAACTAAACCTCAGTCGTGATAACACCAAGTACCTTGGTTTACCCAAGAATGAGGAAAGAAGAACAGAAGAGTGAAGACTAGACGAGGGACAAGAATGAAAACTAGAAGAGGGACAAGAATGAATACCAGAAGGAAGATAGGAAGAAGGACAAGAAGGAAGACAGGAGGAGAGGAAGATATAGTATGAAAGAAACACCGTAGTAAAACCTATTATTATGTAAACTACTATCAATCCCAAACCCACAAAAACTATGCCAAAGAAAGTATAACATACCCAAAATCTTATAAAAATGTAATTATTGAGAAAACTAAAGTGTTGTATAGCGTTATAAGAAGTGCACCGGCTAAAGCTATTGTGTAATAAAGAAAATAAACTAGTCTTAACGGTCGATGATGACTAAAGGTCTGGTCTGAGATAATAAGACTCAGAATATCAGAACCAACAGTGAAAGTGAATTTGTATAAGTGTTTTTTAAAAAAAGCAATAAACTTAAAGTTGGTGATACTATAACTTAGTAGTATGCTATATCACAACTTTAAAATCTAAATAATAAACAGCATAATAAAATAATAAAATGGAAGGTTTCCAGTATTTTATTGTTTTAATGTAAATCTTTATTTACAAGACATTTGTAAAAAATGATAATAAATAAAGTATGGGAGTTGGTGTTTGCTGATGTGGGGGATCACAATAATAATGATTTAAACCAAAAAGGACTGGTACTAATATAGTATGAATAAGTGTAACATGTTTAAATAGACTGTTATTTCACAGTCCTAAAATCAATGTATTAAATAAATGTATTTGTAAGGTTTATTAGAAAATAAGATTTATGTTATGTGTTTTAAAAAAGAATTATGTTTGATAAATAATAACCTACATACCAGTAATAATGTACTAAAAGGTATGCTATGTTAGATAAAAAATAGTCAAAAGAGATATGTTTAAGCTGTATCTGCAATATGTTAAATTGTGCAGATTACTAAACAATGTTCATAATTAATTATTTTAATAACTGTAGTGTTAATTAACTACTACACAAAACAATAAGTTATAGATCATGTTATTTTCATATAATTGTAATTATGTAAAGTCAGAGGAGGAATTAAGTTTAAATTATTTGAGTAAGAAAGAAATATAAAATTCTAAAATCTAGGCCATTTGGTGAAATCAGAGAACCAATATAAAATAGTATAATTCACTAATAAATCCTGTAAACTACCCAGATTTATATAAGATAACACAATTAACTACTACTAGGAATGATCCTATGAATTAAAATAACAATAAGGAAATAATACCTTAACATTTTGTAAATTGTCAAAATATATAAATTAATTAATTTTAAAGAGCAATATCAAATCTACAAATTAACACAAAAAACCAGTTCAAAGGTGTAATTTATATGTATTTAAGGAAAGGAAGAGAAATATGACTAATTAAAATTTATTATAATAGTATTAATAATATTTAAAATGGAAGGAATTTTGTATAAAGACGGAAATCCAATTTTGAGCCTATATTTCCAAAGTGTGAACAAAATTTGTTAATTTCCACAAAATGTCTACAGATATGGACTATAATACATCAATTTAAAGGGAATAAGATGATTAAACTAATAATAAGATTAGTAATTCATAAAAGTAAGGAATAAAATAGAAAAATTCCATATATAATGTAATATTTTCTAATGTGTATGAAGTCGAAAAATGTTAACAATACTTTTTCAAGGATTAACTGGGCAAGATTTATGACCAAGTTAATTAGTCTTTTGTTGAATATCAAGCTGAATAGGTGTGTGACAAAAACGTTCTTAAAATCGAGTCGAATATGATGCTAACGTTTAGCCATTGAAATCAGTGAACGGGAGTTAGACAAATTAGACACTTTTTGAAGCCAATACTATAAAAACATTCACGACAATAGTGAAAACAAACCTCTAACTTCACTAAACGAGTGACAGTAAACAGTAAAACATTATATTACAACTGATTTACTCTACAAACCTAACCGCAACTTGAAAACTTAACCGTAATAGTTGAACAAATAGAAAATAAACTAACTAACGCAAGTTTACACAGAACACTTCACCAGAATACACTAAATAGATTAACAGACTTATTACACCAGTGCGGGGACATTTTAGACCTTGATGAAGGTAATTTTATAGTAATTTTCTGACTCGACGCATATACAATAGCCGAGACCAACCCAAGGAGCGGCCATCTTGAAAACGAAACCTGCCTATTACATCATAGTTACTGACGTCACATCAGTCTTCATTGGTTCGACAAAACATTTATTCTAATATCATAACCTGAATTATTTAAATACTATTAAATAGTAATTATTGTATTTATGTGTTATTTGTTAATGTTATACTTTCTCGTCGCCCTTCTCTGACTATTAATCCTAATCGCTCAAAGAACCTGTCTTTAATATAATATAACATAAAATTTTGTTCTGTATGACAATCGATAATTCCTGAGACAGAGTCGATAAGTGCTCTCCATCGATAAAATATCGATTATTTATTTAAAATTGTCAATAAATCTTTATATTTCCATTATTTTGTATCTGTACTTATTTCACAGGGTAATTGAAGGGTATTTATAAGGCTGAAGGCATTAAGTGAGAAGAATACATTCTATTTTGAACAAGATATTGGACCAGTCAGGAAAGTCAACAATCGATTATTACCTGGAGTTAATCTATTTAACTCCAGACTTGGTGCAAATCTTCAAGAAGTGCTCGACGGTCAATAAATACCTGCCTGTTATTAAAATTTTACCAGAATCTTTTAAAAAACAGATTGATCTTGTACACATACCTCTATAAACATAAACAAAATTATTTTATTGTTTGGAAATTCTATTATTATTGAAATTTCCATTTTATTTTTATTCTTTTGTAACGACCGGCATACAGCGGTCTGGTGACCTAGTGGCTAGCCCAAACAGTGGGATTTGATTTGATTACAGTCATATATAGGGTCTTCTTACCAAAGTGACGAACCCATCGATATGGGCATTAAGGAAGAAGACAGTACCCTATAGAGGTCACACGTCTAGTTACAAAGTGGCGTCCAACTTAGAGGGCTTAATAATCTAAGCTTGGCAACGATTGATTGATAGACAGCAGAAAGATGCAGAGACGAGCTACATCGAAAAAGAGGGCGGCAGAGGCCGAAAAAGAGATGGACATGGGAGATAAGGAGGCACACCTGTGGAGGATCCGGAAGTGTTACTAATCCAGGTGGCACAGAAAAAACCCGAACCACCAGAGGAACAATTAGAAGTAACAACGCAGACAGGGGAAGTCAATGTCCAGGAAAGACAGATGGGGAAATCCAAAGTAACGGAAGAGGATAAAATGGACAGATTCATGGAAATGTTTCTACAAAAGATGGAAGGAATGGAGAACAAACTGGATTCCACTAACAAGAAGATGGACGAAAACAGTAAGGAAAGGAAGGAAGATAACCATTCATTAAATGAAAAACTAGAGGATCTGAAGGAAGATAACCGATCCACAAAGGAAGAATTGGGCCGTAAGGTAGAAAATACCAATAAGAGGATCGAAGAAACCAGTAAAAATTTGAGTAAGCAGATGGAAGAGAAAATGGAGGAAACAAGTAGGAAAATAGAAAGCGACAACCAGCAACTGAGGGAGAAGTTGGAGGAAAATAATCAGAAAATGGAGGAGAAAATGGACGAGAATAATCAAAGGTTAAGAGAAGAATTAAGGGAAGTTAACCAAGAGAACATGAATAAATTGGACGAGAGGATTGAGTTAGCCAAAGAGGAGATAAATAAAAAGATAACAGAGACCAAGAAATCAATAGTAAAGAAATTAGAACAGGAAGTTGTGGTTGTTAACCAGCAGATCCGAGAAGTAGGCGAAAGATGTCGGCTAACAGAAAACGAAGTGCTGGAAGTCCGTGAAGTAATAACAAAAGAAATTACTCAGGTCCAAGAACAGCAGAAAACAAAAATAGAGGAGACCAAGAAATTTGCTCTGGAGGAAGTAAATAAAGTAAGAACCCAAGTAACAGAAAGATGCGACGGCGTGGAAGCCGCCATGGTAAACATAACTGGACAGATGCGTCAGAGCCAGGAGGAGATAGAGTCAATCAGAAACAGACCATCGGGATATCACAGTTTCCCCATGTCAGAGAACCGAGAATGGCTGAATTTCCGACAATACAAACGGAAGCCAATGGAGTTCTTGGCACGAATAGAGGAGTACATCGAGAAACACCGAGGGAACCGATGGGTCCAGAATAGAGAGATCCTTGACGAGTCGTTTCGGGAGGTGAATGACCATTGGTGGATGGCAAACCGGAGCGACATCAATAACTATGAACAGTTCAAGAGCATGTTCAAAGCCAAGTAGGCCTACTGGTCAGAGACCACACAGAATCTCATCAGAGATAATATCTGCCACGGCCGCTACCAACCACAAGTCGGCAGCTCAATGACAGCGTATTTCCTCGGCAAAGTGTGTATGGCCAAGCACTTAGAACCAGCCATACCGGAGGAATGCTTAATAAACAAGCTGTCTTATCATTATGATGAGGAAGTGATTCGCGCTAGGAGGGGCAGCCAGATAAAAACCATCCAGGCAATGACCGAACTCCTGGAGAATTATGAGAACGAAGATTACTACAGGCAGAGTCGTAGGAGAAGTGATGGGCCCGAACCAAGGACGTACCAGAATAATAACCAAGGTGCGAACCACGTAAATACTGGGTACCAAGGAGGTCGGGCATACCCACGAAATAATAATTATAATAATGGAAATACTGGAAATAATACCAATTACAATGACAATAATAGAACGGGTCCCAACCAGCAAAATCCGAATCGACCCTCTAATGGTTATCAGGGTAACCGCAATCCCAACCCTGGTAACGTAAATAGTCAGAGAAGCCCCAGTTATGGTAATAGTCCTTACCATAATAATGCTAATCGTGTGGGTCCCAATAATAGTAATTTTAGTAATAATAGGTTTCCTCGCCCAAGAGTGAACTTCATACGGGCCACAGATGGAAGACAGCGAGGTTTCAACCACCATAGAGGGAACAGTTACCGAAGATACGAAGAAAGGCGGAGGAGCCTAGAACGGGACCAACCGAGGTACTATCCGGCGCGTAGGAGTAATAGTTTGGACAACACTGAACAGAGGTCGCACCATGAACGACCAGAAGACCATAGAACAGATCGGCAAGTAACCACCTTGAGCATCCCGAATGAGGCATCCAATAATATGGCTCAAAGAAACAATGATGCCGAGCCTTTAAACGGGCACAGGCAGTAAGAAATAACCAGAACCCATTACTGCTTCTGACTACTGGGTATGATAATGAGAATGAGTGCAATATAATAAATAATCACAATCGTATTACAATCATCGGATGCAACTACCTGAAAGACATCAGACAGGAGTTATTGGAAGAGGATAACAGGAGTCCCACCAATAACTTCAATAATGAAATTATACATGTTGACGCCAAGGTAGAAGGCATCCCAGCCAAGTTAATGATCGATACTGGGTCAAACGTATCAATAATAAATACGACGGAACTGGAGAGGATACAGCAAGAGTGCGGGAGAACTTTACCAACATTGCCGTTGAATAATGTTGTTTTGTTGGGAGCAACCGGCCGACAAAACAAAACTATACGTAGACAAGTCTCCGCCAGTGTGATGAGCTGTGGTATAGCGATAGACATGGAATTCTTGGTGGCGAGCGGTCTGCCATTTAATATACTGGTCGGGTGTGATGTGCTTAGGAGAAATTCCGCCATCATTGACCTAAGAACTGAAACATTATCACTGTTTTCTAGCGGACATACTTGGACGGCGAACTTGGTGGGTAGCGACCAAGTCGTTCCCGATAGTATCCATCAGCAAATCCGAAAAATCAATTACATCCAACCAACATCCATAATTGAACAGAGAATAGACGACACTTCCAATGAAGATTTATGGTCGCAAAAAATCCAGGAGATCAGGGATTTCCGGAGCGGTACAACTGGCGAAGGTTTAACAACAAACCAAGCGAACAAATTAATCGATATATACAATAAATACAAATCAGTCTTTTCTGATGAGCCCGGTAAAGTGAAGAATTTCCAGTGTACTCTACAATTCCGAGACACTGTAGACTTTAACCGGAAGTCTTACCCCATAGCGCAATCACGAAAGCAGGCAGTAAGAGCTGAAATAGAGCAAATGATTAACCGTGACATTATAGAGAGTAGCCATTCCCCTTACACAAGTCCTATCGTGGCTATTCCTAAGAAAAACGGACAAGTCCGTTTATGTTTAGATGCGCGCGAAATAAATAAGATGATCATAAATGACAGGACTTCGCCCGGTGAGATTGAGGAGATATTAAAACGATTCCATGGTACCAAATACTTCACTACCTGGGATACGGTGTGCGGATACTGGCAGGTGGAATTATATCCACAGAGTCGCCAGTATCTGGCCTTTATATTCGAAGGGCGGAACTACCAGTTTAAGAGGTTGCCCTTCGGACTGGTAAACTCAGTCGCAGTCTTTGTGCACTGCATGGATCAAATACTTGGCCAAGAAGCACTAAAATTCACCACCGTATACGTCGATGACTTGCTAGTGTCCTCAGAAACTTGGGAGGAACACTGCTACCGTGTGGAACATGTCTTACAGAAACTAGCAGCAAACAATATTATTCTGAAATTAGCAAAGTCTCATTTTATTGCTAAAGAGATACAATTCTTGGGCTTCATATTAAATGATAAGGGAATCTCACCGTCGGCTGAAAAAGTCGAAGCAATTCAGAACTTTCCTACACCAAAGAATCGAAGGCAGTTACAGTCGTTCCTGGGACTCTGTAACTACTACCGCAAGTTCCAGGAAAAGTACTCCGAACTGACTGCCAGATTCCAGCCGCAACTGTCATCTAAAAATAAATGGATCTGGGGTAATGAACAACAAAACATATTGACTCTCATAAAACAAAAATTTCTTAAACATATTATACTCCGTCATCCAGATTTTAACAAGCCTTTCTTTCTTAATTGCGATGCCAGTGACATCAGCCTTGGCACTACTTTATATCAAGAGGATGAGGAGGGCGAGCATCTTGTAATCTGTTTTGCCAGCAGAGCTCTGAACCAGAGTGAGTAAAACTATCATGTGACAGAGAAGGAGTTATTGAGTGTCGTGTTCGCGTGCGGAAAGTTCCGTACATATATTCTTGGTTATCCCGTCACCGTCCGGACAGACCATAAATCTATTTCATTCCTTAAGAGATGTAAGCTGAGCCATGGAAGGTTAACGCGGTGGATACTATTGCTGCAAGAATACGACCTTAAGTGGGAGTATATCCCCGGAAGGAAGAATGTCGTCGCGGACGTATTGTCTAGAGTTGACATTGACAAGCAGACGTTCGAGGGAGAGAAGGAGAGTATTCTGAAAGTGTACCATATTCTCAGCAGCAGCGCCGGTCTACAATCAGTTCTAGAACAACTAAGCACACACCAACAAGCTGACCCGAAATTAATTAATATTATCTCAAGATTGGAAGCAGGAGATGAAACCATATCCCGATATTATACTATATATAAGGGAATCCTGTTTTCCAAACCATCATTATATAAGGAGGAATGGAAGGTAATAATTCCAACCCATATCGAGAAAGAGGTAGTGATCAGTTATCATGTTCGATATGGGCATATGGGCGCTTTAAAGGTGGTAAAGGCCCTGGAAGAAAACTGTTATATAAAGGACATCAATCGGAAGGTACGGAGGTATATTAGAAACTGTCGCATCTGCCAACTCGTAAAAACTAATAACGAGAAAAGAGAAGGGCAGATGATTCCAATAACATCACAGTTTAAACTTGAGAAAGTATTCCTGGATATCTGCGGGCCATTTCCCCGCAGTGGAGGCCGCCACCGATACAGATATATCGTCATCATTATGGACCATTACACTAAGTTCATAAAGCTATACCCAGCAAATCGGGCGACTACGAAGAAAGTTCTTAATATCCTGATCGACCAGTACTTCCCAACCGTCGGAAAACCGGTATCGATCATAACCGACCACGGAACGCAATTCAAGGGGAGGAGATGGCGGGATACACTGCTGTCCATGGGGGTTCACACATACAAGACATCCGTATACCACCCAAGCAGTAACCCGGCCGAAAGAGTCTTACGAGAGGTAGGGCGCCTATTAAGAACATATTGCCATGATCAGCAGAGAAGGTGGCAAGAATACTTGGAGGCCACTGAAGAATTCCTCAACCTGGCCTACCATCCAGCCATAGGAATAACCCCATACTCCGCAATGTACGAGAGCCAACCCCCTAGAGAAATTACCGACATCTTGGAGTTCCCAAGAGAACATAAATATAAATTCAATAAAATTCAATTTTGTAATAAGGTGGCCGAAGATCAGGAGAAACGGCGGAACAAATACAATAAATGCATGGGTAAGGTTATCCATTATACCATTGGAGAGAAGGTGTTGTTGAAGAATAGGGAATTACCCAGTTCCCTAGAAGGGATAACAAAAAAGTTATTGCTCCTGTATACTGGTCCATATATCGTCTCAAAAGACAATAACAACAACACCTACGAAATCAAAGAAATAAGTTCAAGTAAAGTCAAGGGTGTTTTTAACCAGGCATCCATGAAGAAATTTTATGATTAAAAAACCTCTAAATTCTAAAAGAATGTAAGTTCACCTTACATACCAAGAAAATGTGAAAAACTTTATGGCTAGAATAGAAGTGAAGAAGATTAAAAACAAAAAATCCTCTAAATTCTAAAAAGGTGTAAGTTCACCTTACATACCAAGAAAATGTGAAAAAACTTTATGGCTAGAATAGAAGAGAAGAAGTTTAAAAACATAAAAACTCTAAATTCTAAAAATACGTAAGTTCACCTTACATACCAAGAAAATGTGAAAAAAATTTATGGCTAGAATAGAAGAGAAGAAGTTTAAAAACATAAAATCCGCTAAATTCCAAAAAAAAAAAAAAAAAGTTCACCTTACATACCAAGAAAATAAGAAAAACTTTATGGCTATAATATAATAATAAAGAAGGAGAGAATTTAGAAATAAAACCATCTAAGGTCAAAAAACAAATAAGGACAGTTTACTAAATATTTATTTGAAGAGAAACATTTTGACAATAATACCAAGAGAGTTTAGAAAAATAAAACCAGCCAAAAAACATATAAGCCCACCTTACATACAAATTATTTGAGAAAACTTAATAGAATAACATAAGAAGAATGAATTTTGGATTATGAATAAATCAAGTTTCCCAAACCAAGTATAAGTACAACTTACCAACCAATTATAAATAAAACACTATGGTGTGATAAACTGATGAGATTCCCTACCAGATTTATGGTAAGCATAGAAGATAATTACCATGGTAACAAAGGATCATAATGGGATGAATAAGAGGAAACAGAATTAGAATTAAAACAAATAATTCTAGACAGTTTAATCAGGTCTAAGTTCAATATGAAGAGTAAAAACCTTTCCGTAAAATGTTGTTGAAGGAAATAAAAAAGAAAAATTCTTTAATACGATTTAAGTGATTGAATAAAATAAAGTACAAAAACTTCTTTGGAATTATGAGAGAATGAAACTTTAAGTGGTATGAGGAGAAAATATGACCTCATAATGAAATTAATAAAAAAACCAGCATTTGCAAGTATAATCGCAATGACCGGAATAATGTGAAAATAATGTCAAAAATGTATGTAATTAAATGAATTAATATAAAATGATTTATAAATTAAATGACAATTATGATAATGACAGTTATAAAAAATTCTAGAAAATAGAACAAGTGGAAAATTTAAGAACCAAGAAACAGTCTAAAAATGTCACAAAGATATGCTACTACAAATAATGCAGATTATAATGAAAAAACCAGAAGGTAATAAAGAATTTATAACCAAAAGATTTATATGATAATAAAAGTATAAAAATGTAATAATAGAAGAGCTTCCTACCATAATATCAAATGAAAGAAACATCCAGATAATAAGTCAGATGAACAACTGAGATAGAAATATTAAAATCTCTGAGAAGTATAATAAGTAATAAGTGAAATATCCCAAAGATATTTTTTAAATAGTAACAAATGTGTACTATTCTGAATAATTTTTTTAATCTGTCTGAAGATAATTCCAGCAGGATTAATATGTTTTTTGAGCAGAGATGATTTGCCTCTGTACTCAAATATGTGTGAAGTATTGGACAGCAGAGGAAAGTAGCGTACAGTGCCTCTCTGAACTGAACCAGCTCACAAAGTAGGGAACGATAGGGAGAAAATATCCCAAGGAGAAAATACTAAGAAGAAATATAAAAATGAAATAATAAATATGAAACTCAGAAGACTATTACTATCAAGGAAGATCAAGTGAGAGTGATATAAACTCAGATATAAATAAGAGAATTTTAAAATGGAAGGAAGTCCAAAATAATAACAAACTTTGTGTGTGTGTGTGTGTGTGTGTGTGTGTAACGTTTCACAATTATTATTATTTACGAATAAATAAATGTTCGTTTATATAATATTACCCCTGTGTTTATATTTAACGCAACTGTAAACCACCAGCTAGGTAATAGAATTTTTGTATGATTCTTGCCCTATGTATAATTGTTGCGCAGCTATTTTCTTTTTCTTTAATATATAAATGAGCAAGACGTTGATGGCATTAAATAACTAAATAAAATTGAAGAAATAAATCATCTGGTTATTAATTGTTACTTTTAAATTATATATCAATTCACGATCAGCACCAGCAGGTCCATCGGGGCCGCGACCAAAATGTTTTGGTTTTTTGGCCTCAGGCACGTTGTCCACGGCTAACTTCATCCTGTTAACTTTTCGTTTCCGTTGCATGGTGCGCGCGCATTTCGTTACATACAACAAATTTCACCCTCAACGCGCCTAAAGAAGTATAACTTCAAAAAGCACCTGGCATCTAGCTTCATCTCAAGAAGCATGAAATGCAAAATTTACAAAACACTTATCAGGCCAGTGCTGACTTATGCTTCAGAAACCTGGACAATGACAAAAAGTAGCGAAAGACTTCTAGGTTGCTTTGAAAGACGGATTCTACGAACAATATTTAGAGGAGTACAGGAAAATGGAATGCGGCGCAGGCGCTACAATTATGAACTATAGGCCTACCATCTTTACAAAGAGCCGGACGTTGTCAGGATAATCAAAATATACAGGCTAAGGTGGGTTCGACACATAGATAAAATGGAGGAAGGACAGCCTACGAAACATATTTTCTACCAGAAATCAATGGGTAGTAGAAAAAGAACACTCCGAAGTAGATTCAAAGACCAGATTGGGGAGGACCTCAGAAAGCTGAACATAAGAAACTGGAAAGCCAGGGCACGCAATAGGGAAGAATGGAATCGACTCTTGGAGCAGGCCAAGACCCACCAAGGGTTGTAGCGCCACGGCTGATGACGATTGTCCTATCAGGATCGTATCCAACTATACATCAGCTGTACAGTATTTTATCCGTTCATTAGAACTGCTAAAGTCATAAGAACTGTATCGCGTCGTACAGGATCAGCTTGTAGCGGTGTCATAAGTTTTAACCCCTAACGTATTCTCAACTTCTAGTATCGCTAAACACACGCTTGTAGTTCTTGCTTGACTCGTTCCTGACGTACACCGGCACTTCTGTTATCACTCCCTCACACTTTTTAATAGACATTTTGTGTGATTTCTATGTTTGAATGAAAGGCGGTTTGGTGAGTTATGGGCCCATAAGTCGATACAGATTTCAAAACAGATTTGTAAACAAGTAATTTGTTATTAAGATTTAATTATGGGTTGCGACCAATCAGCCAATAGAACTTCTTCTTCTTCTTCTTCTTCACTTCATGTTTTAGGTATTCTGCCTGTTACGGTTCCCACCTTTTCCTTGGTCCCTAAATTTCTTCTTCCTCTGGCATTGTATTTTCTAGCTTTTACTGGAATCCTGTATTGTTGCATTCTTTCTAAATGTTCTTGCCACTTGTTTCTATTAAATTTTATCTTTTCATTTAAGTTGAATACCTGAAGTTCTTGTCTAATCGTTTCATTTCTTATTTTTTCTATTCGACTACAGCCCTTAACTCGTCTTAAGGATCTCATTTCCTGTGTCTGAATTCGATTTTCTTGTGCCTTTGTCGTTATTCATGTTTCGCTGCCATATATATATATATATATATATATATATATATATATATATATTGTAGCGTGACAGAAAATCCACTACATTTTAAATCATATGAAATCATAAAGTTTAATTACATCAACATATGTTGTAATAATATTGAATGACATTTAAATAAATCAGAGGAATGAAACACAATAAGATAAAAATCCTCACTACATAATATATCAAAACCACTGTTAAAAGAAACCAAAGAAAGTATTGAAGCAACTCATCAACTCATAGTATAATACCAGTAAGTTACCCAGGAAGCTCAGAGCAGTAAACCAGTTACATAAGACAATATCCCGAAAAAAGAGACTCAATCAAAGAGTGGTGAATACCAAAATACCCTAAAAACAAGAAGAGGGAAGAATAAAGTTTGTGAACAGGAAGAAAACAATACCCTGAAACCTGTATAGAAGAATAAAGTCAGTTCAGTGAAGAAATTAAATACTACAAACTAAACCTCAGTCGTGATAACACCAAGTACCTTGGTTTACCCAAGAATGAGGAAAGAAGAACAGAAGAGTGAAGACTAGACGAGGGACAAGAATGAAAACTAGAAGAGGGACAAGAATGAATACCAGAAGGAAGATAGGAAGAAGGACAAGAAGGAAGACAGGAGGAGAGGAAGATATAGTATGAAAGAAACACCGTAGTAAAACCTATTATTATGTAAACTACTATCAATCCCAAACCCACAAAAACTATGCCAAAGAAAGTATAACATACCCAAAATCTTATAAAAATGTAATTATTGAGAAAACTAAAGTGTTGTATAGCGTTATAAGAAGTGCACCGGCTAAAGCTATTGTGTAATAAAGAAAATAAACTAGTCTTAACGGTCGATGATGACTAAAGGTCTGGTCTGAGATAATAAGACTCAGAATATCAGAACCAACAGTGAAAGTGAATTTGTATAAGTGTTTTTTAAAAAAAGCAATAAACTTAAAGTTGGTGATACTATAACTTAGTAGTATGCTATATCACAACTTTAAAATCTAAATAATAAACAGCATAATAAAATAATAAAATGGAAGGTTTCCAGTATTTTATTGTTTTAATGTAAATCTTTATTTACAAGACATTTGTAAAAAATGATAATAAATAAAGTATGGGAGTTGGTGTTTGCTGATGTGGGGGATCACAATAATAATGATTTAAACCAAAAAGGACTGGTACTAATATAGTATGAATAAGTGTAACATGTTTAAATAGACTGTTATTTCACAGTCCTAAAATCAATGTATTAAATAAATGTATTTGTAAGGTTTATTAGAAAATAAGATTTATGTTATGTGTTTTAAAAAAGAATTATGTTTGATAAATAATAACCTACATACCAGTAATAATGTACTAAAAGGTATGCTATGTTAGATAAAAAATAGTCAAAAGAGATATGTTTAAGCTGTATCTGCAATATGTTAAATTGTGCAGATTACTAAACAATGTTCATAATTAATTATTTTAATAACTGTAGTGTTAATTAACTACTACACAAAACAATAAGTTATAGATCTTGTTATTTTCATATAATTGTAATTATGTAAAGTCAGAGGAGGAATTAAGTTTAAATTATTTGAGAAAGAAAGAAATATAAAATTCTAAAATCTAGGCCATTTGGTGAAATCAGAGAACCAATATAAAATAGTATAATTCACTAATAAATCCTGTAAACTACCCAGATTTATATAAGATAACACAATTAACTACTACTAGGAATGATCCTATGAATTAAAATAACAATAAGGAAATAATACCTTAACATTTTGTAAATTGTCAAAATATATAAATTAATTAATTTTAAAGAGCAATATCAAATCTACAAATTAACACAAAAAACCAGTTCAAAGGTGTAATTTATATGTATTTAAGGAAAGGAAGAGAAATATGACTAATTAAAATTTATTATAATAGTATTAATAATATTTAAAATGGAAGGAATTTTGTATAAAGACGGAAATCCAATTTTGAGCCTATATTTCCAAAGTGTGAACAAAATTTGTTAATTTCCACAAAATGTCTACAGATATGGACTATAATACATCAATTTAAAGGGAATAAGATGATTAAACTAATAATAAGATTAGTAATTCATAAAAGTAAGGAATAAAATAGAAAAATTCCATATATAATGTAATATTTTCTAATGTGTATGAAGTCGAAAAATGTTAACAATACTTTTTCAAGGATTAACTGGGCAAGATTTATGACCAAGTTAATTAGTCTTTTGTTGAATATCAAGCTGAATAGGTGTGTGACAAAAACGTTCTTAAAATCGAGTCGAATATGATGCTAACGTTTAGCCATTGAAATCAGTGAACGGGAGTTAGACAAATTAGACACTTTTTGAAGCCAATACTATAAAAACATTCACGACAATAGTGAAAACAAACCTCTAACTTCACTAAACGAGTGACAGTAAACAGTAAAACATTATATTACAACTGATTTACTCTACAAACCTAACCGCAACTTGAAAACTTAACCGTAATAGTTGAACAAATAGAAAATAAACTAACTAACGCAAGTTTACACAGAACACTTCACCAGAATACACTAAATAGATTAACAGACTTATTACACCAGTGCGGGGACATTTTAGACCTTGATGAAGGTAATTTTATAGTAATTTTCTGACTCGACGCATATACAATAGCCGAGACCAACCCAAGGAGCGGCCATCTTGAAAACGAAACCTGCCTATTACATCATAGTTACTGACGTCACATCAGTCTTCATTGGTTCGACAAAACATTTATTCTAATATCATAACCTGAATTATTTAAATACTATTAAATAGTAATTATTGTATTTATGTGTTATTTGTTAATGTTATACTTTCTCGTCGCCCTTCTCTGACTATTAATCCTAATCGCTCAAAGAACCTGTCTTTAATATAATATAACATAAAATTTTGTTCTGTATGACAATCGATAATTCCTGAGACAGAGTCGATAAGTGCTCTCCATCGATAAAATATCGATTATTTATTTAAAATTGTCAATAAATCTTTATATTTCCATTATTTTGTATCTGTACTTATTTCACAGGGTAATTGAAGGGTATTTATAAGGCTGAAGGCATTAAGTGAGAAGAATACATTCTATTTTGAACAAGATATTGGACCAGTCAGGAAAGTCAACAATCGATTATTACCTGGAGTTAATCTATTTAACTCCAGACTTGGTGCAAATCTTCAAGAAGTGCTCGACGGTCAATAAATACCTGCCTGTTATTAAAATTTTACCAGAATCTTTTAAAAAACAGATTGATCTTGTACACATACCTCTATAAACATAAACAAAATTATTTTATTGTTTGGAAATTCTATTATTATTGAAATTTCCATTTTATTTTTATTCTTTTGTAACGACCGGCATACAGCGGTCTGGTGACCTAGTGGCTAGCCCAAACAGTGGGATTTGATTTGATTACAGTCATATATAGGGTCTTCTTACCAAAGTGACGAACCCATCGATATGGGCATTAAGGAAGAAGACAGTACCCTATAGAGGTCACACGTCTAGTTACAATATATATATATATATATATATTGTAACGAAGAGATTCGGTCGTCTCTGTAATTATGTATATGTTGTGTGTTCGCCTCACACTGGTGTCGTTACATCTATGTGTTGCGCTAGCGATTTCCGTATCGATCCTTCACTTACCAGTACAACGCGAGTGGAAACCTTACCTGTTGTTTCATAGGGGTTTAATAATCCCGGGTGGCGCCAAATTGTTTACTCAAAACAATTAAAATTAATAAATATTGTGGTTTAGCGATCTTCGTTGTGACGGCCTGGAGCATTCAAATTTGTTCCCGCCTTCGTTCGCCCTACTTAATCGAGCAGGTAGTTCGTAGATTTGGCGGCGTGAGCGCTTGCCGTCATCCTCGCTGGTCTCTGCTATACAATACACAATTTATACAATACACTTCCCTATGAAATAAAAACAATGGTTACCCTCTGTACTAGTTTCTTTAATTATTGTTTGGTAATTATTCAGATTGACAATGAAATTATTCTTGGTTATTAACAATTTTGCACCGACAATTAAAATGAGTCTAATATCTCTAGGGTTCGGCGAAGGTCGATTTGAACGAACAATTCAGTCAAGTATGGCGACTGTTGTCTGTTTACGTTTATTATCGTTCACAATCTGGGTCCTTGTGATTACAAGAAGAATATTAATAATGCTTACAACAAAAAGTACACTACCTTACATTATTTGTACTTAAATAATATAAAGTGTAGCTACAATTTGTTCCTGCAATGTAGTAAAGTGTGTTTCAAAAGTTCGCAATCTAACACTAGGTTATTTTCTTAGTTAACAAATTTTCAGTGTTCGTTTATTTTACTTAATCTTTGAAAGAAATTATATTCAGTTTATAGTGAGAGTTCAGATAACTGTGAGAAATATTTAAAGTGAGTTTATTTCTGGAATTTGGGTAATTTAATGATACTTATCAATTCAGTAGGCTGGAGATAAACCGTTGTTCAGGTGAGATAGGATAGTCATAAATTTTGAATGATTTGGGCTGCTGGCATCTTTTTCATGTTAGCTGTGGTAATTTCTTCATTTAATTTTTATTCAAATTGGTCTTTGGCATCAGTTAAATGTTATTGTTCCTCATCTGCTTCTTACTAGTTCATCTTTTTGAATTTTGATTACGTTTTATACATGTTAAATTAAAATTTAGGTCATTCAAAATCTGGCGTCTAATCTGGATGGGCGTCACTTATAGAGTACTATAAATTAACGGAAAATTCGTAGCCAACGGTCTGTTGTCATGGTTACGAATAAATTCTGATTGGTTGATCATGACTTACAACCATTGTTATCAATTTTGAATTTTTATTCAAAATTACTGTATATCTTCTGATTGCTTTTATTCTTCTGTCTTCCTTCCTAAGTATTAAATATTATCACTACTGTTTGTATTTCGTTTTAAAGATTATTTTGATATCCCATAAGGTTGGGTTCTTAAAAATATTAATGTTTGTACATTTATGTTAATATTTGTTAATTACATTTCTCTTTTAATTTAAGTCCTTATTCTAACCTTTTTCTTTTAACATGATTTACAAATTATCCTTGGCTAGTTACTCGCCTTGGATTTGTTAATTTCCTTGTTGATTTTATACAATTTGTAGTTATTTGTTTTTGACAGTTAGGCATTTCATAGGCCTAAGTAGCCATTGATCATATTTACTTATTTTATACCAATTATATCTCATTTTACTATAATGTGTTTTGTTTTGTTATTATAATTGATTGGTTTATTTGTTGATGTGTTTTGGATAAGTTTTTATCCTATTTGTATGTTTCTATTATTTTCTACCTCATGGCTTGTTAATTATTTCTTAACTGATTTTCTAATGTAATTTGATCTGTATTGTATTACCTTCTTATTTATCTATTTTGCCCTTGTTAACAATATGGCTATTACTCACTATTCTTTATCACATAATACATAACATCTAGGCCTATGGTCTGTACAATTCCTTCAGCCATATCCGATTCATAAATTTAATTAAACAATTTTTTAACAGTTATTAGGTAATGTTTGTTTACAATTCATTTCATTCTTTATTATTTTTATGGGTGATAAACATCATCACACCACTTTTAAATTTACTTAATTGATTATCCCTTATAACCTGGGGTGTTTATTGATTTCATTTTTAATTTCTTATTTCTTAAATAATCTCCACCTTCTATCCATGGTAACACCAACTGTTTACCTTTCATGGGATTCTCCCTTTTAAATACTAGTGTATACAATTAAACTTAATTTTATTAACAATAAGATTCCCTTTTTAAATAATAATGTCACCATCAATCGTCAGTGTTCATTAATGATTATTATGTGTTTACTTCTAATACTATCATTAACAACATTCTTAATTATTAATATGGTTCACCATTAATCATTTAGTGTTTATTATAGATTATTAAGTGTTTATTCCTATTAATATGGTTTCTAATTATTTTGGGGTTTTACACTTTCACTTTTGCACTCCTTAAATGATTATATTAAGTGTTTATTAGTGGGTAATCCCTATAATTACTTTTTCTTTGTCACTTAGTTGATTTTATATTCTCACCATCTCACTATCTCTCTCTTTTCAAATATTATTTATACTATTAATAAGTTTATGTCTTTATAGAGTTTTTTATCACATCGAACTCTAATTCTTGGGTTAGTGTACTTTTATTTTTCACATTACTTTATTGGGTTTTATCAAATCATTGACATTTATCTTTTAATCGATAATAATACTTATTTTTTACATTGGTTAGTTATTGGTTTCGTTTCCAATATTACTTTTGAGTGTACCATTTCTCCTTTTCATATTCTATATTATGGGTCTGTATTTTCTCCTTCGGTTTCACTTTATTTCCTTTATACTCGGTTTGTTTCATGTTCATTTTCCTTCTTCTTCACTTTCATCTTATTTTGTTTCATTTTATTTTGGTTTTCCCCTTCTCATTTGGTTTTATTTTTCCCTTCTCCTTTGGTTTTATTTCATTTGGTTGTATGGGGTCATTCACTTCCTTCAGTAGGTTTCTTGCTTATTTGGTTTCGTTTTTCCCTTCTCCTTTTGTTTTATTGTATTTGGTCAATCACTTGGGTTATGTCATGTCGTCGTTTGTCGTGTCATTGTCATTATATTTTTATTATTTTAAACATTTTATTATACGAATTATTTTTTATATTGTTGATTCATCTTTTTTATCCCTGGTATTGGGGTGGCTTATTTGTGTTGTAACAATATATATTACAACGTTATTTTTAGACACTTACTTTCACATATATGCTCTTACTCATATGTGCGCACTTACCCACGTCTCGGAGGTATACTCTTCTTCAGCAGTATTTACCTTGATGTTCCCCGGCTGGGTCGCAGGCTTTGGTCGTTGATTGAGTGTGGATAAGCACGTGAATAACGTTATAAGTTTTAAATACAAGTAAAGAGTACAGAGGATTTAGTACTGGTTGTGAAATTAGTACGACTGTTTTAATAAAATCATATTCATTTCATTTATTCTTTAAAATTTCAAAATTACCATATTATTAATTGTTTAGTGTGGGTTAATTATTATCTGAACCCTTATATTCAATCTGAATATAATGCACTTATAATGTGTTTAAATCTTATTTCTTATATTTCTAAGACATAGTATACACATATATAAATCATATATGACCTGAAATATTACACAGACATATAATATATAACACATATAAATATTATCAAACGTGATTAATACGTATAAAATTCAATATTCATCTTGTCTTTGCAAGTGTGGTTTTTAATATATACCACTTAATAAAACTTTTAATTAATTAAATATTTATTAAAATATTAATAGAGAACATTTATTACTTTAATTGATTCTATTATTTAATGTCTCAATTAATTAACACTCTTCTGATTACGTAATTCTCATATTTAAAATTACTCATCTAATCAATTACAAAATATAATAAAAATATGGTTCTTCCTTGACCATTTATTTATGAGATTACTACAGTTATATTCTCTATTCTCAATTTTATTTTGAACAATTATTTATTCATTATGCAACTTTAAAAAATATATTAATGTTCTTTGTAAATTTGTATATGGAAACTAGAGCTTTTTCGATAGACCTCAGGGTCATTTATAATATTAAATAAACGTCTGACTTCACCTGCATTTTTCTGCAACCATTTAACTTTGTTGTTACCGTCATCTGGACTCTCGAGTTTGTTGATCCTCTTCGGTATCACCTTCTCTGTCTCTGCGTCGTTGAATTCCTCGCTCCGTCTCCTGGATGCTGAGTTCTGACGTGGACCTCTAGTCGTGATGATGTACGGCTGGATGTAGCTGCATGTGGCTGTCCCTGCGTCCTCTCGTCTTCTTGTTCTAGTTCCTCTCCTCTTCTTATCTCGTCCCTCGTAGATGTCTAGAAGTTCTATGTAGACTTCCCGAATTTCATCGTAGTTACAACTCTCGTAGATTCGTTAGTATAGTCTTTTTAAAATCACTCGTGTTCATTAATACTTGCACCGACGTAATGTCAGTTCCATCGCACTTCACATTATTGAATACTGTTTAAAAACCTTACATGATTTTGTAAAATTCGCGGTTGGCGAGATGCGTGGATCTTACGTGTCAAAGTGAGTTCATCTGAGCTTTATCTGAGAAAGAGTGTGTCGCTCGCTGGGGTTTTATACTGCTGCCGTCGTTGAAATTCCTGTTGGAAACTGTTTTGACAACATTGAACAGGTCGGCGCGTCGGTTTAATCGTTACTTTCAACCTACGCGTCTTTCTATGAAGCGCACACTTTTTTATAAATATTATTTCACCAATCGTTCGGTATAATATTAAACTTTGTTTATGCAAATTATGAATGTTACGCTGTTTAAATTATGGCAGTTATGGCAACATTTCACACGGTGTCTGAACGGTTCCCACGATTAATGACTACTTTAGCCAAACTGAAGCACCAGGCGTCAGCTATGTTTTTACATATGTCGCTGATTCGTGTGACTTCTGGTTCTCGTTCAGTACTTAAAAAACTGTGTAAAATCTTCCACCCTCGTTTGCATAATTCAACCTGTCTGTCGTTTACACATGTACACATACACACACACGCAGACTGATACACAGGCGGCCGCATGTCGTTCTGACGTCACCTCTGCCGGTCAGAGCGTGTCATTTTCTCCCCTTCGTTACGTTTAAAAACCAACAAAGCTATGTGCTTCCATGTGCATGCTTACTTACAATATTTGATTTATTTAAAATTAAATACTACGTTTATTTTATACATTATTTCTTATACCTAACGTATATTTATTACATATTTTTCTTATTTACATTTTATATATCTCATACGTGCTTTCGTATGTTATCATACCTCAGTCAGGGGTTGATACATATACTTATGCTAAACGTATCGTTGCAATATATATAAGTGCGGGGACAGCATTGTTGTATAAAATTTCAACATTGTCTCTCTCCTGGCTTTATTTTTCAGGCATCGACTGATATTTCCGCAAATATGGTTAAAAGTACTAATTTTTTGGTCAATATCTTTACTGTAATCGAAGGAAATATCACAACCTAGGTATTTAAAATGTTTTATTTGATCCAGTGTTTTATCGTTTAAGATGATTTTGGCTCTTATTGGCTCTTTTCCTGCGAATGCCATTATTTTTGTTTTAGGAATCATTATATATTTGTCTTAAAAAATATAATGGAAAACATATTAGGAGAAGAACAGACGGGATTTAGAAAGGGAAGAAGCGCAATAGATGCTGTGTTTACATTGCAACAACTAATCGAGAAACGCCGAGAATACAACCTAAGTACGTTCATAGCTTTCGTTGATTTTGAGAAAGCTTTTGACCGTGTCACCAGAGAAAAATTGTGGGAGATCATGTTCTTAAGAGGATATCCACCACATCTCATCAGAACAATTCAAAGTCTATATCATAAAACAAAAATTGTTATAAGCCTAGACGGAAAGATAAGTAATTCAGTAATAACTAATATAGGAGTAAGACAAGGATGCAGTTTATCACCCACGTTATTTAATATTTATATAGATGATATAATCCGAAACTAGAAAGAATTACATAAAGAGGGGATATACTTAGACAAAGACACAATATTAAATGTTCCAATAGAACTTAAATTGATAAAAAAAATTAATCGTTTGTAAATACATTCAATAAATTAAATTTACATGGTAGTACTATAACTTTCTGTCTGTGTGTCTAACTGTCTGTCTGTCACTCTCGCGGCGCGCTATCCATCTATTCCATCTGTCTAATTGTCCGTCCACACATACACCCTCCATCTCCTCAACACACACACACACACACACACACACACACACACACACACACACACACACACACACACACACACACACACACACACACACACACACACACACACACACACACACACACACACACACACACACACACACACACACACACACACACACACACACACACACACACACACACACACACACAATTCTCAGAATTCCTTTTTCTTCATCACTGTGGACCTTGATCTATCTCATTCCCATTGTTCTAATTTTTTTCAAATTATTACTGCCGAAATATCGTCAAACAAATTGTATACAAAAATATATTCTTGTAGGAAATAAAAAATATTATTTATAATTAACTAGCTGACCCGGCCACGCGTTGCTGTGGCTTAGTTATTACATGTTAAATTGATATTATAATCAACTATTTGGTATAATATTGTTAATGATCAGTAACAAAGAAACATCGGCGTATGAGCTGATCTAAAAATGGACGGAGTAGAGAACGGATAGTTGAGTCAAAATCTGATAGTGATTAGGAAAGAGTTTAGAAGACAAAATTAAGCACAAATGAAACATGAAAGTTTTAATTCTATATTTTATTTATCAATACAAATCAACATAAATTTTCTAATCTTTTATTTTATTAGGAAGTACTCTCATTACCTTTAATAACAATAATTCATAGTTAAAGCTTAATTAAGCGCTAGTCGATGTACGATATTTTTTGTCAACCTATCTTTTGTTAACACTAATAAATTCGATGGTTTTCCTACACGTGAGCAAGCAACGTATAGTTGCCCATGGGAAAAACATGGATTTTCTAAATCTAATCCGCAAACAGACATTGTTTGGCCTTGAGACTTATTGATGGTCATCGCAAAAGCCAAACGAATGGGAAATTGAAGCCTTTTGAATAGTATTGGAGAATCTGATGGTATCATCGGAATACGTGGCAACAGGACGATTTCTTAAACTTTCCAGTCAAAATGGTTGCTTCAAGAACATTTCCGGTGATCTTTTTGATGACCAAACGTGTACCGTTGCATAATTTAGGGGGGTTTAAATTACGCAAAAGAATAATCGGTAAACCAATTTTTAGCTGAAGATTGTGTGGTGGCATTCCTGATATATACAAAGAATTTAAAAATTCAATTGGAAAATTCACGGCTTCGTTTTCATCCACAGTAGCGTCGATTGATTTGAATGACATCAATTCTCCTGGCAACAATTGTTGTATCTGGTAGTTAATGAGATCCACATCAACATTTTTTGCTGCCAAAATAGCACGACTACTAAGCCAATTGTGATCTAAGTAGTTAGTCAGTATATCCGGAAAAACACTCTCAATTAGGTCATTTTTTGTTTGAACAACAGTGCAGAAATCGTCTGGCAATGTTATGCATTGTGTATTAGGCCGAGAATCAATTTCACCGTGTCCAATATCCAGCAATTGCTTAGAAAATACTTGTGCCGCTGGATCATTTTGGAGTTGAACTCGCATGTTTATTGTCAATCGGAGTGTTTCGACGTTTCTCCATAAAAACGATTGTTTTAGGCATGCGTTTATTTCATCGACAAAAGTAGAGCGAGGAATGACTGGCAATGTCTGTCGGAAATCACCAGACAATAGTAAGATAGCACCACCGAACAGTCTATCATTACCGTTTAAATCTTGCATAGTTCTATGTAATGCTTCGAGTGAATGCTTATGAGCCATTGTACACTCATCCCAGATTATTATTGAACTTTCCTGCAACACTGCAGCCATTCCGCTTGTTTTTTTAATGTTACACATTGCATTTGGCTTGTTATGAACATCTAATGGCAGCTTGAACGCTGAATGTGCCGTTCGCCCACCATCCAACAAAGTGGCAGCAATGCCTGATGATGCAATTGCTAATGCAATTTTCTGTTGTGATCTTATTTTGGCAAGGATCAACGATATTAAAAATGTTTTACCGGTTCCACCCGGTGCATCTAAGAAAAAAAAGCCACCTTGTTTAGCATCAACAGCCAGCATAATCCGATGGTAAATATTCTTCTGCTCGTCAGTCAATAATAGCTCATTGTTTGCAACTACTGTTTGCAAGTACGGCGCCATCTATTTGATGCTAACGTAACTTAGTTGACAGCAGATTGCAGACAATACACTTACATTGCCATCTGCCGGAAAATTATAGAACATAAATATTTAGCGACCTTTCGTTCTATAGAAACAATTAATTTGCAATAAAAAAATATTTATAGTATTTATTGAGATAAAACCTATCCTATAGCCTAAGTTGGAACAAATCACACATTTTGAAAAAAATTTCATTAAGATCGGTTGAGTAGTTTTGGCGTCCATCGCGGACAAACACTGTGACAGCTAATTTTTATATATATAGATAATTATTATATTTATATGTATTACATATACAGTAATAATTTGATTAATTATGGACAAGAGATTACCTTATAATTGGGAGGAGACTTTGCGCGGTACAAACACGTTGGCTCCATCCCGCTGGGTCAATCCACTGTTTTCACAATGTTTCAATTTTTTCTTTGTTTTTCCGCGTATGTCTGTATTGTGTGTACATTTGTGTGTTCCACACATGGAGCATACTTGTGGCGGATAACTTGTACGATGAACAGCGAATAGCTAAGTTAGTAATATTCTTTCGATTAATGCAAGTATATCGGTTCATATCTCCATTACGTCGATAGGCATCAAGACACTGGGCGGTTGTGTGTTGCAGCGGATGGGATCGTAATACCCAGTTAGGGTTCATAATCCGCGCTAAAAAGTTTTTATCCTCCCTTACCTTATTGTTAGGGAAGTCGGAAAGAAAAACGTTAGATAAATTATTTATGTCTTTTGAAATAGGGGATGTGAATCGATACATGTACATGTAGCACATACAGGCTACAGTTGTTATTGAACGGGTGAAATGAGTTCTCAGTTTTAACGCGACCATTTGGCACATGTCTGTCTGTCTGTCTACCTGTCTTCTGTCTATCTATTTGAGGTATCCCTCACGATATCATTTAAACTCATCAACCGATTTTCGTAAAATCGGTAGAGTACCCTACAGAACCCTATTGTTTTTTTTTTTGAGATCGATCCCCGTAAAAATAGAGGAGACGAAAAATGTGAGGGGGTTAAAAATATTAAAAAATCTTACCAGCCTATGTGGGGGATATCACATTAAAGGGAATTTTAACCAAAATCTGAGTATAGTGTTCATTTTTCTTTTAATTTCGAAATTCGTGGACGTCAGGGCCCACAAAAGTGGGTGAAAATTTTGATAAATTCGCAAAAGTTAATGTGGTGTATCAAAATAAGTTATTGAATTTTAACTAACATCTACGTTTTGGAAATGACGTTACTACGTTAACTGGTGTTACGTTTTGGAAGTTAAAAAAAGTTTAGAATAAAAGGAAGTGTAACCCAAACCGAATGTTTCTAATTGTTTAGTGTTTATTGTATGATTGTGTGGTCTACAATTGTTATATTACTCAAGAAATAGTAGAGAAATCGGGATTTTTGCAATGTTTTCCATAATTGAAAAATGGTCTAATGTCGAAATTTAACTAATAATAATAAAAACAAAGGTTTTTAAAAAATATATAAACACTTGGTACGTTTCACAGATTTTAATGAAAAATATAAAATTAACAAAACTAAATAACAGCTTATAATAAAGTGGATAAACAGAATTCAGTTCGTTCATTTGTTAAATTTTTGTTATTTTTTATTAAATAATAATTTAATTACCTTGTATCCGTCAGTGACTTCGTTCTAGCGTTTTTTATATGGACGCGTTTCGTGACATGTGTCACATCATCAGTAATCCTCGTCAAATGTTAAAATTCACATAAAACACATAAAAACACATTTGCACATATTTACTAAATCACAATAACGACACACACATAACACGATGTAATTTCGGCTCCGTTGGACCGGTCCGACCGCGCGTGTAGTTGCCGAGCCAACTACATAAAAAACGCTAGAACGAAGTCACTGACGGATACAAGGTAATTAAATTATTGTGAAAAAGTGACGTGGATACTTTATTATTGTGTAAAAGTGACAATGTTTTTTATTGTTTTTTAATTTCTAGAAATTCTAACAAATCCATTTTCTTACCTTTTTGTATGTTGTGGAGTAGTGTTATGATTTTTGTATCTATGAAGTGACTGTGTTGTAAGCAATGATCTGAAAAACTTGTATTGGCTGTATTGGTTAAAATCGCCTTCTTATGTTCAACCAATACAGCCAATACAGGTTTTGCAGATCACTGCTTACAACACAATCACTTCATAGATACAAAAATCATAACACTACTCCACAACATACAAAAAGGTAAAAAAATGGTTTTGTTAGAAATTCTAGAAATTAAAAAGCAATAAAAATAACAAAAAATTAACAAATGAACAAACTGAATTCTGTTTATCCCCTTTATTAAAAGCTGTTATTTAGTTTTGTTAATTTTACTTCCATGTTCCATAAGGAAATGGAAGTATGGTCATGGCGAAAAAAATCGTGTTTGAGATTACGGCAGATTCTGATTGTACTACCATCAAAACATGAAAAAAAGTCATTTTTCGAAAAGTGTTTGTGTGTCTGTCTGTCTGTCTATAGAATTTTTTCTATGGCAAACTGTGACGATTTTAAATGTATCAAAAAATCGCACAGATTAAAATTTTTTAATTTTAATAAGTAAGAGTATCATACACCCTTACCTATACCCAGATTCCTGAATCAACTTGAAACCTTCCAGTACCAACACGCCAAGAAAAGTATTAAGTAGTTAATAATAATAATAATTACTTAAATAATTAAGAAATGCGACTAGAGAAATAAAGAAATCCCTAAGTCATAATAAAATAAACATAAAGTATTTATCTTCTAATTAATGAATAAATAATAATAGAAAAAGTACGAACTATTTTCTTAGTGCGTAAATACGCCCTAGCTTACTGAGCCTTCTCCCCTAAACCGTACGCGCATTCAGCCGTAGAACGTCGCAATGAGTAGACGTGAGTTTTGGTATTGTACACATATACGTATGTGTATGTTCTCTAGAAGGATATCCAGCGTGAAATCTTGTTATTGTGAATAATGTAGTGTCTAGAGTTTGTGAGAAAATATATAAATAAAATAGAAAAAGGTAGCCAACACATCTCTTAAAAACAAAATCAAATGTAAGTGTAACATAGTTAACTACTAGACTGTAGTACTGCAAAGTGAGAACTATAACTGTAATTAAAATAAAGAAAATGTGAACTACAAGAATCTGCACTAAGAAAAGTGAAATTACAACATGTGGAACTTCAAGTAAACAACCTATCTTCGAGAGCTTCAAGTAAACTAAAAATCAACCCGATGTAGATGCACCAAGAACAACGTACTCAACCCGTAGAAGACAACTGGAGATGTCCCAAGAATACAACAACAACCTCAGGTGATATCAAACCACAACTTTTGTAAATTTCCCCTTAATAAGAAGTAACAAAGAACTTTCGCAATGTAATGAACAAATTATCAGATTTGTATATTTTGTAATTTTGTAAGAAGTAATAGTAACCGTAATGTATATATTGATAAATTAATAATTTTGAGAAAATTGAGACCCGGATCCGTGGTATTAAAACTAACAGTTATATGAATAATTTTTGATATAACAAGAATAATATAATTAAGATCTTTGAAGCAGTAAAAGCACTATTTACAAAAATAACCTTCTTTAAAATCAGTAATAATGTTTGATTAATATTTCAATAGCAATAAAGAGATGTTTTAGCTAATACCTAGTGAGTGAATAAGTTTATGCAAACCTTGTCAGTTTCCTATATCATACTTGTTTTGTAATTTGTTAGTAAGCGTTTTACTAACAACGGCAGCTGGTTTAGTTTACTGGTAAAGAATTAAACTAGTTCCCGATTTTTGTGTTGTCTTGCCAAGGGGCGGCACAAAATTGCGCCACTCTGCTGTATTTAAAATTGTGTAATTTACTTGGTAAAAAAAAAATATTGTTTACAGAGTGTCACGTACAGAAAATTGCAACATAATTATGTAATTGTTGTTGTGTAAGTTTATAAGTCGTTAACGATAAAAAAAAAGGACAAACATAAATTTATTCACTCAGATATAAAAAAAAAAATAAATGAGTAAAATTTTAATTATATAATAATAATATTAGTATCGCGAGTTTGCCGTGTTAAGCAAGTAATAGCTGGTAGGGAATCCATTCCAAACAAGTCAATTCCAAGCCAGTTGGTTCATGTTAAATATGTGTTGAGGAATGTAAACTCTCCCCTTTGTAAGAACCCATCTCATTCATAACCCCTCCTCCCTAAAGCAAACAAAGCCACGTTAGACAAGCTCTTTCCTGTTTTTGTATTGTTCTGAATTACCACCCTATGCAACTAGACGACACCCCAAAACAGCTGATTCTTTGTGCTGTTTGTTAAATCAATGAACTTTCCGTATATGAAATTTCTCTCTACTAAATTGGTATTATCGTTTTGTTTTGATTAATTATAAATGTCAATACTGAGAATTGAATTGTTGTGAGATAAGTTATGTTGATTAATTAAGATAAGATTGCATATGGAATCTTAATATGAAATAAGATATAGATATGTGTGTTTAAATAAATTCAAATTTTATAAGTGTTTGAAATAAAATAAATAATAAGTACTTTAAATAAAAAGGTTTAATAATAGCTTGAATAAAAATAACGTGTAATAAAAGTGTAAAGTGTAGGAGTAAAATGAGTAAAGAGAAAATAATAATAAAAGTATATTTGAGTCGTGTAAACGCCCGGTCGTGGCCTGCTTCAAAATAATTCCCCCAGCTTGACAGTAATAGAGACAAACTTGTTCGTGCAGGAAATATTGTAGTAACCCACCCCTATTGTCTTGAATTGATACCGAAGTAAACAATGGTAAACCTCCCTAGTGAATAATACAATGCAAAGTGTTTGACCCCTCTTAGATTGTAACTGCTCATTGTTTAAATGTAAATAAAGATTCCCGCTTTGTGAAATTCCGCGTATCTCAGTAGAATAAGAAATTAGTGTTAAGATAGGATCTAAGGTTGAGTATGGGATCAACTTTAGATTACCTTGGTAGTATTAAGAGATATAGGGATAAATACGTAACACAGTCACAATGGCGCCGCACTTAAAGAAAATTCTTTACAAGGGATAAAGAAAGCGCAGAAAGCTAACCAATATAGTTAGAGTATGCAAGGTAATCAGTCGGGCCACTATATTGTGAAGTTACGGGAAACAAGAGTAACAAATAGATTAATAGATAAGTAATATCTATTTATATGTAAATAATAGTAAGGTAAATGTTAAGAAACGAGAGAAAGGGAATTTCACGAAAGAAAAAATATAATTATGTTTATTAGATTTTCTATTATTCCACCCCCCCGTTTTTCATAGTTAAGTGCAGGAGGATGTGACGATTTTAAATGTATCAAAAAATCGCACAGATTAAAATTTTTTAATTTTAATAAGTAAGAGTATCATACACCCTTACCTATACCCAGATTCCTGAATCAACTTGAAACCTTCCAGTACCAACACGCCAAGAAAAGTATTAAGTAGTTAATAATAATAATAATTACTTAAATAATTAAGAAATGCGACTAGAGAAATAAAGAAATCCCTAAGTCATAATAAAATAAACATAAAGTATTTATCTTCTAATTAATGAATAAATAATAATAGAAAAAGTACGAACTATTTTCTTAGTGCGTAAATACGCCCTAGCTTACTGAGCCTTCTCCCCTAAACCGTACGCGCATTCAGCCGTAGAACGTCGCAATGAGTAGACGTGAGTTTTGGTATTGTACACATATACGTATGTGTATGTTCTCTAGAAGGATATCCAGCGTGAAATCTTGTTATTGTGAATAATGTAGTGTCTAGAGTTTGTGAGAAAATATATAAATAAAATAGAAAAAGGTAGCCAACACATCTATTAAAAACAAAATCAAATGTAAGTGTAACATAGTTAACTACTAGACTGTAGTACTGCAAAGTGAGAACTATAACTGTAATTAAAATAAAGAAAATGTGAACTACAAGAATCTGCACTAAGAAAAGTGAAATTACAACATGTGGAACTTCAAGTAAACAACCTATCTTCGAGAGCTTCAAGTAAACTAAAAATCAACCCGATGTAGATGCACCAAGAACAACGTACTCAACCCGTAGAAGACAACTGGAGATGTCCCAAGAATACAACAACAACCTCAGGTGATATCAAACCACAACTTTTGTAAATTTCCCCTTAATAAGAAGTAACAAAGAACTTTCGCAATGTAATGAACAAATTATCAGATTTGTATATTTTGTAAGAAGTAATAGTAACCGTAATGTATATATTGATAAATTAATAATTTTGAGAAAATTGAGACCCGGATCCGTGGTATTAAAACTAACAGTTATATGAATAATTTTTGATATAACAAGAATAATATAATTAAGATCTTTGAAGCAGTAAAAGCACTATTTACAAAAATAACCTTCTTTAAAATCAGTAATAATGTTTGATTAATATTTCAATAGCAATAAAGAGATGTTTTAGCTAATACCTAGTGAGTGAATAAGTTTATGCAAACCTTGTCAGTTTCCTATATCATACTTGTTTTGTAATTTGTTAGTAAGCGTTTTACTAACAACGGCAGCTGGTTTAGTTTACTGGTAAAGAATTAAACTAGTTCCCGATTTTTGTGTTGTCTTGCCAAGGGGCGGCACAAAACGATAACAGCCGCAGATTCAAACAGAATCAAATAAATTTTTGCATACAGTTCTGAATTGTAGAGGACTCAAGGCCTATTGATTTTGGTGAAGATCGATTAAGGAAAGGGGTAGTTTACGCAATGTTTTACGTTTTAACAAGAGTAAAGTGCTTAATTTTGATAAATAAAGAACCCTGAAAAGAAGGTCATAATAATCCACTGTAGAAAAGTAAATGAAATATATATAAATAAAAGGGTAGTTGAAGGGGGAGGGGGTAATTTTTTTTATAAATAAAAATGGTAGTTGATGATGGAAGAAGTAAATTTTATAAGTTTTATATGTGTAATACGTTATTAACAATAAAGAAGTAGTTTCTGTGGAAACATTTCATTTCACTTTAACAAAATTCTATATTTTTTCATTTTAATTTAAATCATGTATGAGAGAAAATATATCGTTCGTGGCAGGCAAGCATATCTCAATTATGTAACATTTACGTTTAAATTTTATTATTATGATTACCGCAATAAAAAGGCAGGCAAGACACACACACACACACACACACAAATCGCGTTATTTCTGGCCTCACTCTTGTTTATTTTCTTACATTTGCATGCTTTTTAAATTGAAAGTGCCGAAACCCACACCAACACAACGTGTGCAAGCCGAAAAAGTGTCCAGCGTGGATAGCGATTTGCTTCCTGTGGATCGCTGGGCAGTGTAACTACACGTGTTTACAGAGGAACGGTTCATAGACAGCCGTTTCGTCTTTAGGGAATGGACCCTCTGCAAGATGCTCAGGGTCCATGAGTGACTTCGGAGCGCTTCGGAGGAGGGATGGTTATCTGCGTAGTTCGGTTTCTTTATAAGAATAATGTAAGCCTGCCTAATTTTTATGGATAAAGTGACTGAAAATAACATTATATTAAACGACTACCCCATAATAACAAAAATATCTATAAATAGTGAAATTAGTTAGAGGGTGGGCGACATTTTTTTAGAAATTACCGAACCGAATTCAAGTAAATTATTTTAAACATAAATCTTCCAACATGGAAGTCATGTATGGTTCTCCATACCGATTTTTATATTTTGGATTCAGATTATATTTAGTTTTTACAAACACTTGTCCTTCCCTTAGCTCCTGCAACCGGGGGGGGGGCCCTATCAATCGTCACACCTCAAACATGTTCCAATACACGGCCTAAACAGATGTGCACCACCATCTTACATCCTCTGTTTAGGCTTTCATTCAGCTTTTCGACAATAGCTTAAGAAATCGAAACAGCTGTCAGAGTTAAATAAAATCTGTGAAACGTACCAAGTGTTTATATATTTTTAAAAACCTTTGTATTAATATGTTTCACCAAGTGCCCAACGAGTCATCAATCAATATTGTAATAATAAGTTTACTTCGTTCAAATTAGTGAGCTAGTTCTGCAGCTCAGGGAGTATACTAGTATTCTTTAGGTTAATGCAAGCAAGTATAAGTCGTACCTGAATTACGTAGAGAGCCATCGAGGCACTGGGCGGTTGTGTGTTACAGAGGATGGGATCGTAATACCCAGTTCGCATTCCTAACCCGTTCTAAAAAAAGATTTTATCCACATTTACGTTATTGGTAGGGGAGTATAGATAAATTATTTATATCTTTTGAAACAAGCGGTGTAGCATACACAGGCTGCAGTTGTCGAGTATATTACGGATAACTGTAAGGCGTACACCAAACTGAATGATATTTTGTGTATCAACTTCACGCAGAGCGTTCGGTCGGCTGTATTTGCAACTGTTTTCTTTGCTCGTTGCGTGTTGGGATTATGAGATTATATTTGACGACAATGTTTTCTTAAGTATCGCCCACTTTGGAACTTTGTAGCAACTCTTTTGAAGACGTCTATATAAACAATTTCTATATCAGGCGTGAACCTCCAAGGCCCGGATTTACAAAACTGTATCGCGGGCAGTAGTATTATATGCTTCAGAAGGCTGGAGCATAACCTCAGCCTAAGAAGATATGATCAGAAGATGGGAAAGAAAGATTCTGAGGAGGATATATGGAGGTGTGTTGATTTTATCCGAACAAAAAAATTACACGAAAAGAATGGCACAGGAAAGATTGGCCAAGGAGAGTTATGGAATGGACCCCACCAGGAAGAAGGAAAAGACGAAGACCACCTGGATAGAAGAACTTCAGACTATATTGGGGGAAAGAGAAATTGAAGAAGATTTTTGGATGGACAAGTAGCAGTGGAAGAGGAGAATTGAATCACTTCTGTAATCTTTGGTTCCGGAAGATGTGTAAACATTGGAATAATAATAATATATGGAGGTGTACTAGATACTGGAATGTGGTGTATGAGGACAAACGCCGAATTGTACGATCTATACAAGGTACCGAACATCGTCACGGCAATGAAACAAGGCAGAATTAGGTGGGCAGGTCATGTACAAGGAATGACAGTGGAAAGAGCGGTGAACAAAGTATTCAATGGAGGACCAGGAGGAAGAAGAGCAAGAGGGAGGCCAAGAAGAAGATGGGTGGATGATATGGATGAAGATATGAGAAGACCGGGGATCAGAAGGTGGCGAAGAGTGGCACAGGACAGAGAGGAGTGGAGACACGTCATTCTGGAGGCTTGAGCTGTAGCGCCGTGGCGTAGTAGTAGTATCAAATTGGAAAACGACAGAAAGAGTAGCAAAGAAACACTGTCTCCCTCTCTCTCTCTCTCTCTCTCTCGGGCAGCGGGTGGAGGATGAGACTTGGTTCTGGGGAGGGGGAGATGAGACTACCTGGAAAGTTGGACCTTATTTTTCTCAGGGCAAATGAGAAACTCGGTACTCTTCCCAGATTTAATTTTATAAATTCTTTGCTTCTGAAAGTTATGAGTAAACGACGTGAAATATGTTGTAAATACGTACGTTATTTTACCAAATGTTGAATGACTGTCGTTGCTAAGTGACCTCCAACAACTGGATTCTATTAATTTACATGTATTGTAGTTCCTATTATTTCTACAATTATTTATAAGTCTTATTTAAACGCTAAGTAACTTGCTTACGAATGTGCTTACGTTGAGTGATTATGTAATTCCGATGACATTTTTATTAGCTCTGGGGGGGGGGAATTGATCTCCCTCATCCCTCGCCGTAGTTACGTCATTACACACCCACCCACCCACCCACCCACACACACACACACACACACACACACACACACACACACACACACACACACACACACACACACACACACACACACACACACAGTCAAAATGTATGCAAATTAAATTCCGGATATGAGAGCCGGATGGCCGTCTGCTCTGCTCACTCGATTAGTGAGGTTCAAAGTCGGCGGCCAAACTACACACAACGTAGTTGTCCGATGACCGGACCGGAATACATTTGTCATACTGACGTCACGGTAGTCCGCCTCCGACAGACGTTGTCGTCTCCGCACCCACCGCTGACTGTGGCCACATCTCGCCAGTCACATTGTCCTTGTATTATCCACTCTTTATACGAATTACGCTGTAAAATCCTCTTGCAGCGGACTGCTTTCATAGAAGCACTTTCACTTCTGACGTTTCGACCAAAGAATCGTGTTGAATGACCTCATCACCACTGGATGATCTGTGTTTTTTACTATTAAAGACCAACTCCCAAACGAAAGTTTTTGTTTTTGTTTTCAAAAATTTCAAACGATAAAAATTTTTATCAAAATTTATTCAGATAAAGCGATAAGAGAAAGAAATAACTTGGGAAGAAAATCAATAGCATTGCTGAACAACATATTGTGGAACCAACAAATGTCAAAACAAAATAAACATCGTATATACAATGCAATTTGTGAAACCAATTACGTCATACGGGTGTGAAATATGGCCAATAACACAAAGAACAGAAAAGTTTTTGGAGGCTACTGAGATGGATTATTGGCGAAGAGCGGCAGGGAGGTCAAAACTGGAAAAAGTGAGAAACGTCAGAATCCGGGAGATAATGGGGGTACAGTGCTCTGTTGTTGACGACATAAAAACAAAACAGCTAAGATGGTTTGGACATGTGCAAAGAATGCCGGATAATCGACTCCCCAAGCAAATTTTGGGATGGACACCGTATGGTCGTAGGCTAAGAGGAAGACCTAGGTTGAGTTGGAGAGAAGGCATCAATCGGGCAATGAGAGACCGGGAATTGGAAGAAGAATCTTGGTTGGGTCGAGACCAATGGAGACTAGGGATCGGAAGACGTAGGATAACGTTATGAACCGATTTATTTATATAGATACATATATTATATGTATACATATATATGTATTACATATATTTATATAGATTTATATTATATGATACATATATATATTTATTCACTCATAAATTCGTAATTTTTGCGAAAATGTATAGGCCTACATTTTCAAGATGTTTTCAAAACCAGGTTTTTAATCTAATCCCACCTTAATTTAAGCTGAATGTTACCCCAGCTTTTTTGCTGAACATTTGGCAAAATGTGTTAAATTTGCTACTAAATATTCCTTTTACTCCCCCCCTCCTCCTCCTCCTCCTCCTCCTCCTCCTCTTCGTCTTCTTCTTCTTCTTCGTCTTCTTCTTCTTCTTCTTCTTCTTCTTCTTGAGCACTACAGGTCAACGTCAGCCCAGGACCAACCTTCTCCAACGTCGCCTATTCTTTGCCAAATCAATGTAACCCCTCACGTTCATTTTTCTGAGATCTTCCAGCGTATCACCCAACCATCTTCTCCTAGACCCTTCTTTCTACTTTTATATACCTGTTCCCTCAGGATTGTCTTTAGTATACGGTAATCATACATCCGTTCTAGGAGTTCTTATAAACTTTTAAACTCATAAAGTTAACAAAGATGGCCATGAGATATACTAAAGCCAAAATGAAATATGAGAACATGCTGAGTGGATCAGCAAGGGAGTTAAGCAAGGTGTTGGGTTATCGACCTCCCTCTTTATTACTGCTCTACATTATGCTATTAAATACGTAGAACAACGAGGAACGATACTAAATAAGACAAGCCAAACGTGTGCGCTTGCGCTGACGATGTTGTGACAATGGCATTGATTGTGTTGCACGCTTCCTTGCTTGCTTGGGCCCAAAAGCGCAACACACAGAATACACCAAAAACAACATAATATACCACAAAATCAACCAAAATACTTATCACGGTACTATTTATGACTCTCTACACATTATAACATACTTCTCAGATATCCTTAAAGTTTAACATAATTCCCAAAAGGCGGGAGGTGTGAGTAAAAAAAAATTTCGGAACATCAGTTAGAGCCCTTTCACACGAGGCACACAGTGCGGCAGACCTCTTCTAGGGACAAAAATCCCATTTAAACAATGCATAGCTTTTCACACGAGGGTGCGAGTGAGCCCACGAGAGGCATATGTCTGCCGGCTCGTTCTCTCCCCGACAGTTGAATTCAACTCGCCGGGCAGCCCAGTTGCTAGTTAACAAGTGCAAATCCTTAGAACCTTTTCACACGAGGCAGACGTCTGCCTCTTCCGAATAGAAAAGTCATCATACTTTCGATGTCGAATCCTTTATTGAAGAAATTCGCAATAATCCAGCTATATGGGATTGTTCTTGAAAAGATAATAGTAATAAAATAAGAAAACAACAGGCCTGGAACGAAATATTTTTAATTGCCTATGAAGATTACGAAGAAATATCAAGAAAAAACAAAATTGCGTTAGATAAGTAAATAGTCACTGCAGTTTTGTCTTATTAATGTACTTAAAAATTTTACTAATAAAAATACAAATTGAATAAAAAACAATGTGTATTGTAAATTTAAAGTGATTTAAAGTGTAAATTTTGTGTATTTTTTTAATGTAATCGCAAGATTTTCAACTGTTGCAACGGAATTCCTCATGTTGGTGTTCTGTTTTTGAATGTTATTCTCCTAAAAACTATGCAATTCATCGAAAGAAGAAATCGACATACGAAAATAATTTAAAAACTTTTCATTGTCATTTCTCAGTTCGTATTTCTCATATCTCCGGTGGACATCAAGGAGACATTTACTGTGTACACATGTAGTTATGTGAACCTACCGATTTGATTAAACCTCAAGCCTACGAAAAATGTAAATTGACAGCTGCAGTCGATTATGTTAAGGAACGAATTCGTCATCATCGTCATCATTCGTGTTTGAGGCATTTCTACTCGTATCATCTACAGTTGGTCCGCTTAACGTTTGATTGAACTTCCGATAGTTCGTTATCCCAATAATCTGTAATATTTAAAAATTTAGGTCAGTCTTTCTGGTTTCTTTGTCTTTAAGTGGGATATCCGTTTGTTAAATTCTTTTAATTTTTCTCGGATATCTGTGTTTTTTCGTCAATTTCATATACTTAAAACGTCATTACGTCATTACAATTCTTAAAAATTTTTATTTCATTCGCTTGTATTCTGGCGGACATCAAATGCCATGCAGGTGCTCTAAAGCGCTTAATAATAATCTTACATTACCGATCCATAGTTTTAAGGATCGTATTAAACATACTATAAAAATTTATTTTAAAGACATATATTAACAACTTACTTTGGTTAATATGGCAGGCTAAAATATTAATATATTCACATTTGTCAGTTTCAGGCAGAAGCACATCTCTTTTACTTTGCACGTTAATTGTGCACCTTATATTATCTTATAAGATACCTTACCTTACCTTGTAAGGTATATTACCTTAATATTGCCTCGTTTCTAAGTTTAATTTTTGGAGGCTCTCAAAACACCATATATAGGCCTATACTTGAATCTCTCTATTTTTACCTACTTGATCAAAATTTCATAGCGGTGTTACTTATTTCGTATAGTGAGCCCTAAAAATTTGAGATCGTCATTTGGTCATCATCAAAGATATGTCATTACAAAATTCCGCTGATTGAAATTAAGTAAGTAAAATTTTGAAGTTACTGTCCATTGTCTGTAATTTCATCAGTATATGTTAAAAAGAAATGGCGACACGCCCCAGCCTTGTCTTACACCTAAATTTATTTCTTCAATTCTATTAATGTCATTTGGAGTTATCGTTTATATTTGTAACTAATTGGTTTAAAAGAAGCGGGATGCCTCTTTTTAATTATAATTTCATACATCTGATGTCTGCTTAATCTATCAGAATCCGTATGTTTGTCAGTTAAATTATCTATGATATTCAATAATTTGTTGCACTATAAAAGTATTATCTTCGCAAAACCTCCAACTCCATAACCTTCTTGACCTTCAAGCAATAGTGTTCTAATATTGTTTTCAGTCTTGCTATTATGACTTTAGAGTATTTTCTTTACACTATTCAGTATTCATAAACTTATATAGCTTCCATATTTTGATCCGTTGCCTTTTTTGAATATTGGTTTTACGATAGATTGGGTACATTTTTGTTAAGTCAACATTGATTCAGTAAATCGAAAAAAGCTCAGTTTCAACCGTTTGGACTAGCGTTTTATAAGTTCATTGTTGATGCCATCACAAACAAATTACAACAATCATGTTTACTAATTATTATCGTTGAAACTATCTGGTCAGCTGAGAAACAATTCACAGCTGATTCATAGCTGTGAATCGAAGGGCTAGGGTCTTCGACGGAAATTCAGGAAAGCTTTTAAACACACACAGGGCCACAACTACAAATGAAGAAAATTAAGAACAGTAAAACTCATCAATACTGTTTTGTATTAAAAACACATAGACACATATTTTTTGAGTTTTGGAGTTACTCCAAAACTCAAAAAATATGTGCAAAACTACTAGTGGTAAGTCTGTTGTTTATTAGTGGGTCAATCAACATTTTCCTGTTCCTTCTTTTTCTATTTTCAATTAGTGCTAGAGCGAATATTACAACTACTTCTTCCTGTTCATTCATAATTTTGAAATACTGTATAAAAAAGCAATTTGAAAAAATATGTTGAATTAGCGTATTTACTCTGCACTGATGAACTGAGGCTGGACCGTTTGGTGCGAGGCACCCGGGCCCAAAGTAAATGGGAGCTTTTCACACGAAGGTGTGAAGTGTGTCGAGAGCAAGCTCGCGTGAGGCTACTACGGCAGACGTCTGCCGTAGACAGATGCCGCAGACTGGTTTACCCGTGTGAAAGGGCCCTTAGTGAGCAGAGTCGAACTCGACGCGTTTATTTCAAAACGATATGAGCCTCGAAACTTTACGTAATAATAAGGCAGTCAGCAAAAGTTAATTACTGAGTTAATCCAACTCAGAAATAAGCTAAATATTGAAAAGATTAAATACTGAATAAATGGTTTGCTAAAATTCAATAATTGTATAATTTACATACTGGATAAACTGATTGCTGGATATGGAACGATCGCATAAATCAATACTGGTTTACAGTTAATAGTGTTTAGCGTACAAGCTGTGACCGGTTCATGAAAATTCTAACACTTTTCTGCATCACAAAATATTCGTAAAAGGTTTTGGTTCTTGTCACATAAGGTGAGGAAACTAGTTTATATCTCTTTTCATTATTAATTGTACTGTAACTTCCACTGAAACTTGTTAACGGTTAAGTGTTACTTGGCAATCCGGAGAGGTTCGCTCACAACCTGCTGGTCGCAACGGGTGCGTGTTCCTCAGCTCATGCCATGGACCGCTGCTGTGTTCACGCTGGAAGAACGTGTGAAGAAAGCTACGTCGAGTCCATATACTTGTATTCTCGCTCCTGTACGTCGAACCAAGTTTTGAACTTGGTAATCGAGGCTTCTTATTTAATGTGCTGAAAGGACGGCTCTGCTCACAAGGGCAGTCTGGTGTTCGACTGGCGAGGTTTAACCGAACAAACGGCTCCGTTAGTAAATGGGGAACGGCGTGACGTCAGGACGTCGGGCAAAGTACGATTCGTCGATCGTTGCATTCGGCTGAAGCCGAATAATTGCAACAATTGTAAACAACAGCCAAACTAAATACACGGTAGTACAAGAAGGAAAAGATATCTGTGTATTCAGTGCATAGAGGGAAATTCATTGGATTCTGTTAATAAGTTTAGATATATAGGTAACATGATAGATAATGAAGGATTCATAAATACGACAATACATGATAGTATGTAAATAGGAAACAGTAGACTATTTGCATACATATTTGTGTACTATTTGTATTCATAGTATACGTATGCTAACAGTAGATTATTGAGAAGCAAGCTCATTAGTCACAACACAAAAATGAAAATATATAAGACACTTATTAGGTCGGTTGTCGCTTATGGAGGCGAGACGTGGGCATTAGCAAAAATGGAACAAGAAACACTGAGAAGGTTTAAAGGAAGATTGTACAACGTGTTTATGGCCCGGTCGAGGAAGATGATGAATGGAATATAAGAAGTAACCAGTAGATAGATAAGCTATTGAACCATGAGGAGATCGTAAGATTCGTAAAAGCTCAACGAATGCAACAAATATAATGTTATTCATCGTCATCTTCACGACACGGCGTAGGCAAGGTGCTGCTTGTTCCGCCTTCTCTTCCTGGATCTACCTGTGACCTATAGGTTTGTATTTCCAGTCTTGGATCCGACACTATTTCTAAGTGTTCTTCACCGTTGTTTCCACGGTTGTTAAAAACTTGTAACTCTTCTCTTATGGCCTCCTTTTTTATACGGTACTCCTCTTGAGAATGCCATTTCCGAGGCCGGTATTTTACTGTCTTGTTTTTTGGTTGTTGTCCATTATTGGCATCCATAGGACGGTACAGGGATTGCTATAATTTTGTAATACTTAAATTTTGTATCTCGACGTACCTTGTTGGGCGGAGCCTGATGAGCGTAGAGAAATCAGGCATATAGCCCTCTATCCATGACTCGATGCGCAACGTAGACCGCGAACTCCTTCGAAACTACTCAACCGAATGTTATAAAATTTTGCTTACATATCCGGACTGTATTGTAGAGTGCCTACATGTAATTTTTATTTCTCTAAATTATTTGATTCAAAAGATATTAAAAATCTTAAATATTAAAAATTGTTTAAAAATCTTAGCTTAAACGCGTGAGAGAGAGAAAGAGAGAGAGAGAGAGATAGAGAGAGAGAGAGATATTGTGGCCCAGCTGGCTGTCGCCCGATAAGATAAGATTTTGTTGTATCACAAATGCCGGTGCGTGTGCGTGTGCGGCTCCCGCCACCCGCGCTGGTTGTCGCTCGATAAGATTTTGCTGTATACACTTTGTATTCATGTCTCACACGTGTTTAATTCAAACAGTAGTAGAGCATTGTTCTATGGTATAGCCAGATGTACGCATTGGACTTAAGTGTTGAACAAGTGTCAATTTTTAGACGAGAATCTATGTAGTCGCTGATGCAACTGCAACTTTCCATTACATATTGCAACGAATCACAGTTCAGGTAAATTTTAATCCAAATTCTATTTAAATTATTATTCTTACACTTCTTTGTTCAATTTTCCAAATTCTATTAAAATTATTATTCTTATACTTCTTATTCAATTTTGTACTTTTTATGTTATACGCATATTCTATACATTCTTATTCATCAATTTATATATAGGCCTACGTATTATTTATAGTATGCCTCGACGGAGAAGTGGTCCAAATATTGGTCGTTTAACTACAAATCAAAGACGGATGAGACAGCGATAAAATGTTGCTGCAGGCCCTGCAGAACATAACATGAATCATGTGTTATATGATCAAAACAACACAGGATATAGAATGAATTTGAAGATAATTTACGATCTCTAGAATTCTGTGAATGTGTAAATTGTTCTTGAGTGTTGATGCAGCAAACATTTTTTGATATGTGTCCGCAGTGTAAGCGAAACCCAAATAAGTTTACTGCAGTTAATCGTATGGATCCTAAAGATGTACCTGTAGAACTGATGGATCTCACTTATGTAGAACAACTCTTGATAGCAAGAGTACAACCAGTGATGCGTGTGTATAGGGTGAAATCGAGAGGCTTTCCCGGTCAATATGCTTATAAGGGAAATATTATAAATATTGGTCAAAATATAACGGAGATTGTTAGTTCCTTGCCCCCTTTGGCTGCGATGCAACTCTTTTAATGGCTCCTACTGGTGTGGCAGCTAGCAATATTGCTGGACAAACTATTCATTCAGCTCTAAGAATAAATACTTCAAAGAGAAGTATTTACGTTTTTATATTTAGAAAATCTAACTTTCAAAGGTTTAGAAGGTGAATCCAAAATTGGTTTTGAAGAAGAATTAAAAGATGTGAGGTTCGTTATTATTGATTGATTATGTTGGGTTTTAATTTGTTTTTCAAAGTGGATATCCGACTCAAACAAGCAAAGCAGCGTTCTTCAGCTGTTCCTTTTGGTGGCCTTTGCGTATATTTAGTCGGTGATTGGTCCCAACTTCCATCGGTTTGTGATAGGAGTCTTTACAATATTGGTAATAATGTTCAGACCATTCAATCGAATCTTTTATACAAACAGTTCAAAAAAGTTTTCTTTTTAACGGAGATTATGAGACAGCAAGGTGATGATCAAAAAAATTTCAGAGAGACATTAAATAGAGTCGCAAATGGAACATTCACTGAAAAAGATTATCATCTCTTATCTAAATATTTTGTGTAAACAATATCGGGGACAATTTCAAAGATACTGTCTGTATAATGTCGAAAAATGCAGAAATCGAACGCTTTAATTATGAAAAACTAGAAAGCAAATAAACAACCCGTGGCAATCCATAATTGGCAAATCTAATCAATGCAAAATCTAGAAGCCTCTCTAGCAAAATCTGACGATGCTCAGGGATTATTTGCCCAATTACGTTTATGTAAAGGTGCTCGAGTTTTCCTTAGAAGAAATCTTTGGATCACAAAAGGACTAGCCAACGGTTCAGTTGGGACAGTAACTGATATTATTTATGACCCGGCAGTTGAATTCGAAAATTATAACAATCACATGCCAATATGTACACTTGTATCTTTCGAAAAATATACAGGACCAGTTCTGTACGAGAATTCAATACCCATTGTACCAGTAGTGGCATCAATCAAGATAAATGAAATTTCTTGTACTCGCAAACAATTTCCTTTAATGTTAGCATATGCTGTTAGTATACATAGATCGCAAGGGATAACATTAGATAAGGCAATTGTTAATTTAGGAGACAATGAATTTCAGGTTGGATTAACTCTTTCAAGAGTGAAAACGTTAGAGGGATTATTATTAAAACCGGCGTTTAATTTTTATAGTCTGCTAAAAATTAATAGAAGTCCATCAATGGTTGATCGTAGAGATGAGTTGCAAAGTTTGTGGAATATGTCTAATGACAATTAATGTATATTGTATTATAATGTAGTGTATTCAATAACAAGTGTGTATCATAAAAGTGTATATATTTTGTTGATTGTAAGAATATGGATAAATAAATTGTTACGATTCTATTTACCTAACGGATCAAAGACGGTTGATTGTAAAATATTGATAAATAAATTATTACGAATATCAAATGCTCCGCCCATTTGTATCAGTGACACTCCTAGTTTCTAAAAGTACGGTTGATTGTTCCACATATCGTCTGGAACTTACCTACCATAACTCAACGTCATAATTTCTATTACAGTATAGCCAACATCATAATCCAAATAAAAAGTGACTCACCTGTTCTGGAACTCGATCACTAATCATTAATTATTTTTATTATTATTATTAATCATTAATTAGAATTCGATCACTTTTTCATGTTGGCTTCTTACCTCGAAACCCGATTATTTTTTTTTTATAGTGTAGACTTTCATATTGTATTGTTTGAAAATCTGATGAAGCTTAAAAACAGATTTTTTGCAAATCAGATTCTGTATTTTGAAGTACAAGCAAACAACAGATTTGAAGTACAAGCAAACAACAGCACATTCAAATAATATAATGTTGTTAAATATGTAATTCAAATATGTTATTTTTAATATATTCTACCTATAAAATCTTCCCGACTTGTGCTCAGAAACAGCTAATTTACTTGGGATAAATTATCATCGAGTGAAACCTAAATATTCTCTGATTCTATGTAGGCCTACTACTACACATACTCTCTCTCTCTCCCTCTCTCTCTCTCTCTCTCTCTCTCTCTCTCTCTCTCTCTCTCTCTCTCTCTCTCTCTCTCTCTCTCTCTCTCTCTCTCTCTCTCTCACACACACACACACACACATACGGTACAGTTGTATATTTGTGTGTTATTTGATGTAGTGAAACCCGAGAGTGTTGACCACCACCTCAGGCCCGCCAGTAATTTTATTTTTTCATCCACCACCTACCGCCGCCCACGGGTTCCGGTTACAACCCTCTTTTCCGCTGTCACATCCGCGTGATGAAAGGCTCTATCTACTCGGCTCGTTTCCTCTTACGCCCTTATTCAGCCCACGTTGTCATTTTTCTTCTATTTTTCCCCTTCAACGTCTTCATAACCTTCGTTCATTCAGAAAAAAAAAAACAGTACACATTTATCTTACAGTATAAACCGACACAATATTGTTCTGGTATGTGTAGTGAGTGCAGATGGGACTTAAGATAGTTAAGTTACGTCTTGTATATGTAATATTACTCTCACGTGTTGTTTACTTACACAATTATTATTGTTTACTTACTATACTATTGTTTAAGAACCAAAATGTAATATTACGACGCGGAGCACAAGTATTTTAGATAAAAATATTTAAAAATTTGACTTTATTGCCTTAACCAGTTTTTGCTGATTACTAGCTTCGTCGGAGGCTCCCCGCTAGGGGAGAGCCCGACGTCTGTTTTTAATGACGAGGTCGTCGTTCGAAAGATCGTGATTATGTGCGTGTGTTGTGTAATGTGTTCAAAGAGTAGCCTATGTGTGATTTAAATTGCGTCTGTTCGTTTTCCATTCGTTTTTGTGCGTTTGTATACTTCTAGTTGTACGAGAGTGTCCAGTTATCGTACGTGTAGGCCTTTCCTGTGTACGTGTAGGATTTCAATGTTGTTGTTAATGTTTGTACATGCGTGATCTGCATCAATGGCTTGATGTAAAACACATATACGAGCGCCCGCGCACGCACACACACACACACACACACACACACACACACACACACAAAACTAATTTGCGAACATCAGCGCCCGTCACCAAAAACGGAACGCATAGTGCTCCTAGCGGCAGCCTCTGATGAAGTTCGTAATCAGCAACAACTAGTTCAGTCAATAATGTAGAAACTAAAAAAACAAGTTTATCTAAAACACTCGTGTTCTGCGTCGAAATATTGTAGTTTGATTCTTGATAACACTCGTACACGTTATGGACAACGAAATCTAAGACTTTAGTATCCTATATCTAATTAACGTGTGTATGGTGTTGATTATATGACGGCAGCAAAGCTAAAGTCAGGATTCACAGAATCTTACTGCCATGAAAAGGGAGTGTGGCAGCGAAGGATTCTTGTGTCCTAAACTGTTTGGTATCTGTGGTGAACGGATACTCGCGAAAGCCACGGAAAATGGGAAGACGCGTCTCGCAGTAGTTGGTGAAAATATTTGTAATCTGCGACATGCTGATAACACGACACGACAGTTCTTGCTGAAAGCGAGGAATAATAGATAACTAACCTAACCAGTTAAGTGGAAATATCTGAGCCATTCAAAATAAATACAGGTGTAAGACAGGATGATGGTTTATCCCCAATTCTTTTTAACTGTGTCCTGGAGAAAGTAGTGAGAATTTGGAATGAAAAATTAAAGGAATGCAAAATATCACCAATTATGTTGGGTAGAAGGAACAAACGTATTGAAATAAACTGTTTCACAGATGACTCTGCTATACTTTCTGAACATCTTACATCTGCAGTAACACAAGTTAATTTTTTAGAGGACATAACCAGTAGAACAGGGTTAAGAATTTCTGCAGAAAAAAACAAATTTCTCACAAACATTAAAAACGCGCCAAAATTCCTGTGTGTAGGCCCACGAAAAACTTCAGAAGGTTGGAAATTAAGAAGTAATGATGAAATATATCAAAGTATAGAAAATATAACAGAAACAATGAGAAAAAGAAGACTATTATTTTTTGACATTTATATAGAATGGACGACAATAGGTTGTCAAAGCAAATCTTCAGATATCTGTGGGGGAAGAAGTCAACATCAAGTTGGATTAAAGAAGTCCATAAGGATTTAGAAAAAAATAATATCCACGCAGAAGAAGCAATTGACAGAGACGTTTTTCGGGCAAAAGTGTTGAAAATGGAGTGAGTCCAGGAGAGATAAAAACGCAGGTTCAAATTGGACTGAAGACAGGAAGAAGCGACACAGTGAGAAGATGAAAAAGAAAAGTGGAGAAAAAGAAAAGAACAAAGAGTAAAGAATTGAAATTGGCATGTGGTCCTTAGATGGCCGGTACGAAAAAAAATGCGTTCTCCGTAACTGTAAACTGTACAAGAGATTGGAGAAAATGTCGACATCTTTCTGTACATCAGATTATACGGCCTCACTGATCGTCGTACGATGCAGTGGAAACAGATATTTGTACCAATGAGATCACTAATTACTAGGGGTACCCAAAAGTAAGGTCTCCAAAGGACTAGAGCCGCAGGGAAATATTTTGGGCGGCAGTTTGCAGCACTGCTGTGTGCGGCCATCTCCCCTCTTTCAAACAAGCGGTCGCTGATCTCGCTCGGTCGATTAGTCTTGGCTTGGCAGCCGTTAAGAATGGAGCTCTCAATCGCTGTTCCCGCCAAGTACGGACTTCGTGAAGTCATTCGATTTCTTAACGCAAAAGGTGTCAAAAACGTCCGCAAGTGGTGTAGAGAGTTTAAAGCTGGTCGTACAGACATTTATGATGACAAAAGAAGCGGGAGACCGTCAGTGTCAGACGAGACGATCAGGAAACTTGACGAAGTCGTGCGTGAAGATCGGAGGATCACTATCCACGAGCTCTCTTGTTTCCTTCCTGACGTTTCGAAACCCACCATTCAGAGGATTGTGACTGAAAAGTTGAAATATCGGAAGGTGTGCGCAAGGTGGGTTCCGCGAATGCTCACAGAAGACCACAAACGGCAACGCGTCGAAGCTGCCCGCGAATTTCTTGAGCGCTATGCACACAAAAGAGACGACTTTTTGAATTCCATTGACACAGGTGACGAAATGTGGGTTCACCACTTCACACCTGAATCCAAACGACAATCACTTGAGTGACGGCATCCAACTTCGCCAAGGCGGCGAAAATTCAAACAAACAGTCCTACCGGCAAGATCATGGCGACTGTGTTTTGGGATCGGAAAGGTGTATTGTTGATCGATTTCATGCCTACTGGGACCACAATAAACGCAGACGCATATTGTGAGACTCTCAAAAAACTCAAACGGGCGATTCAGGATCGGAGAAGAAGAATGCTCACCAAGGGCGTGTCCATTCTTCACGACAATGCTCGCCCTCATGTCGCCCGCGCAACCGCCGATCTTCTGAACCAATTTGGATGGGACATAATCACCCACCCCCCCTATAGTCCGGACTTGGCACCTTGTGACTATCATTTGTTTACACATTTGAAAGAACATTTGGGTGGAATGCGATTCGACGACGATGACGAGGTGAAAGACGAGGTCAAACGCTATCTCAATGACATGGCGGCGAGTTTCTATGACACTGGCATACTAAAACTGCCACAGCAGCTCGAAAAATGCATTGAACGTAACGGCGATTATGTTGAAAAATAGTGTTTTCTTATGCTTCACAACCATGTAAAAAGTTTTGATAATACATTTTTTTTTCTATTTTTAAAAAAATATGGAGAACTTATTTTTGGGTTACCCCTCGTACCAGCTTTAATGAGTCACACAGGGCCGCCGCTAGGGTTCTTGCCGCCCGTGTGCAGTTTTACCTTTGCCGCCTTCCTGAATATATTTTTCATATCCCTACTTTGCCACACTATTTACTATTATTTTAATTAAAAATCGATACAAATTTCTGTTACTGCTTACAAACTGCTGTTGTTTTGAATACAAGTTTACAGTCCTAAAGGCACCCGTTCGCCAAAATAAAACATAAATAATTTCTTCTCCTATCAGGTACGTAGTTTATAGTTTGCCAGCTTCGACATGCACGCGCCTGTCTATAAAACCACAAAGTGACCGCAGCTATAACTCAGATATAAATGTCGCGCAACAATACCTATACGCTTTCTTGGCAGTCAAAACAAAGGCTGATGCCAGTACACTGCGACAATGCTAACAAAACAAATATCAAGAAAAACTCAATAAACGTTAACGTCATATATCTATACCTAGTCGGTATTAATTGTTTTAATTTATTTTACAATATCTGCTGATGAATTTGGCAGTGTACGGCCGCCCCTTTGGTATGGCCGCCCGTGTGCTGTGCACATTCGCACATATGGTAGCAGCGGCCCTGGAGTCACAAATAGTCTCTTACGTGAGGCGTGACAAAGGCCCTATCTGAGTCAGTGTCCATGTAATTTTTTGATTCCTTTTGCTATCGCTTCCTAAAAGGTTCTAGAACAAAGTTAAGGAAGCATTTTGGCCCGATATCACCCCTACAGTGTTGAAAACTACCCCTAAAGGGTTAAAAATGTGAAACGACGTGAGGATTCATTTTCAAGCCCTGAAATTAGGTACTTATAGGTTTTTGGGGGTGCTGATTACGATTCTGACGTCCAAAATTCGACGCAATGGATAGTTTCTAAAGGGTTGGAGCAGACTGTAATCAGGGGTGTAAGTATTAAACTTCGCGAGAATGCCGATCAAAGCCTCGAAAGTGAGTACTCATAGGTTTTGGAGAGTGCTGATTACGATTTTGACGTCAAGGGATACATCCGACGCAAGGGTCGGACTTTAAAGGGTTGAAAACCACCCCTAAAGGGTTGAAAACATGAAACAACGCGAGGATATACTTTGAAGTCCTGAAATTTGGTTCCTACAGGTTTTGGGGGGGATGTTTAACAAAAAACACGTGTCAGCTGTAAGCAGCGAGCATCAGGTAACGGATTTTCTGGTCTACGTGTCCGTGGGTCCGTGTTTTTAGCGGTCATAATTCAAAATTCAGTCGAAAAAATATATATTTCATCTATGCTTATAAAATTTAATCAAAGGGTAGTCGAACCATAAACATTATATTGTTTTATTAAATTAAATATTCATTTGATATAACGAACTAGCAGTACAGACAGTGACAAGTTGCAACAGATAAATTTTATAAAACAATGGCAATACCTACACTACTGTATGGTTCTGAAACTTGGGTCATAAAGAAAAAAGATGAACAGAAGATACAAACAGTAGAAATGACATTTCTGGGATCAGTTAAAAGGTGTAATAGATGAGATCATATAAGAAATGAAGAGATAAGAAGTGATTTAGATATTCTTGCAGTTAATGAAAGAATTAAAGAATTCAGAAGAAAATGGATTCAACACATCAATAGAATGGAAGAAATTAGAATACCGAAGATGGCGAAAGATGGTAGAAGATATGTTGGTAGACATAAGAAAACGTGGACTATGCAACAAGAACAGGCCGCTAAAGCCTAAAAGCTTTAAGAAAAAGATTATGATGATAACTACACAGACGACTGAGAGAATGGTATATCGGTAAAGGACTATCTTTTGTAAAGGATATCGAATGGAGAGAAGATATTTAGGCATACATTGAATAGAGAAATGATAGGTGAGCTACCAAACTATTCCTGCTCGTAAGAGCCGGGAAATAAAATTTATTTTCGGATACATTTCTTAAATTAAGTAACTTTGCTTTACTTCTTTGTTAGTATGTCAATTAGAAATATCCAAAAATAAAAATAAAACAAATTTTGTATCCCCGGTTTGTAATTAATTGTAACCGTAATTTGCCAATATCATTTTTATTAAAGTTTGAATGTGTATTGTTATTAAAGAATTCATTTAATTAAGAAAGTTGTGTTAGTGGGTATAATCACAAATAGAATCAACAGTGTTGCCGAGTCTCATGAATATCCGCTTAGAATAAGAAGAATAAAACTCTGTCTGTCATTTGCCACAAGAGCAGCTTCAAATCCTGATAACCCTGTAAGTCTTAATGTGTTCTCAAATAGGAACAGCGTTTCCGAACCCTGTTTTCTCAAACCCCAACACTATCCAAAGCATTTTATGAACGTATTAATATCTACCTACGCAAATTAAACACTCGTTTTCCTTCTGTTTTCACCCAGCAACATCCACCAGAGCCTACTTGGTGTCGTAAACCTCTCAAATTTGATAACATAATCTCACAATCCCCCAAAACTACTACAACTCCGTACATTTTCTTGTCTGAGTTCTACGAAAAACTTGATAAATACACAGAGTACACTCATGTGTTCACGGATAATTCTCGCACAGACGACAACAATGGATGTGCAGTAATATTATCTGGACATGAATACTTATTCAGGTTGGACGGGCTCTGCTCGGTTTTTTTCTGCGAAGCATATGCAATTCGTTCAGCATTGGAAATAATAAAAGATTCCATGGGCTCCAAGTATATTATCTTCTCAGATTCTCGAAGTGTTTTAGATAGTCTGCAGCAGGAGGACAGCAAAGAACCCATTATTCAAGACTTAAGTAACATAGCCCTTGATATCTCAACTAGACACTGCAAGGAAATTATTTTCAGTTGGATACCATCGCACATCGGAATTAAGGGCAACGAGATGGCTGATAGGGGTGCGAAAACTGCTACGTCGAGTCAATATCATCCTCACAAACTATCCCACAATGACCTTAAGAAATATCTGCATTTAAAGCTTCTGGAGCACTGGAATAATGAATGGCTTAAGTCACCACTCGCCAAGCTATTCTGAGTGAGGAAAAATATTTATGAGCAGCACTCACTTGCTACAGACTCCAGGAGAAATCAAGTGGTCATAACAAGACTCCGCATCGGCCACACGCTACTGACTCACAATTACATTTTCACAAGAGAGCCTCCTGCGAGATGTAATCGCTGTGGCACGGTTTTGTCAGCTTTCCTTCTCCTTTCAGAGTGTCCTGCTCTTCAACATCTACGAAGCAAATTTAATAACCCTGCAGATGTGCGAAAAAGTTTAAATGACAGGACTGCAGCCGCCAACATACTTCTCCTCTTAAAGGAGATTCAGTTGTTAACAGCAATATAGGTACAAACTAAGAAAATTATAAGAACATTAAAAATTGTGTAATTAACTTAATGGATTGATATGTTATTATGACTTATTGTTATATAGTTGTTATATTTTGTTACTTAGTGTTATATTTATTATAAGTATATTTAGTTATATTTATTTATGTGAATGATGTGTATTTATATTGTTTGTGTTGTGGGGGGTTAATATTTTTCATTTTATTTTGCATCAGTTAAACTAATTTGTTAAATATTTTTATCTATCTCATCTGTTTACACTATTTGGTATTTAAACAAATGTTTACTATATTAACATATAGTATTAACATATTAACATATGTTAATACATCTGTATAAGAATCTGTACAAATTCATTTTTGTGGTCGCTAATGACCGTTGCTGTTGCAGCGACCTTATAAATAAAATTAAATAAAAAAATAAAAAACGGTTGCACACCACTATAGAAAAATTATTCTGATTAGCGCTTTCAAGATTCACAGGTCATCGTCATCATCATCAGATCAGAATTCTGATTGAAAGTGCTAATCGGAATAATTTTTCTATAGTGGCGTGCAACAGTGTTGATTCTGTTTGTAAAGATTTCATTATTTAGGTTAAGAAAACATAATGTGTACAGGTCGTCACTTTGAGTTGTTTATGGAAATGCTGTAAGCAGAAATGGACAGTTGCAATTAGGGCGTCGAAGCCGCGATAACAGCGATTGGGCGGAGTAGAATCGATTTTCAATCACAGCGCAATAACGTCACAGCGGTAACAGCTGGTTTGGTGTTTTACTGACTATGGTTGGCTTTTGGCATTTCCCCAAACGTGCTCGCATTGTCATTATTGTAAATGACACACACACACACACACACACACACACACACACACACACACACATGCGCACGACGTACGTAATTGCATACACGTTCCAGTTTACAAGTGCGCGTATAAAAGTGAGTAAAAACAATTAAAATTTCAACTTTATTGACACTACTGAACTGTAAACCAATTCTATTGCAACAAAGACCATTTCAAAAGAACCCACCACTTCAATGTCGCTGAGTCTGGCTCTAACCTTACCTCCCCGCAGGTAATTCCCACATGGAATTTGCAATTTTATTAAACTTTTGACTTACTTTTTGGGCCCTGACGTCCCAATATTTTTAAGTTTCCCAAAATTAACAAGCCATTCAGATTTTAGTTAAAATTCCTTTAATCTGATACGCCACATCGACTTTTTCAGCCTTTTAAAAATTTGGACTCCACTTTTTTGCCTCTCGCTCCTTTATTTTTTTATACTACTACTACTACTACTACCACTACTAGTACTAGGCCTACTACTACTACTACTACTACTACTTTTACTACTACTGCTACTACTACTACTACTACTACTACTACTACTACTACTACTACTACTGATACTACTACTACTACTACTACTACTACTATTACTAATAATAATAATAATGAGGACGACGATAATGGTGATTATTTAGCGTATAAATATTAATATTCATGTTATCTTATAAACGCAATGATGTAATAATAAATATTAAGTATTGTCTTGCATATTATTTCGCTTATATCGTCATGAGCTCTCAAACCGTAGGATACTTTTGATTATATATAACAACGTATATATGGAAGCCAGCATTTTACCGTTGAAAGTTTTACTAATTGGCTAATTGGGGAAGACGTAGTCAAGTATCATACTGTACGAGAATACATGGGTACATTAAAATGGGTTGGCTTACAGATGGTTGGATAATACGGATCACTAAACGTACCTGTCTACCTGAGTTTTAAGCCGACTTAGTTTTAACAGGTAACTTAGTTAGTTGCGATAACGGAGAGGGCTATAAACATGTTCACAGTTTACTAAATAAACAGTTAAGAACATTACATGTTTAATTGTATCCACTGTGTATTCAGTAGTGGACTAAGCGGGGGGCGTGGGGGCGCACCGCTCCGGGCCCCCCACTTAGTAGGGGGCTCCAGATTTGGAAATTAAGTTTTTTGGTAAATTTTTAAATTTATTTGCAAATGTTCCATTGTCACGTTCTGAAACGCACGCAACACTAGGAGATGTTCGTATATGAGGCATAATCCCCCCTGCCCTTAATCCCCTCTGCCCTTAATTCCCCTTGTCCTGTTTTTTCGACCAACTGTCCTAAACGTATTCTAGTATTAACTTATAGTTTATTGTAATATATTCAGAAATACTACGTGAAGCGCCAACACCCTAGCGGCAGCTTCCTGAATAAAGTTTCATAACTAGATGTATCAATACAGTAATTAGACAATAAATATATAACAGTAAAGTGTTTTTGCTATGAATTACGTAAAGATAAATTGGATTATAAACACCCACCCATCTTATGGGAGGGGGCCTCAGAAGGAAATCCGCCCCGGTCCTCCAGTGGTCTAGGTACGCCACTGAAGAGTTTTATTTATACGTGTGTTTTCTATGTAAGTTTATGATTAGTGTAATTTGTTAATACGTTCTTCTTGTGCTCTTCTGTGCAGGAGTGATGGCAGTCTCAACAAAGTCGGTATGGAAAAGGAGTTTTGGAAGGCGATCTCATCAAAAAGGTAAGCGACCTTTTAGTTCATATGTAGTCATACACGCGTGCGCGTGCGCGCGGACACATACGCACACGCACACACAATATAGAGGGCCGCTTGAATACCGCTGGCCTGGAAGTTCGTTAAAGTCCAATTCTCAGACTCATAGGGAAATGTGGGGAGTGCCATCACCTGGTAGAACCCTGTAGCGTGCTGCTTTCCTTGTTGAAAGGTTTGAAAGATTTATTCAAAATTTTAACATAAAATCGTATCTCCGGAGTGCTCAAGTAGCGTACGTTTCTACAGATACGACGTACTAATTGACGATACTATTCTCACGGATCGTCGTAGTGTACGGTGGAAACAGACACGAATGACGTCATTAATTACCAACTTTAATTAGTCACAAATAACAATTTGTAATAAACAAAGAATAATTCAAGTAAAAATTGTCCACACGCAATAATAATGTCAGCTATAAGAGTTTCGCACTAATTATAACACAATAATCCTTTTCCGCAACAATCACTTGATTCGCACTGTACATTATCGCCGTGTGCAACTAACTTTCTAAGCCGGCCGCTGTTGCTTATAGGCTACAGGTCCTTCAGAGGTTCCAGAATAATTTTCCATCCTTTTGTCGGCGTGCCGGCATAATTTGCGTAGTTTCGAGGCCACTTGACTGCACGGTCGAGACGCTACACCTTCTCGGATAGCCGAGAATAGTGTAGAATACGGTGGGCCGAAAAATAAGAGTAAGAGGTGAGGAATTTCGACAAGTTTCCATACCATACACAAGCAGTCGGTGTCTGAAGCTGGTGACAGAAGCGCACAAATAGTCGTTGGTGCCAAGTCCAGGGATGGGTTCATCAGAACGACGCTGCTTTCACGATCCAAAATACCACGTTTTTCACACGAATCGGAGTTTAAAGTAGCTAATACCAAAAAGAATGAGTGAAAGACTGTTGACATAATGCCATAGCTCGTAACATTTGTCATTAACTATTTTATGTGAAAATGTAAAATTGCAATTTTTATGTTAAAAAATGTGTTTTTCAGGTGCAATGTAACCAATAAAAGTTGATATATCTATGCTTTTTTAATCTTCCCTGTGCTATTCTGTATTTATCTAAAGCTGTAGCGTTTGACTTACATGGAAAAAGTTTATTTTTTTTAATTACGAAAAAATGTTAACTTTGATCAGTTTTTATGATTTTCGGGGGTGATGCGCGACCAGAAGTTATTAACAGATTTTCTATTTCTTTTTTTTATTTTTATTTTACTTATCTGTCCTAGGGGGGAAGTTTCCCGCGGTATAGCGAATTGAAAAAAAAAATAAAATAAAAATATTTTTTCGGCCCATACTAGCGTAGAATGACGCTGTCGACTTTTCAAGAGCGTTACGCAATTATCGTAACAGTGTGATAGTACTTATACTTTAATACAGTGGGGAGTTCTGATAAGACGTTTCCGAACCCATTATTTAATCGTTGCTAACAAAATCTTAAACACAATCTTAATGGTTTAAACATAGAAATCTTAAAAAGAAGACTTAGTTTAATATACGACATTGGATAATCGTAAAAACCCAAAAAGTACAGAATCCGTATTATCTCGTATTGACAAATGAAAATATTAGTTTTTCATCATTTATGTAAAATACAACACTGAACGAAGGAAATGTACAAATCCGTACAATTGGAGTTTTAACAAATAAAGATTATTCCAGCCGATACAGTGCTTAGAAATGAAATATGTCAAATTTGAAAACCAAAACATTTAAACCGATTAAAAAATAAGACAATAAAATACAGAGCGAATAGAGTTCGTAAGGCTTTCACGGCCGGCGCCCACGTTATTGGCCGGGCTGTTAGGCCGTGGTCTAGATTCTGTGTTGACAGACGTTTCGGATAGAGTTCGTAAGGCTTTCACGGCCGGCGCCCACGTTATTGGCCGGGCTGTCAGGCCGTGGTCTAGATTCTGTGTTGACAGACGTTTCGGATAGAGTTCGTAAGGCTTTCACGGCCGGCGCCCACGTTATTGGCCGGGCTGTCAGGCCGTGGTCTAGATTCTGTGTTGATAGACGTTTTAGAGTTCGTTAGGCTTTCACGGCCGGCGCCCACGTTATTGGCCGGGCTGTCAGGCCGCGGTCTAGATTCTGTGTTGACAGACGTTTCGGATACAGTTCGTAAGGCTTTCACGGCCGGCGCCCACGTTATTGCCCGGGCTGTCAGGCCGTGGTCTAGATTCTGTGTTGATAGACGTTTTAGAGTTCGTAAGGCTTTCACGGCCGGCGCCCACGTTATTGGCCAGGCTGTTAGGCCGTGGTCTAAATTCTGTGTTGATAGACGTTTTAGAGTTCGTAAGGCTTTCACGGCCGGCGCCCACGTTATTGGCCAGGCTGTTAGGCCGTGGTCTAGATTCTGTGTTGACAGACGTTTCGGATAGAGTTTGTAAGGCTTTCACGGCCGGCGCCCACGTTATTGGCCGGGCTGTCAGGCCGTGGTCTAGATTCTGTGTTGACAGACGTTTCGGATAGAGTTCGTAAGGCTTTCACGGCCGGCGCCCACGTTATTGGCCGGGCTGTCAGGCCGTGGTCTAGATTCTGTGTTGATAGACGTTTTAGAGTTCGTTAGGCTTTCACGGCCGGCGCCCACGTTATTGGCCGGGCTGTCAGAGGCCGTGGTCTAAATTCTGTGTTGATAGACGTTTTAGAGTTCGTAAGGCTTTCACGGCCGGCGCCCACGTTATTGGCCAAGCTGTTAGGCCGTGGTCTAGATTCTGTGTTGACAGACGTTTCGGATAGAGTTCGTAAGGCTTTCACGGCCGGCGCCCACGTTATTGGCCGGGCTGTCAGGCCGTGGTCTAGATTCTGTGTTGACAGACGTTTCGGATAGAGTTCGTAAGGCTTTCACGGCCGGCGCCCACGTTATTGGCCGGGCTGTCAGGCCGTGGTCTAGATTCTGTGTTGATAGACGTTTTAGAGTTCGTAAGGCTTTCACGGCCGGCGCCCACGTTATTGGCCGGGCTGTCAGGCCGTGGTCTAGATTCTGTGTTGATAGACGTTTTAGAGTTCGTAAGGCTTTCACGGCCGGCGCCCACGTTATTGGCCAGGCTGTTAGGCCGTGGTCTAGATTCTGTGTTGACAGACGTTTCGGATAGAGTTCGTAAGGCTTTCACGGCCGGCGCCCACGTTATTGGCCGGGCTGTCAGGCCGTGGTCTAGATTCTGTGTTGATAGACGTTTTAGAGTTCGTAAGGCTTTCACGGCCGGCGCCCACGTTATTGGCCAGGCTGTTAGGCCGTGGTCTAGATTCTATGTTGACAGACGTTTCGGATAGAGTTCGTAAGCCTTTCACGGCCGGCGCCCACGTTATTGGCCGGGCTGTCAGGCCGTGGTCTAGATTCTGTGTTGACAGACGTTTCGGATAGAGTTCGTAAGGCTTTCACGGCCGGCGCCCACGTTATTGGCCGGGCTGTCAGGCCGTGGTCTAGATTCTGTGTTGATAGACGTTTTAGAGTTCGTAAGGCTTTCACGGCCGGCGCCCACGTTATTGGCCAGGCTGTTAGGCCGTGGTCTAAATTCTGTGTTGATAGACGTTTTAGAGTTCGTAAGGCTTTCACGGCCGGCGCCCTCGTTATTGGCCAGGCTGTTAGGCCGTGGTCTAGATTCTGTGTTGACAGACGTTTCGGATAGAGTTCGTAAGGCTTTCACGGCCGGCGCCCACGTTATTGGCCGGGCTGTCAGGCCGTGGTCTAGATTCTGTGTTGACAGACGTTTCGGATAGAGTTCGTAAGGCTTTCACGGCCGGCGCCCACGTTATTGGCCGGGCTGTCAGGCCGTGGTCTAGATTCTGTGTTGATAGACGTTTTAGAGTTCGTTAGGCTTTCACGGCCGGCGCCCACGTTATTGGCCGGGCTGTCAGGCCGTGGTCTAAATTCTGTGTTGATAGACGTTTTAGAGTTCGTAAGGCTTTCACGGCCGGCGCCCGCGTTATTGTCCAGGCTGTTAGGCCGTGGTCTAGATTCTGTGTTGACAGACGTTTCGGATAGGGTTCGTAAGGCTTTCACGGCCGGCGCCCACGTTATTGGCCGGGCTGTCAGGCCGTGGTCTAGATTCTGTGTTGATAGACGTTTTAGAGTTCGTAAGGCTTTCACGGCCGGCGCCCACGTTATTGGCCGGGCTGTCAGGCCGTGGTCTAGATTCTGTGTTGATAGACGTTTTAGAGTTCGTAAGGCTTTCACGGCCGGCGCCCACGTTATTGGCCAGGCTGTTAGGCCGTGGTCTAGATTCTGTGTTGACAGACGTTTCGGATAGAGTTCGTAAGGCTTTCACGGCCGGCGCCCACGTTATTGGCCGGGCTGTCAGGCCGTGGTCTAGATTCTGTGTTGATAGACGTTTTAGTGTTCGTAAGGCTTTCACGGCCGGCGCCCACGTTATTGGCCAGGCTGTTAGGCCGTGGTCTAGATTCTATGTTGACAGACGTTTCGGATAGAGTTCGTAAGGCTTTCACGGCCGGCGCCCACGTTATTGGCCGGGCTGTCAGGCCGTGGTCTAGATTCTGTGTTGACAGACGTTTCGGATAGAGTTCGTAAGGCTTTCACGGCCGGCGCCCACGTTATTGGCCGGGCTGTCAGGCCGTGGTCTAGATTCTGTGTTGATAGACGTTTTAGAGTTCGTAAGGCTTTCACGGCCGGCGCCCACGTTATTGGCCAGGCTGTTAGGCCGTGGTCTAAATTCTGTGTTGATAGACGTTTTAGAGTTCGTAAGGCTTTCACGGCCGGCGCCCTCGTTATTGGCCAGGCTGTTAGGCCGTGGTCTAGATTCTGTGTTGACAGACGTTTCGGATAGAGTTCGTAAGGCTTTCACGGCCGGCGCCCACGTTATTGGCCGGGCTGTCAGGCCGTGGTCTAGATTCTGTGTTGACAGACGTTTCGGATAGAGTTCGTAAGGCTTTCACGGCCGGCGCCCAAGTTATTGGCCGGGCTGTCAGGCCGTGGTCTAGATTCTGTGTTGATAGACGTTTTAGAGTTCGTAAGGCTTTCACGGCCGGCGCCCACGTTATTGGCCAGGCTGTTAGGCCGTGGTCTAGATTCTGTGTTGACAGACGTTTCGGATAGAGTTCGTAAGGCTTTCACGGCCGGCGCCCACGTTATTGGCCGGCTGTCAGGCCGTGGTTTAGATTCTGTGTTGACAGACGTTTCGGATAGAGTTCGTAAGGCTTTCACGGCCGGCGCCCACGTTATTGGCCGGGCTGTCAGGCCGTGGTCTAGATTCTGTGTTGACAGACGTTTCGGATAGAGTTCGTAAGGCTTTCACGGCCGGCGCCCACGTTATTGGCCGGGCTGTCAGGCCGTGGTCTAGATTCTGTGTTGTCAGACGTTTCGGATAGAGTTCGTAAGGCTTTCACGGCCGGCGCCCACGTTATTGGCCGGGCTGTCAGGCCGTGGTCTAGATTCTGTGTTGACAGACGTTTCGGATAGAGTTCGTAAGGCTTTCACGGCCGGCGCCCACGTTATTGGCCGGGCTGTCAGGCCGTGGTCTAGATTCTGTGTTGATAGACGTTTTAGAGTTCGTAAGGCTTTCACGGCCGGCGCCCACGTTATTGTCCGGGCTGTCAGGCCGTGGTCTAGATTCTGTGTTGATAGACGTTTTAGAGTTCGTAAGGCTTTCACGGCCGGCGCCCACGTTATTGGCCAGGCTGTTAGGCCGTGGTCTAGATTCTGTGTTGACAGACGTTTCGGATAGAGTTCGTAAGGCTTTCACGGCCGGCGCCCACGTTATTGGCCGGGCTGTCAGGTCGTGGTGTAGATTCTGTGTTGACAGACGTTTCGGATAGAGTTCGTAAGGCTTTCACGGCTGGCGCCCACGTTATTGGCCGGGCTGTCAGGCCCTGGTCTAGATTCTGTGTTGATAGACGTTTTAGAGTTCGTAAGGCTTTCACGGCCGGCGCCCAAGTTATTGGCCAGGCTGTTAGGCCGTGGTCTAGATTCTGTGTTGACAGACGTTTCGGATAGAGTTCGTAAGGCTTTCACGGCCGGCGCCCACGTTATTGGCCGGGCTGTCAGGCCGTGGTCTAGATTCTGTGTTGACAGACGTTTCGGATAGAGTTCGTAAGGCTTTCACGGCCGGCGCCCACGTTATTGGCCGGGCTGTCAGGCCGTGGTCTAGATTCTGTGTTGATAGACGTTTTAGAGTTCGTAAGGCTTTCACGGCCGGCGCCCACGTTATTGGCCGGGCTGTCAGGCCGTGGTCTAGATTCTGTGTTGATAGACGTTTTAGAGTTCGTAAGGCTTTCACGGCCGGCGCCCACGTTATTGGCCAGGCTGTTAGGCCGTGGTCTAGATTCTGTGTTGACAGACGTTTCGGATAGAGTTCGTAAGGCTTTCACGGCCGGCGCCCACGTTATTGGCCGGGCTGTCAGGCCGTGGTCTAGATTCTGTGTTGACAGACGTTTCGGATAGAGTTCGTAAGGCTTTCACGGCCGGCGCCCACGTTATTGGCCGGGCTGTCAGGCCGTGGTCTAGATTCTGTGTTGATAGACGTTTTAGAGTTCGTAAGGCTTTCACGGCCGGCGCCCACGTTATTGGCCAGGCTGTCAGGCCGTGGTCTAGATTCTGTGTTGATAGACGTTTTAGAGTTCGTAAGGCTTTCACGGCCGGCGCCCACGTTATTGGCCTGGCTTTCAGGCCGTGGTCTAGATTCTGTGTTGATAGACGTTTTAGAGTTCGTAAGGCTTTCACGACCGGCGCCCACGTTATTGGCCAGGCTGTTAGGCCGTGGTCTAGATTCTGTGTTGACAGACGTTTCGGATAGAGTTCGTAAGGCTTTCACGGCCGGCGCCCACGTTATTGGCCGGGCTGTCAGGCCGTGGTCTAGATTCTGTGTTGACAGACGTTTCGGATAGAGTTCGTAAGGCTTTCACGGCCGGCGCCCACGTAATTGGCCGGGCTGTCAGGCCGTGGTCTAGATTCTGTGTTGATAGACGTTTTAGAGTTCGTAAGGCTTTCACGGCCGGCGCCCACGTTATTGGCCAGGCTGTCAGGCCGTGGTCTAGATTCTGTGTTGAAAGACGTTTTAGAGTTCGTAAGGCTTTCACGGCCGGCGCCCACGTTATTGGCCGGGCTGTCAGGCCGTGGTCTAGATTCTGTGTTGATAGACGTTTTAGAGTTCGTTAGGCTTTCACGGCCGGCGCCCACGTTATTGGCCGGGCTGTCAAGCCGTGGTCTAAATTCTGTGTTGATAGACGTTTTACAGTTCGTAAGGCTTTCACGGCCGGCGCCCACGTTATTGGCCAGGCTCTTAGGCCGTGGTCTAGATTCTGTGTTGACAGACGTTTCGGATAGAGTTCGTAAGGCTTTCACGGCCGGCGCCCACGTTATTGGCCGGGCTGTCAGGCCGTGGTCTAGATTCTGTGTTGACAGACGTTTCGGATAGAGTTCGTAAGGCTTTCACGGCCGGCGCCCACGTTATTGGCCGGGCTGTCAGGCCGTGGTCTAGATTCTGTGTTGACAGACGTTTCGGATAGAGTTCGTAAGGCTTTCACGGCCGGCGCCCACGTTATTGGCCAGGCTGTCAGGCCGTGGTCTAGATTCTGTGTTGATAGACGTTTTAGAGTTCGTAAGGCTTTCACGGCCGGCGCCCACGTTATTGGCCGGGCTGTCAGGCCGTGGTCTAGATTCTGTGTTGATAGACGTTTTAGAGTTCGTAAGGCTTTCACGGCCGGCGCCCACGTTATTGGCCAGGCTGTTAGGCCGTGGTCTAGATTCTGTGTTGACAGACGTTTCGGATAGAGTTCGTAAGGCTTTCACGGCCGGCGCCCACGTTATTGGCCGGGCTGTCAGGCCGTGGTCTAGATTCTGTGTTGACAGACGTTTCGGATAGAGTTCGTAAGGCTTTCACGGCCGGCGCCCACGTTATTGGCCGGGCTGTCAGGCCGTGGTCTAGATTCTGTGTTGATAGACGTTTTAGAGTTCGTAAGGCTTTCACGGCCGGCGCCCACGTTATTGGCCGGGCTGTCAGGCCGTGGTCTAGATTCTGTGTTGATAGACGTTTTAGAGTTCGTAAGGCTTTCACGGCCGGCGCCCACGTTATTGGCCAGGCTGTTAGGCCGTGGTCTAGATTCTGTGTTGACAGACGTTTCGGATAGAGTTCGTAAGGCTTTCACGGCCGGCGCCCACGTTATTGGCCGGGCTGTCAGGCCGTGGTCTAGATTCTGTGTTGACAGACGTTTCGGATAGAGTTCGTAAGGCTTTCACGGCCGGCGCCCACGTTATTGGCCGGGCTGTCAGGCCGTGGTCTAGATTCTGTGTTGATAGACGTTTTAGAGTTCGTAAGGCTTTCACGGCCGGCGCCCACGTTATTGGCCAGGCTGTCAGGCCGTGGTCTAGATTCTGTGTTGATAGACGTTTTAGAGTTCGTAAAGCTTTCACGGCCGGCGCCCACGTTATTGGCCGGGCTGTCAGGCCGTGGTCTAGATTCTGTGTTGATAGACGTTTTAGAGTTCGTAAGGCTTTCACGGCCGGCGCCCACGTTATTGGCCGGGCTGTCAGGCCGTGGTCTAGATTCTGTGTTGATAGACGTTTTAGAGTTCGTAAGGCTTTCACGGCCGGCGCCCACGTTATTGGCCAGGCTGTTAGGCCGTGGTCTAGATTCTGTGTTGACAGACGTTTCGGATAGAGTTCGTAAGGCTTTCACGGCCGGCGCCCACGTTATTGGCCGGGCTGTCAGGCCGTGGTCTAGATTCTGTGTTGACAGACGTTTCGGATAGAGTTCGTAAGGCTTTCACGGCCGGCGCCCACGTTATTGGCCGGGCTGTCAGGCCGTGGTCTAGATTCTGTGTTGATAGACGTTTTAGAGTTCGTAAGGCTTTCACGGCCGGCGCCCACGTTATTGGCCAGGCTGTCAGGCCGTGGTCTAGATTCTGTGTTGATAGACGTTTTAGAGTTCGTAAGGCTTTCACGGCCGGCGCCCACGTTATTGGCCGGGCTGTCAGGCCGTGGTCTAGATTCTGTGTTGATAGACGTTTTAGAGTTCGTAAGGCTTTCACGGCCGGCGCCGGCCGTGAAAGCCTTACGAACTCTATCCGAAACGTCTGTCAACATAGAATCTAGACCACGGCCTGACAGCCTGGCCAATAACGTGGGCGCCGGCCGTGAAAGCTTTACGAACTCTAAAACGTCTGTCAACACAGAATCTAGACCACGGCCTAACAGCCTGGCCAATAACGTGGGCGCCGGCCGTGAAAGCCTTACGAACTCTAAAACGTCTATCAACACAGAATCTAGACCACGGCCTGACAGCCCGGCCAATAACGTGGGCGCCGGCCGTGAAAGCCTTACGAACTCTATCCGAAACGTCTGTCAACATAGAATCTAGTCCACGGCCTGACAGCCCGGCCAATAACGTGGGCGCCGGCCGTGAAAGCCTTACGAACTCTATCCGAAACGTCTGTCAACATAGAATCTAGACCACGGCCTGACAGCCTGGCCAATAACGTGGGCGCCGGCCGTGAAAGCCTTACGAACTCTAAAACGTCTATCAACACAGAATCTAGACCACGGCCTGACAGCCCTGCCAATAACGTGGGCGCCGGCCGTGAAAGCCTTACGAACTCTATCCGAAACGTCTGTCAACATAGAATCTAGACCACGGCCTGACAGCCTGGCCAATAACGTGGGCGCCGGCCGTGAAAGCCTTACGAACTCTAAAACGTCTGTCAACACAGAATCTAGACCACGGCCTAACAGCCTGGCCAATAACGTGGGCGCCGGCCGTGAAAGCCTTACGAACTCTAAAACGTCTATCAACACAGAATCTAGACCACGGCCTGACAGCCCGGCCAATAACGTGGGCGCCGGCCGTGAAAGCCTTACGAACTCTATCCGAAACGTCTGTCAACATAGAATCTAGACCACGGCCTGACAACCCGGCCAATAACGTGGGCGCCGGCCGTGAAAGCCTTACGAACTCTATCCGAAACGTCTGTCAACATAGAATCTATACATCGGCCTGACAGCCTGGCCAATAACGTGGGCGCCGGCCGTGAAAGCCTTACGAACTCTATCCGAAACGTCTGTCAACACAGAATCTAGACCACGGCCTAACAGCCTGGCCAATAACGTGGGCGCCGGCCGTGAAAGCCTTACGAACTCTAAAACGTCTATCAACACAGAATTTAGACCACGGCCTGACAGCCCGGCCAATAACGTGGGCGCCGGCCGTGAAAGCCTTACGAACTCTAAAACGTCTGTAAACACAGAATCTAGACCACGGCCTAACAGCCCGGCCAATAAGCTACAAAGTGAATGTCTTAAATGACTGATTTTAAACATCGAATTACAGTTAGCGATATCGATCTTTACAACAGCTATCGATTGTAGTGCATGTCCGTTGTTCAGGAGAGAGTTCAGGCGCTTCTTACTGTACTAGTTCCAGTTAATATTGAGGCCAGTGTTGAAGATTACGTTTTTGCCGTAGAGACCCGCATAATTCCATTTGTGCGTATGAGTACCCGTAGGTACAGTTTTATATCGCATAGATTATATAATACTGTCGTTTCTTGTATATCACACACTTCTGTGTGTAATAAAATATTAATTTTTGTGATCAATAAAAGGTATTTGCTGTTAAAAAGTTTTCCCAGGTATTTACCACCGACCAGTTATATTCAGCGCGCTAATGTAGATGCAGCAGCACGTGTACAAATTTTTTTTTTGAAAGACAGCTCTCGATTTGAGAAATGGAAAACTTCGTACCGTCTAATTACTAAAGACGCGTTTAAACCGGTGTTAGTAACACGTGTTACAAACAATTCTAAGTAACATTTTGAAAAACTTATAGAAAATGATTACCTTGTATGCGGTCCGCCGTGTGACTTCTCGAACTTGTTTAACGTTACACGTTTCAAGGCGTATGCCTCATCATCAGACGTTTAAAAAACCAAAAACACATATCACACAAAACTGCGTTTGTCAAGAAATAAAATTGCAGAAACAAGCATATAATGTGCACGTGTAGTAGGGTGCGCACCCGTTCAGGTATTGTCTGCTACTTTATTTTGAATAAAGCTTCTGAAGTTGTTACCAACAAGCTGTGTTATCAACAGAAATACCATGTTCTTAACAAGAATATTGTTATCCACTAAAAGTCGGTAAAGGTCAAAGAATGTTGATAAAATTTGTTAGTGACACGTGTTACCGCGCCTCTTCGATGTTAGCAACAGTCTCCAGTCGCTAAAAAACGCAAGGTCACTGCAAGCTTTTCAGTTACAGGAACAGCTTTCCTGTAATTAGTGTCTCGTTTGCCAATTTCATGTCCTATCATTGATGATAAATATTCAAAGTCACAACTAGTAATTCTTAAAAAGTTTTTAAAGCTTCCATCACACCTTAGTTCGTCTGACGATCTTCGTTCAAGTCACTTAACAGGTCACTTCCACTATATCTACCTCTTGCCTGCAGTGAAGGTCTCAACCAGAATCTTCTCGGTCTTCTCTGCTTCGCCAAAGTGACACACGCAGCTGCAGCGAGAACAACGTCTTCAACATTCGACATTTTTCTGCCAACTGACGAGGCGAGGCGCGGTGGCGTGATGTGGTGATGTGGAAAAATGTTAATAACAACCAAAAAGTCAACTAGTGTTCTGTTAGCAACATTTGTAAGTAACATTTGTTACTAAACGTTGTTACTAACAAAAAAAGTTAGTAACATTTGTTACTTCCACCGATGTAAACGCGGCTCAAGTCAGCAGACGGCGGTTCGAAATTCAGTTTTCCGTATTGTACGCCGGTGATTAAAGGGAACATGTAACCGGCGCTAATGATGGGGAGTGGAGCCAACTGTACCGGCCAGATTTTTCTAATAAACTACTACACACGAAATAAGTGTAAAGAAAAACGTTTCGCTCACGTGTGGGGCAGGCGGGTATTATCTACAGCGAGTCAGTTATGATGAGACGGTTTCATAAAGGGACGAACTGATTAGACGTGGTAGGGTCGGAGAAGCGTTTCAAAGGAGAAGTGCGCTGCGGAGCGTGTTTGTGTGCGACTGGGGATTTAGGAGCAATAAACCAAAGCCGCGACTTTGCTTGGAAAAGATGTTATTGGTTCTCTTTGAACTGTTCTAGCGATCGCTCTCTTTGTCTCTAAGCTCCGACCGACCACCACACTTATTGACTACTTCTTTTTTATTTCGGATTCTTTTCAAAGTTTTTTTTATACAAACGTCTATGATTCGAAGCGTCATACGTGTATATAGGGTGCGGCATAAATATCTGACAGTTTTTGAAATGAATTAATACAGCAATTGTATTACTGTATACGTTTTTACGAACGTATAAAAAAATGCTCTCTCTTTCTCTTCTAGGTTAGCAGCCCATAGGCTGGTTGGCAGCAGCTCGCCATGCAACAGCTACAAATAATTAGGAATAAACTTTAATGAAGAAGGAACAGATGATGTTAAAATAAAATCAAGAATAAACAAAGCAAAACAAATAATTAGATCATTGATTGGGATCCTATGGAGCACAGAAATTGGAAAAGAAAGGAAGAAAAGAATATACAATTGTATGATTAAAAGCACGTTGATGTACGGATCCGAAACATGGATAATAAAAGAACAGGTAAAAAGAAAGTTAGAAGCTACAGAAACGAATGCTTTGAGGGGAGCTGCTAGAACTTCAAGGCTAGAGCGAATACGAAATGAAACGATCAAAGACGAAATGGGCGTACAAAAGACAATCATCGACTGCACTGAAGAAAAACAACTGATCTGATGCGGACACGTACGAAGAATGGGACATGACCGACTACCAAAGATAACAATGAGATGGATACCTAGAGAGCACAGAAAGAAAGGAAGGCCCAAGAAAACATGGATAGAGGGCATAAGAAGATGGGATCTTTTCGGTTAAGTGGCAGCATGCAGTGAGAAATTACTCTACGTAGCAATCGCCAGTAACAACGCATTTCCCCCTCCAACGCATTTTGCAACTATTCCATTGTGACAGCGTACCCTGCGACTCTGTATGCCGCAATCGCAAGTGTAGTAGTATCGTTGCGTATCGTGAATTTCCTTCAGTTAACAGCACAGATTCCCGACAAAGATTCAGCGATACTAAGGGACAAAACTATTTTACATAACCCAAGAATTTGTACGAACGGCGATCAAATGAAACTGTATACGACAGGTAAAGACCGTTGGGTATGTTCTACAAAGGACTGTCGGGAACCAAACAAGTGCGACAGGATACATTACTAAATTATTCTCGATTAGATATCCTCACTATTGTATACTTCATTTACTGTTGGAGTAAGGCGTACACAACCGGGCAATACTGTCAAGATGAGTAGCACATGAATCACTTCACATGCATGGATTGGAATTCATACATGCGAGAAGTGTGTGAGCACCATTTTATATAAATATGAAAATACAATATAAAAATATAAATATAAAAAAATTTGTCAAAATAAAAATAAAAATACAAACTGTCGCTGGTTATCGCTACGTGTGGAGAGGGAAATGCGTTGTTACTGGCGATGCTACGTAGAGTAATTGCTCACTCCATGCTGCCACTTAACCGAAAAGATCCAGAAGATCAATGAGAGATAGATGAGTAAACGATGAAAACTGCAACGACAGACAACAGTGGAGGTTGGGCATCGGACAACGTCGTAGGACGTTTTGACCCCGAAAAAAATTATACAGTAATTACAAAGACTCAATTTTTATTTGTATGATCATTATAAACTCGTCAGTTTGGTGTTATTTCTGCCACGAGAAAAAATTGAATTAAAAAAATATTAAGTACGGAAAATAACATCGCATAAATGTCGCCTGTTTTCGTAAACGTACTGCTGGGGACGGTCTATGTAACGTCTCGACACACACTGCGGCATGTTGTTTGGTATAACGGTTGTACCGCGTTGAATTACTGCCCTTAGTTATTGTAATGAGCGTGGTTCGTCTGTGTAAACTTTGGATTTCAGGTAACCCACAGGAAAAAGTAACATACCGAAAGATCGGGTGAACGGGGTGGCCACGACGCCGTCGTCGTCTTAGGCTTACGGCTTAGGGTAGTAGCCTGTTCCAGTCTCAGTTGGAAGTCATCTAACCATCGCTTACGGGGTCTTCCCACACTTCTCTTCCCTCTTGGATGGATGATAGTCAAGGACTCCTCTTGAAAATCTAGTTGGATCCATTCTCTCTAAGTGTAACCGCCACTCCGTTTTGTACCGGGAGATTTTCTCATTTAAGCTTTCAGCTCTGCATAGCTCCATTCTAATATGATCATTCTTGATAGGATGTCTCCTGGTACAACCCTTTACACCCCTCAAGAACCTCGTTTCCGCCCCTTGTATTCTAGGAAAATACAATAATTAACTGGAACATATCGGCTAAGGGAAGACCACAGTGGCGGAGAAGAGGAACTTTGGTACGGCGGATCCGGCAGAGGTGGCACCCCAGCTCTTAGGGTAAAGGTAGAGCCCCCGTCAGGGTATGGTAAAGCTGTACCTTGCAGTTAGGATCACCAAAGCCTCTCTTCTAGGTTAGCAGCCCATAGGCTGGTTGGCAGCAGCTCGCCATTCTTCACGCTTCTCTGCTTCTCTTTTCAACTCACTATATGATGTGCAGTTCATATCGACCATAAGCTGTTTCATGTAGTCTAAACGGGGTCATCCTTTGTGATTCTTCCCTTCAATTGTTTCTCCAAAGGCTAAAAAGAAAGAAACCTTTGATTACAAATTATCTGGTCTTCCAGGTTCGGGGTTGTGCGATGGGCTGGTAACCCATTCACTTAAAAAGTCATATACTCATAAGTCTCAGAGGAATAAGCCGGATGGAAACGAGACGTCCTGGAAAATACTCGTTACCACTGCCATCAAAGAAAGCCTTAATATGTGGGCAGTTGCCCCGTCTTGTTATAACCACAGTTCGGCTAGTTTATTCGTCTTCTGTGCAGTTCTGGGAGGAGAAAGTTTTACAGCGTCAAAATGTACCGGTCTGCGTTCACTCTCACGCCAGTCACCCAAAAATTTGCTACTTTGTCATACATTTGTGTGAAGTGGAGCTCGTAAAGCTGTCTTGGATTGGTTACATACGTATGTTTCAGTATTTCAAACCGTCTGCATTGCAACATCGTCCTGCGAAAACTCGACGTTACGAGAGTTCAATTTAGTAGGGATGGAAGTATAAGTCCAAATGCAAAATTCTTCTGACAGTTCGGGCGGAGAAATGAAGACGCAACGAACGACAAGGGCTAGCCTCAATGGCCTGTCTCGACCCTTCAATGGGATTCGTACGGATCGTGGCATTTCTGTTGGTTTTTATTTTGTCGCTACTGCTGTCCTTCTGACATTCGCCACCCACAACAATATCGTGTTCCGAGTAGGGACCCGATCATGACGGCCAACGTTGAAGTGGTGGCGAAGTCTCCTCCGAGTGAGCACAACAGACTCGTGTTTTTAAAAAAACGTTTCAACAGTGAAAGCGCGGTACGTCGCGTCCACGGCTCCATGACAACTGAAACGGCAGCGAGTGAAAAGTGCCATACCTCCACCCCATCATCATGCGACCTCTCCATGTCACTGTAAAACAAACGAGAAACGTCAGTTATTTCTGTCGCACCGTATTGTTATTCACCGGTTTGTATAATTTGCCGTTCGTTCGGATAATGGTCCCCTACAAACATTAGTTACCAAATAGCGTAGATTCGCGAGTGCCCGGACTAATATGGTGGTCGCCTAGCCGGATAAGTCGGAAGTTGACTGTGAGAGTCATTTCTCACGCAGTCACTGCCCGCTGTATTTGACAAATTACAAATTAGTAGCGTTTTTAGTAATTATGTTAACAGAGTTTGCATACTTTTAAAACATTAAGTTACATTTGAATTTTTGAATTTGACCTAATTACGAGGTTCAGTGGAGAAGTTCGCGGAGTGACATCTGCCTAGCGATAGAAGGAAACTTTTTAGTTTGATATAAGATTCTCATGTCATGAAAACACCCGTCGCTTTCAAAAACTACCTGTCAATTTCCGATTGTGTGCTCATTTGGAAATGATTTATTTCCTCCATTTGTACACACCGTTGGTGTAAATAAACAAACAAATAAATAAATACTATTGTTTTTGGGTTTAACATTTGTTTTATATTTTTAGTTTTCTTACTATCAAATGTTTCTCCCATTCTGCAATGAGTCTCAATTTAGCGGTCAGTTAGAGCGCGTTACCATCGTGTGGGCGAAACATTTGCTACTAACAAAACTAGATAAACCTAGGGACGGCGATTGTTTTCACGCTGTAAACAATATACGTTACAAGCGAGGGTTGAAGCAAGAATAGCAAAGCCAACCACATAACTAAGGTAGAAGCAAAATACCAGTAACATGCGCATTATTTTATATTTTGAAGTACATTACTTGTATTGAACAACATACAAATACAACATAATAGTTGTTGGCCTGTGACGTAATACGCGATTAAAATAATAAGTTAATACTAAGGAATTTAAAGAATATAACATACCAGGTTGAAGGTTTATTAAACAATGCTAGTTTCTACTGGATACATGTCTCGAGACAAGACCGCAGAAATGAAATTTTGTGATAGACCGTTAAATGCTGCGCCAGAGGAGATCACGTTAGAAATGAAGATTTTTGGCAAAGATTAGAACATTTGGAACCGCAATATCGACAATGATTGAATATAGACAAATATGGCACGCCCATACAGTGGTTTAACTATGAGCTCTTCCTGGGGGAGGGATGAGATTAGCTTGAAGGTTGGACCTTCAGAAACCACTTTCCTCGGGACAAATGAGAAATTAAGTGTTCTTCACATATAATGTTATAAATTCTTTGCATGTTAAAGTTTTTGAGTAAACCAACATGAAGTATAAGGGTTGAGAAAAATATGGAAAAGCGCCGATGTTAAAATATTGTTACGACAAACAATCTACGTGTTTGTCGAATGTGCCAGAAGAATCTCGATGTAACGCGTGTGGCGTACGTGCTTGTCGACGCATTATACACGTCGATTAAGTAGAGCGTCGTAACAATATAACTGGTATTCTAAAATTGAAGGTAATAAGTCTCGTGTCATTAGGTATCAGTTTAATTGAAAATTTGTATTCTTAAAAAGTCTTGTTGAATTCGTATTTCTGAAGATATCTTGAAAAACGCGGTTCATTGCCCTTTGCACTTTAAGGGTGTTAAAGTACGTCATTTTTTGTTCTCTGTTTGTTTGTTTGTTTGTTTTTGAGCGTGCACACGATAAACGTTTTTTGTTAAGGCTACAAATACGTATATTATTTAACAAACGCTGAGCGCATTATTAAGAAAACCCTATTTTTATTAACTTACAAATACCGTATTGTAATTTCTTTTATTTCTATAATTATTAAGAACCCTTATGTTAACATACATAGCTGTTTTAGAAATAGGCTACGTTAAGTGATTATGGAATTTCGGTGAATGATTACGGTCTGCGAATATCTACAACATCCTGCATCCTCAACAATCTGTCTCAGGTATTTCCACCTCTGCCTTGTCTATAGTTCATTTCATCCACAGGAATATTACTTATTATTAATATCTACAACATCCTGCATCCTCAACAATCTGTCTCAGGTATTTCCACCTCTGCCTTGTCTGTAGTTCTTCTCATCCACAGGAATATTACTTATTATTAATATCTACAGCATCCTGCATCCTCAACAATCTGTCTGAGGTATTTCCACCTCTGCCTTGTCTGTAGTTCTTCTCATCCACAGGAATATTACTTATTATTAATATCTACAACATCCTGCATCCTCAACAATCTGTCTCACGTATTTCCACCTCTGCCTTGTCTGTAGTTCTTCTCATCCACAGGAATATTACTTATTATTAATATCTACAACATCCTGCATCCTCAACAATCTGTCTCAGGTATTTCCACCTCTGCCTTGTCTGTAGTTCTTCTCATCCACAGGAATATTACTTATTCGAACTTCATAAAACTTATTCGAAATACATTATCTTTTATATTTGGTATGTTTCAGAAGTCACAGAATTTAGACGTCAAGAGATATTAAGATTAAGGCTACCAGTGGGTGAATGCGAACGACGTCTAGTCATGATATCATTGTTGATATGGTGACCATGAACTCTGTGCAATAAATTGAATCACCCGCTGTCTGGTGTGAGCTAGACGGGGAACGTTTACAAGACTGGTGGAGAGGGGGTGGAGATGGCAACTAGCCAAGACGGTATCTCTGTAAGGGGTTAACTTTTTCTTATACAACTACTGTAAAGCAGTTTTGAAACAGGGTCGAAAATGAAGCACACCACCAACATCGCTTGTTCGCGCAGTTTTGTAAGAAAATGTAGTCGCAGTTCTTCGTAACAAATTGCGTACTTCTCTACACAATAGTCTTCCAGCGAATCGTGTTTCCCTTCTTGTAATGAAGTCACATTTTAGTTACGAATGAAAATCACATGGTGTTGTTCGCTATTCTATAGAAACTAAATTTGGTTCCTTCCCCATTTGTTTTGGAGGATATTGTTGGCAATAACGTGAGATATGTAGCAGCATCATCATCATCACGGCATAGGCAAGGTTCTGCGTGTTCCGTTTTGTAAGATCTTTCAGCCATGTCTTCCTGAGTTTACACACACACACACACACACACACCAGTGTCCTATAGAAGTATATTTCCAGACTTTTTTGGCTAGTCTTCAATCTGACATTATTTCTAAGTGTTCTTTCCACCGCTGTTTATGATCTTTTAATCTTTCATTTAAAATAAAACTTCTCTTATGGCCTAATTATTTATACGACCAAGTTTAAAACACCTTTTAACTCCGCTTAAGAACGCCATTTCCGAGGCCTGTACTTTACTTTCTGGTTTCTTGGTTGTCGTCCATAATTCACACCCACAGGCGGTACAGGGCTTTTACCGCCATAACTTTGTAAAAGTTTAATTGTGTATCTCGCCGTACCTTGTTTCTAAAAATAGGGTTGAGTGTCCCAAGATCGTCTCGTGGAGGGCAGTATTTGCCATCAGTACCAAGTTAGGGCATACGGGAAATGATCCTGGACTGGGTTATCTTTGGAATATTACAGGCGGGAATCTAGTTGGCTGTAATACTGCGCCCTATTGTTATATTTTGGTACTGCCTTGCAGTTGGGTGTTGGGACATCAAAGGTTATGGGAAGACAACCCTGAATAACAATGACCAGAAGTCATGACTCGTAAAGAGGCAACAACCCCTCCACATGATTTACCAATCTATAAGCAATGAGGAAATTAACGTGCTCAGGACCTTCAATATGTCGAATTTAAGGGTGAAATATTTTAAATTGAAACTCAAAAGTCAGAAAACAGTAACAAACTTAGAAGAGATCACAAAACAAGTACACAGGTGTTTTTCAGTTTCCACTTATCTTCCGTACTGTAATAACACAAAGAGTAAAGGAAACGGAAAAGGGGACTCACAGTTTAAAACTGGAAGCGGAAGATAGTATTCTGTGTTTTCCTGGTGGTTGAGCAAAGGTAGGTTACAGATATTAAAAATCCTTCATCATGTTGTTTTGCAACAGCCGAATTAAACGGATTAAAGTTAACAACTTCATTCTTATCTTTAGACAACAATATTGATGTGATGACAGGTTTGAAGGAACAACATTTGCATCTGCCTCTGTCTTGTTGCGCGGTTTTCATATCAGTAGGCCAACAGTTCACTCCGTCGATAGTGAAGTCTAGTGGGGCGGATGGGGGATTGGAACTACCATAGGTGAGCGGACTGCTCCTCTACTCATTCGACATCCTCCCTCCTCATCTATCTCTCTTTCTCACCAGTGACTGGGAACATGGGTGGGAGAAGATCACCGACGTTCGTCTGAAACCTTCTCATGGGAGGATTCACACCAGATTTAATGTATTATTTGATATAGAGCCGTGTTAAACCAGTATTTGAAAGTAGCAGTTACAAAGTAACCGTTCTACAAAAGTAACCATTACAAATACCTGTTACCGCGGTAACGGTTACCGATAATAGCAACTCCAGGAACGGTTAAAAAATACGCGTTCTTGGTGTCTGTGACCGCGTAACTGCTTCATTACAAATATCAGTTACTTGTAACGCTTACTTTTCAACCACTACTTTATTCGTCCTCTCTGTTTTCAAATACTTACTAGCATACGGTTAGAGGTTAGTTGGCAGGCTTTTTACAGTTTTTACTGTTTATAAAGTACGTCATAATGTTACATTTGATAATTCTGAAAATCGAATATTACCTTGATACATTATAAACAAGATAAATATATCTGTTACTAAATAATTTAAGAACTAAAATAGTAATATAAATTATTATATACGACAAAGAACATATTCATATTTATTTATTATAACATTACAATTTATTATAAAATATTAAAGTAATTTATAAATAAAGTATGATATAAATTGTTAAATATAATTTATTAAACTATACTGATTCATAATTAATAAATTATTGTAGGCTGGTTCTTGCTTAATTCGGTACAGAATAGTGTCAATGTATGTCAATTAGTAAAAAGTAATGAATTGAAAAAATCGCACAAGTCCTTGTGAGGTGTTAAATTAAAAAAAAATTTAGAAAAAATGAATTTAGTGCTCATTTATTAAAATTTAAAAATTTTGGGCGTCCGTCGGGGCTAAAAAGTGGGTGAAAATTCTGATAAAATAGCAAAAATTTAAGTGGCATATCAAAGTAAAAGTAATTTTGACTAAAATCTGAATGTAATGTTATGTTTTGGAAATTTCAAAATTTTTGGATGCCAGGGCCAAAAAAGTGGGACAAAAGTGCGTCAAAATTGCGAATCGCATGTGGGATATCAAAGTAAAGAGAGTTTCAAGCAAAGTCTGAACACACAGGTAGTGTACAGTTTTAAACATTTCAAAAATGAGTACAGTTTTAGGATTTCAGTGCCCAAAAATGGGATCGAAAAATTGTAAAAATCCAACCGGGTGTTAGATTAAAAGGAATTTTAACACAAATCAAAGTGTTTGGAGTTTTTAACGTTTATTTTAAGATTGTTCCTACAATTGTTACTTTCGTAAACAAAGAGTAGTAGAGTAATCAGCATTTTTGTTATTTTTCTAATAGATGATCTAATAACAAAATTTATCCAGTAATAGATATACTTCATTCAAAACAGTGAGCGAGTACATTTTGCAGCTCAGGGAACACACTGGTTACTGCAGCGTTGAATTAATAAGTTTCGCTACTTTGAGAAGAAACGAGTGCCGCCGCCGTTTAATTATGGCAGCCAATTAGTTGTGCCGACTAACTAGCACTAATTGAATTGGCCGGCCTCTGTTCACCCATAAACAAGCTTTATGTCCGCTTTGCCTGGCTCGTTTAGTACATTGTTACACAATACGCAACTGCTATAAGGGTGATTAAAAAAAAAAAACTATTTCACTAAACGGAGCTTTAATTCAAAAGCATGCCAATATGCCAGCTTGCTGGAGTCGTACATTTCAAACAGATTATCAAGCTGGAAGATGAGTATTCTGAACCAGAGGTGCCCCCCCCCCAAAAGACATGGTGCAATTCCCCCTAAGTATTCCGAAATACCCCCCACAAAATTGATTTCGTGGGAAGGGGGATCATAATACGGGGGTATAAAATAATCCCCGGTTAACGGTGGATCTTGGGGCTTTATCCAAAAAATTTTGAAAAACTAAAGCCGTTTAAGCAATTATTGGAATATAAAAAACTAATGTTTTTCTTTTTATTAATACCAAAAAGTTTTCTAGTATGCCTAATCTAAAACAAAATTATCAGAAATGTAAAAGCCTGGTCAAGCCTTATCTAACGTGATTAGTAGTAGTATATTAAGCCCTATCAAGATAATCTAACTTTAATTTGTAATTGAATTCTTTTTCTTTACTGATTTGTTTGATTTACGACCCTTATAAGGGGATAATTGAGCCACTGGTTACGCAACTGGTTTAAATTCATATAACTTCTATTTCCAACAAGGGATTATGAAAAGAAAACGATAATTATTAGTATCAGGAAAGGTTTAGTAATAAAATAAAAAATCTACTAAATTTTAAACACAATTTATTTTTTGAATATGTACAGTGAGAAATCCTCCTCTAAAATTCCAGTGGTGCGACTTGCACCATTGCACCATGCTGTGGGCACTCCTGTTCTGAGCGAAAAGAAATAAATCTGATATCCCGCTGGGCAGGATTCTGTTCTATGTGCTATAATCAAATCTCTTATGTACGTTATTCAAAACATTAATTAAACGAACATGTCTACAAAAGTGACATTAAATTATTACATAATGAAAGTGTAAACTGACACAAGAAAATAAACAGATAAACTACAAAATGTTGTGAGTCCACTCTATTTGAGAACATTACTGATATAACTTTTAATGATTTACGTATACACTTAAGGAACAATCTTTGCAAGTGTCAAAATAATTATAAGAAAATTGAAAGATGTAACATCGCTTTTGCTGAGGTTCCTTCCTGTGCACAACTAACAAACTGACTTTAAAAATTGTAAGTCTCCGACTCGCGAATAGTGAGGGAATTAATTATTGAGAGAGTGAGAGAAGTCCCAGCGCTCTTCGTCGGTGTTGTATCCCTCTTGACGTATGGGTTTCAAAATACTGTTACGACATCACAGAACAATCTACGTGTTTGTCGAATGTGCCAGAAGAATCTCGATGTAACGCGTGTGGCGTACGTGCTTGTAGACGCATTATCGAGAGGTTTCTGGAAGGCGCCAGCCGCGCGGACTGTGTCAAGGCCGCAGTTAATTACGTAGTTCACACGAGCGCTAAGACGCAATTAGGAACATTCTGGTCTGTGAGCGCAGGTATAAATACTTGGCGGCAGCGGCCTTAAGTCAGTATTAGTGCGATCTATTGACAGTGCGGTTCGAGAGTTATAGTAGCGATATTACTGTGCGCGTTCAAGTGGTTGTTAGTGAAGAGTGGTGTTTTATAATCGGACGGTATAATTGTAATACAATTGTGTTTAATTTAGTGGACAATTTATTTGCGTGTGAACAATTTTCGTTTGATTTGTTGTCGAGACTGTGTTGTTAATTACGAACTGTTTAACTGTAAAAATTAAAGGTGTGATTAGTGACTTAATTGGTGTCTTGTACTTATTTTGTTTCCACTGTACCTACGACGAGCGAGTAGACCGTCGTAACAGTGATGTCAGAACTGGGATAAAACGGTTAACAGTGGAAACATTGGTCACTTTGTACAAGACGAGCGTAATTCGTAATTAATCGGAAAACAATGGATGCCAGTCAGATGATGGAAAATTTCAAGGCGCTGTTGTTGCAGACAGAGGAACGACGACGACAGGATGCAGAGAAAGCGGAAGAGAGACAGAAAACCCTCCTGCTGGAAGCAGAGGAAAGACGCAGACAGGAGGCGGAAGAAGCAGAAAGACGACAAAAAGAAGAACGAAGACAAGAAAGAGAAGAAGCAGAAAAACGACATGATGAGAAACGCAGACAGGAAGCGGAAGGAACAGAAAAACGACAGGATGAAAAACGCAGACAGGAAAGAGAAGAACGGAAGCGTGAAACAGAAGACATCAAGGAGTTAATACAGGAGCAAAAGCAGACACAAGAACAAACCGCTGCAGAGTTGGGTCTCCTACGAGGTGAGCTTAATAAACAAGTTACTAAAATATCGGAGGTACAAGAATCAATGACATTAAAAATAGCTGAAGTAGAGAAATCTGTTTCGAGTGTTGAAGAATCGATATCCACAAAAATATCTGACATAGAAGAAACCATGTCTAATAAAATATCTGCAGTAGAAATCTCAATGGCAAACATAAGAGAGCAGTTCCTGAAGTTACAACCAAAACAACTTTGTGAAGAGACTGTACCAATGATAAAGACGGAGAAAGACGCAGAAATAAGTCAATAGAGAAGGTCACCTCGCCTGCGGTTGGGAGAGTTCATGTCAAGGCCCTAACCTTTGATGGAAGCACGCACTGGGCGACGTATTTAGGCCAATTCGAAGCTGCTGCATGCGCAAATAATTGGACGGAGGCAGTCTCACTCGTTCTCGCATTAAAAGGACCCGCGGCGGAACTACTACAGAAAGTCCCACCTGACAGCCAGAACATCTATGCCGAGTTGATAAAAGCTCTAGAATTACGCTACACCGATAAACATTTGCGAAAGGAGTACTACGCTCAGTTGAGAACAAGATGACAACGTTCGGGGAGAGTCTTCAAGAGTTTGAAGCAAGTATCGACAGATTGATTAGATTGACCAATCCTGAATCACCAGAAGACTTTCGAATAAGGTTTGCGGTGCAGACATTTATTGATGGCATCGGAGATTGTGAACTTCAGCAAGTGCTACGAATGGCAAGACACCGAAATAGCTCAGAAGCTCTTGTTCACGGCCTAGAGTTTGAAGCTGCCAAGTCAGCGTCCCGCTACATTAATGGGTTTGTGCCATCACATTGCGGTTACGATGGGTGCAGAAAAACAATGTTGTCGGACAAACAATTCAAAAGTTCAAGAGAGTCGCAACGATTTGAAAAAGACAGAAGACCGAAATGTTACAACTTTGGAAAACGTGGTCATCTACAGGTAGACTGTTGGGAGAAGAAGATACCGAGAGAAGAGAGTAATCGCACCAATTGGAGAAGTAAAGCCCCAGAACAGTACACAGTTTCCACGCTACATAAGACCAGTGGAAACTTGATCGTTAGTGGATTTGCGGAAGGTAAACCAACATCATTTACAGTTGACACGGGCGCAACAGTGTCCATTGTGCGCCCTGACTTAATCAGCAACCGCCAGCCACTAATTAGCTCTTGTACAATACAGACTGTGACTGGAAGCCCCGTCAAGGTACTAGGAAAGGTAGACGTACGTGTACGCCTGGGTCTTCTTGAGTTTAGCCACCAAATGCTCGTTGCAGACATTGTCGATGAAGTGATTCTTGGCACAGACATTATGAATGCCTACGTATTCGTTGTGGACTTAAGAGAGAATGTCCTGAATGTTGGCCAAGAGAAGATAAAGCTTTGCATGGCTAAAATGACAGGGTCTACCAACCTTTCGATTAAGCGAGTGGCATAAGTCGAAGAAAAAGTCAAAAGGTCTGGGCAAGAGGAACCCTCCCTTTTGCAAGCGGAAATGGAGGAAGAGCTAGCAGAGGAAATACAAATAAGTGTAACGACAAAAGAAGTGATTGGAAAGCCAACTATGGGTGTCGAGACAAAACTCTTGCTTGTTCCTGAGTTGATAGAAGCGCCCGAGGGCAAAGTGGCTGAAGCTGAGGTTACACAAGAGGTTTTTGACGAGAACCAAACAAACTTAGATCAGCCAGTGGTGTTTAGGTCATCAGTACATGACGCAACGGGAGTGATTCCAGTGAAACTAGTGGTTGAGCGGAAGACTCGCATTCCTGGGAACGTGATGTTCAGATCACACGAGACTGAATTCGAAGAACGGGAGAATTATCTTTCCAAGAACGTCCGCCTGGTCGAGTATTACTTCAGAGACGGTTTGCCAGTTCGGGGCGAACAGGCTTAAGGAGGGGGAAGTGTTACGACATCACAGAACAATCTACGTGTTTGTCGAATGTGCCAGAAGAATTTCGATGTAACGCGTGTGACGCATTTTCGAGAGGTTTCTCGAAGGCGCCAGCCGCGCGGACTGTGTCAAGGCCGCAGTTAATTACGTAGTTCACACGAGCGCTAAGACGCAATTAGGAACATTCTGGTCTGTGAGCGCAGGTATAAATACATGGCGGCAGCGGCCTTAAGTCAGTATAGTGGCGATATATTGACAGTGCGGTTCGAGAGTTATAGTAGCGATATTACTGTGCGCGTTCAAGTGGTTATTAGTTAAGAGTGGTGTTTTATAATCGGACGGTATAATTGTAATACAATTGTGTTTAATTTAGTGGACAATTTATTTGCGTGTGAACAATTTTCATTTGATTTGTTGTAGAGACTGTGTTGTTAATTACGAACTGTTTAACTATAAAAATTAAAGGTGTGATTAGTGACTTAATTGGTGTCTTGTACTTATTTTGTTTCCACTGTACCTACGACGAGCGAGTAGACCGTCGTAACAATACTAACAGTCAAGTTTCAGTCAATCAGAGCTGGAGCCTGCACGCACGAGGTAATCAACCGGGTCACAAAGAAGTCAAAATGGTGACGCCTATTATTGCAAACCGTTATTCTCTCTCCCTCCCTCTCTCTCTCTCTCTCTCTCTCTCTCTCTCTCTCCCCCTCCACTGTCGTGATAAGTCTTGGTTATCTCCCCAGTTTTGTTCTCATTTTACACACACACACGCGCGCGCGATTAAACAATAATACAGTTACAATATAATATTTGACAGTAGGTGTTGGACAAAACATGTGTTCGATATGTGTAAAGGCAGACCGGCTGTTTATTTACTGTCTACTTTGTTTTTCTAATCGCGCCGATGATCAGCGTTTTTGAAGCGGTATCATTATCACGGTCGTTGACGATCGTTCTACACGATAAAACAAAGCCATTACCATTTTTATATTGAGGAAAGGGCAATGTCTCGCCAGCGCGTGCAAGGATGGATATGTAGTCGTACTAACAGTCGGTTTAATGGTCCATGCCTCGGTAATGTGTGTTTTCTCGCCGAAAGCAGGAAGCGAAACAACGCTGAGCAAACTTTACAGTTATCTTTTCGTCTAAAATGTAGACGGCCCTTCGCAAAGACGGTATGATTTTATTAGAATTTTCGCTAATAATATGCACGCTGGGAGTGTAACAGAATTATCTGTATATCGAATTTAAAAAAAGTGTTACTGGGTGTATATTTTTAAATAAATGCCGCATGCCAACACTGTTTTTAGGGTTTGGGAACTTTGAGCGCATTTTCAGAATGGACACTTAACAACAACCCCCTGTAATAACTAAATTGTGTAGGCTATACGAAACTTCATCAATAAGTTCATGAAGTTTTCGTCCGTTTGAAAAATTCTGTCTTTAGTTTTCTTTCAGTTATATGTCTTATAATACCCTTTCAGTGAAACTATATCAGATATAACACAGTTCCACATTATTTTCAGTCTTCAAACCATTTCTGGAATCCATGTTTTCGTACATAAGGTTCAGTTTTTGTTTTATCGAGGACTGGGTTTTTACTCAGTAGCAATACTTTTGCCACTGAAAACATTTAGACCGTTATTTTTGGAAAGCTGTAGATGTTAAACGTCACAAACCATGACGTGTAACCAACGAAACCTGGAATTGTTCGGTCGACAAATTACTACTCTCAATTTTTTTATAATATACGCTGCAGTTTGTTACAACTAAACAAATTTTCTGCAACGTTATGCCATGCTTAAAGGTCGTATCATTCTTGTAAAATTCTAAAATTTCTTTCGTTTTCAAAAAACATTTGGTCTGCTGAAACGTAGCATGTTAGGCCGTGCTCCAGAGTCTCAGTGTGTGGTGTCGAGAAAAAACTTTTTCTCTTAGTCCTACGCGGACAGTAGAGAACTCGGTGAACATGGCCGTCGTATCTCTGGCAGTTTTAATACTATTGAACAGGCCGTGCGAGCTTAAGCTTTTTGATTTTCTCATAGTTTTGCATTAAAGTTTCTTCAACATTTTGTTCCACTGATGATTCAAACAAAACGCATTCTCGGGAAGAAACCTGTTTTTATATTGCCATCAGCTCGTGACGATTTACAGAAGTCACTGATTAGAGAGTGGCAAATTTCGGAAAATAACGGTCTAAACGTTTTCAGTCAAGTCTTGCAGGAATGAAATAAGGTCCCGCATCGTACGTGGCAACAGGTGTTATTACTCCTATGAAAAGCTTTTCAAATCCAGGTTATTAAGCAAAGAACTTAACTGACTATATATAAAAGTCTTATACGACCGGTAGTAAGACACTTATGCGAAGCCTGGACATTAACCAGCAACATCTAAGAATATTTGAACGAAAAGTCTTGCGAAAAATCTTTGGACCTCTACAAACTGAAGATGGCTATTGGAGGATTCAAATGAACCATGAACTGGACCAACTGATTCAGGGTGCCAACATAGTCCGGTTTATTAAGAGTAGGAGGCTTGAGTGGCTGGGCCACGTAAGGCGAATGGATGACACAAGAATGGTAAAGAGAATTGCAGATTGGAGACCGATAGGAAGAAGAATTAGAGGCAGAGAGGGAGAGGGATGTAACGCCAGGAAAGGGAAAGCGAAAGGACGGAAATGTTTTCAGTGGCAAAAGTATTGCGTTTGAAGTGAACTAATCTCACTAACATTGGAAAGTAAACCCATTACTGAGTACAACCCATTCCTCGGTAAAACAAAAACTGAACCTTATGCTTTTACAGAATATAGTTTTTACAGTCTCACCCCCACTCCGCCTGGTTATCGTTATTCGATACACAGCGGGCCAGATAAGGGTGCGCCAAAAGGGGTTGGAACATTGTTAAGCTGACGCTTCGCTATTTTAATTACAAGGGACATTCTCTCACTGCTGCTGCCTTCTCTGTTGTTCATGCCACTGCGTCCGCTGTCTTCAATAAACTTTATAGTTTCAATTGAACATTTTCTATTTTAGTTTCTCTGGGAAAACACACTACCGTTCGTTGTATCCGACTGTGTACTGTGTACGACTATAGTTTTGTATTGCCCTCACCAATATTGATTATTACTTCCATGTTCCGTAAGGAAGTGGAAGTATGGTGATTGCGAAAAAAAATCGTGTTCGAGATAAGGGCTGATTCTGATTGTACTACCCTCAAAACACGAAGAAAAGTCATTTTCCGAAAAGTGTCTGTGTGTAGAATTTTTTCTATGGCGTACGATAACTGCCACATATTCAAACAGAATCACATAATGTTTTGCATATGTGCCCGAGTTGTAGAGGACTCAAGGCCTATTGATTTTGGTGAAGATCGGTTAAGGGGGAGAGGTAGTTTACCTGCAACGTTTTACGTTTTAACAAGAGTAAAGTACTTTAAAAAATTCATTTTAAACTTTTTCAAACAATTATAATTGTTCAAAATAAAGTAATTTTGTTGCCAGGCAACCAGGTAGTTCGGTTAGTGGAGAGGGGTAGTGTACCTGCATTGTTTTGTGTTTTAACAAGAGTAAAGTACTTAATTTTAATAAATAAGTGCCCCGAAAATAAAGTCATATTAATCCACTGGAAAATCGTAAATGAATAATTATAAATGGAGTGGGTAGTTGAAAGGGGAGGGGGTGATTAACTGTTTTTTGAAAATTGCTGTGCTGAAATCAAGTAAAGTAAGAATATTTAATTTTGAAGAATAAGATCACCATAAGTATCACCCACCATTCCTTATATATTCGCAAAACGACTTTTAACCGTTATTTAAAACTCTTAAGCAATGGGTGATTTCTATCAGGTAAAACCCTCTCTGACTGTCTCTATTGTAATACATTTTTTTTCTCATTTGATGTCCTCAGAATCTGGACTTGATATTTTTTATTTTTTTTCTCTTGATAATTATATTTTTAGAATTTTGGATCGTCTTCAGAAGCTAAAATGTACGAAACAACTTAAAATAAAAAAAATGATAAAACGAAATATTCGTTACGATTAAAATCTTATCATAACAATGTAAGTCTTACAAACATTAAGAACCATATATGAGAATAAATTAGAGTATAATGTAAAATAAAATACAGCTTTCTTCCCTGTGAGTGACGATTGAAATGCCCTGTTGAAAGACCTAACAACGGCTGGACAACTGTCTTCTTTCGTATTTATACCCCCGCCTACCTGTCTAACCTCAGACTCTTCATCTACTACAGACACGTCTTCATCCCATTATATTGTAAGATGTCTGTCGGAAGCATGTTCCAAAAATCTCGAGGTACTCGTCTTAACTAACTGAACTTTCTTCATGTGTTCAGACACACGAACACACAGAGGCCTGCCCGTCTCTCTGAAGTATTGTGTGACCTACAGTCACACGAAGTCGGTAGCCTATGATGGGCCTGTTACGTTCTTAGTATCCAATGTAGAGACGTTAGGTGTACTTTTTACTCTGCAACTTGCCTATGGTATTACGGGAACGAAAGGCAGTCCGCACACCGCATCTCCTTAGAAGATTCCTTATTTTATCCGAAATTCTCGGATGTAAGGAATAACGGCAGTATCCCTCGTTTCCCTTGTGTTGTTACGATTGTTCACGCCTGCATCCTTATAAATAATCATAAAAATTCTTTCTGAAGTCCCGAAATCCCGACAGATGTTTTCAATTTTTTCCTGCAGCAAACTCACATTTGAACAAACCCCTACTGGATATTTTTTAATAACCCTGTCACCCTTTTACATGTTCTGGATTATAGGATTCAACATAATCCAGAACCGTGACGCCCATTTACCCAAAACCAACATAATCCATTTGTTTTCTGCCCATGATTGTATCCGTAAAGTAGAAATTGACATCATTTCATAAAATTTTAATTGAATTATCGCTCATGGTGTCTTATGTTATGGTACAGAGGCAGCGGTAATGATAAAATGATGGAGTATGGAGCCCCTGGAATTGTGCAATCGGAGGGGCAGAATGCGAATTATAAAGAGGAGACAGGACAACATATACTTAGGGTAAACGGGCACTACTATGCACGGGAGCGTATACGAAGGCGAGGCCTGTCAGCTACGCAAGGACAAGAAAAAGTATCACGTGATGTGTCAGCCAATAAGAGCCAATCAATGGTTTCGATGACTGGGCGCGGGGCGGAATCAGGAACCAGCTCAGGGCGGAACATGTTCAAGTGTCCAGTCGCAGTGAAATACTCTCTGTCTCCCTACGGGCGCGATTTCATTTTCTCCATTGTGTATGCTCCTGAATGACTAGTCGTTTCTGAATGAAGATGCATGAAGAGTGGTAGGAGAGAAGAAGAGCCAGAGTGAGTCAGAATGAGAGAGAGAGAGAGAGAAGGCGATTGAAGATATTGGATAACTTATAATGCGGGGTATGGATTAACTACGAATGGAGATGGCGATGGTGTGTGAAACTTGCCACGCGACAGAATACCGCATGATGATGATGATGATGATCTCTCAAGGTATTTAATTTTTTAATGCTCACCCCCCCCCCAAAAGCTACATAGCTTTCAATATCCCATTCAAGAATCTATGTAGTGATAAGCTGTAATAGGGTTTTAAATAAATCGTGTCGCGAGTTGCACTTTAGCTGAAACATATGTTATATGAACAATGTAGTTGGTAAATGTTACTGGGCGTGTTAAGGAGAGACGCATTTAGTTTCAGGGATGAGAGATTGGAGGGGTGGGAGAATAATGCAACACAGGAGGAAGGAGACAGGTACATGAAATACATTAATGTGATTAGGAAAACGTGAAGGTGGGGGGAGGGCAAGTCAAACCAGTCGTTAATGAAGTGTGCATAGTAGGTCGTTATCGAATATTGTCAGCTGTGATGATGGATGAGGTTGAGTTTAGCTCAACAGTATACTCGTTGAGGTTGAAGTTAAACTCGACCGAATACGTACATATGCTCGACGTACGAAGTGGGATTAGTAGTAGTGTCCGTTGCAAAAGTTTGGATACTCCAGTTCAGACATCCGTCAAATATAAACAGATAGATCAGTTCTGCTGCAAGCTACACCAAACTTTAGCTCGTTTAAAACATTTAGAGAATATTTGTATTGGTTAACACGGTAAAAGAATACAAAAAGTAATCTTTTTTAGTGAAATACCAAACTAAAAATTTCGTTATACGACAACGCGCCGTCTGATCGCGATGAAAGTTTAACCAGTCACGAGTCTCATAAGTACGTCTGTTAACTTCATTTGAAATAGTTATTGAACGAGCAAAGCGATTTCTCAGTTTCAGCTCGACCGTTCGGCATTTGTCCGTCTGTCTATCTACCCATTTGGAATATGTCTCACGATACCTTTTGAAAGCGTTAACCGATTTTCGTAAAACCTGCCATACGTGTTCATACTTTTACCGTATAGAGATTTATCCCCCCAAAAATAGTGGGCGGGAGCCAAAATATGAGGGGTCCAGATTTTGGAAAATCGTAAAACTCGCAGAAACCTATGTGGGGTATCAAAGTAAAGGAAATTTTAACCAAAATATGAGTTTTGTGTTCACTTTTGAAAATTACAAATTTTGTTGGATGCCGAGGCCTAATAGTGGGCGAAAAATCATCATCATCATCATCATCATCATCATCATCATCGTCGTCGTCGTCATCATCATCGCCATCATCGTCGTCGTCATCATCATCATAATCACCACCACCACCACCATCATCATCATCATAATCACCACCACCACTATCATCATCATCATCTGCAAGGATTAAACCAAGGATGGTTTGTTCCGGTTTCAAACAGGCAAAGATTGGAGCTGGTCACTCCAGCGCTTCCTCGGACGTCCCACACCTCTCCGTCCCCTCGGCTTATAGTTCCATAGTTGTTTGGGGATGCGGCAGCCATTCATTCGGCAAAAAATGTTCCCATCAATTCCACCTGGGCAATCCTGTTGTGTATAATCATAATATTCAGTTCCTGCCGTATATATGTGTTTCTTCTGTGATCATGGAGAGTATATCCTGCCTGAGAAATCTCATTTCAGCCGCTTGGATGCGACTAGCCTGGCCTTTCGTTAAAGTCCAATTCTCAGACCCACAAAGAAGTGTGGGAAGGGGCTTCAGCTTGTAGAATTTTGGGAGTGTTCCTTTACTTGCTGACTTAAGGGTTCGCCTAATGGTCCCGCACATAAGGTTGAACTTATGCAAATTATTCACAACGTCGTTGCTTGCATTATAAGACACACTGTAGTCCAGGTATTCAAAATTGCTAACTTGTTCCAGGACAGTACCATCTGTAACAATTTTTGCCCGTACGGGATCAGTTCCACGAAAAGCCATCACCTTGGTCTTAAGTGTGGATATTTGCAATCCAGAGTCTTTGCAGATTCGATTTAACAAATGTATACCCAAATGGCTGAAAAACCCAATAAAAATCGCAAAAATTCTTGTGGTACATCAAATTAAAGGGAATTGTAACTAAAATCTCTATGTAATGTTAACTTTTAGAAATTTCAAAATTTTTGGATGCCAGGACCCAAAAAGTGGATAAAAAGTTTGATAAAATCACAGATTCCGTGTGGGATATCAAATGAAATAGAATTTTAACGGAAGTGTGAATATACGTGGTGAACAGTTTCTATACCTCATCGTGCAGCGGAACGAATCGTCTGTTGCTGTAAAAAATAAAACGTTGTTAAACTGAAAAAAAAGATGTTATTGACACACATGAGTTAAATTCATTGTTAGGGAGTAGTAATATCATGGCCAGAACAAAATCAATCGTGTGTAAATCGAAAGTAGAAAGTACACTACATTGCTATATGAGGCGGTAGCGCGGACACTCTATAGAAAACAACAGGAAAGACTGCGAGCTACGGAAGAGCATCAAGGATGTCAAGGAGGCAAAGAATGAGAAATAGTGTATTGAGAGATATGAGAAGTAGTAATTGTGTAAGGAAAAAGATTACGATGGTACGGACACGTGATGGGGACGGGGATAGAAGATTGTCGAGGAATGCTTTGGGAACTAGCAGGAAGAAGGAGTAGGCGACGGGGTGCCGAGAAAACTGCACGACGAAGACGTAATGGATAGATGAAAGCGGAAGGCGGAATTAGACAAATAGAGATTAGGCCTATAATGCTTACGGTATGATTTTTGTTATAATAACGTGACGTTGCCTACACGTACTGTGGGCCTAACGTGAACACCCTAAGTTCAGGATTCCACTGATGATGGCAGCTATTGGAGCTGTTGAAACGTTTGGTTTGGCAATACACCATGGACCACGGCCAAACAGCCCGGATAACTTTAATCATACAATTGGCTGCATGTTGTTTGGTTGACGGAAAACATAGCCTCCTCCTACTATGGCTGTACAGCCCGAAGTCGAGCCTTGGCCTCCTCTATTCTGACCTTCCACCTCTCTTCATCAGTAGCAAAGGACTTCCATCTTCCTCGCAAGTAGAGGGAAAGTGCCGGTTCTGACCAAAGTACCGTTATTCCCCCACCACCACCGCTGGACCAGCAGCATCGACCAATCAAATTGCATGGCGCCTTTCGCGCGTCAATTCAAATATATGCCGTCTTTCGCGAGCCTAAATCACTTTCACTTTCTACTGGACCGCGAATTTCCGCGAATAAATTTTTTTATTTTTTTTTTTAATTTGATATTTTTATTTTTTTAATTAAATTGATTTGCATATCCGCGAATATATGCCGTCTTTCGCGAGCCTAAATCACTTTCACTTTCTACTGGACCGCGAATTTCCGCGAATAAATTTTTTTAATTTGATATTTTTATTTTTTTAATTAAATTGATTTGTATATCCACGAATATATGCCGCCTTTCGCAAGCCTAAATCACTTTCACTTTCTAATTTCCGCGAATATAATTTTTTATATGCCGCCTTTCGCGAGCCTAGATCACTTTCACTTTCTACTGGACCACAGCATCCGCGACTTTTTCGCTGATCTGTGTCAAGATCCGCGACTTTTTCGCGTATCTGGACCACAGCATCCGCGAATATAATTTTTTATTTTTTTATATGCCGCCTTTCGCGAGCTTAGATCACTTTCACTTTCTATCACTTGATGCAATATTAAATATATGATCGGGGAGTACCAACCTTGCATGAGTTCAAATTTGCAATTCGAGGTCATTGACACGACTTTACACTGACACATTGCAGTCTCTCACTCTCTCTCTCTCTCTCTCGCTCTCTCTCTCCCTGGGTTAAGCTGGTGTTGTACGTTACTAAAATCATAGCAAATATTTTCATTCTAGGCATGTATTACTGTTTAGTAATAATTACAGCCCCAACAAAGGATATATAAGTTTGTGTACATGGATTGTATATTGCAAGTACGGAATTATTATTTAAATCCGATATCTGTTTTTATTAAAATCATACAATGTCAAAGAGGATAGTTGTCTGTTACGAACCAGTACTAACTCTCCTATATGGCCGTCGCTCGCATCATCCGTATTTAAAGTTCGCTACTTCCAGTACACATGGCCTCTGTAACAGATTTGGTCTCCAACAGGTGTGATTCGAACGGCAAGAGCAAGAACAATATGAACAAGGCCAAGGACATTATATGTCTAGTATCCCTCCTCAGACGCTGGTGTTACTTTGTGTCATAAAATCTCGTGGCACTCAAGATAAGAGACAATACGTTTGCAAAAAACGACAAAATTGAACTTCTGGAAACAAAATTGTACGGTTTGTAAGTAATATCGACAACACAAGTCAGCATTTTTCGGTCATTGACAGATAAAGGGATCGTCACATTAGGACTACTGACTACTAAATCCAGTAGTACAAGAACTTAGATATTTGTTGAATCAGTAGCAAAAAATGTTAGATCTACTGTTTTCAGCGTACATAGACATTTGATAATATTCCATTTTGGTTGTATTCGTGAAGCCGTAGTGTAATGGCTGTCCTTGGAAGTCATGTAACCCTTAGTGTTTGTGTGGGAATCGTAGTCGGATTTTAGTTTCTGTCATGTCTTTCGTCCGTTTGTGTGCAGGTTGTCTTTACAGTCATGAAAATCATTTCAAGAGGTAAGCCGCATTGTATTGTTCGCGTACCGCGAGCATATGCGGTGGTGATTGCTGTACAAGAATTCTACGGACTGATGTGTTACGAAATTAGCGTGGTAACCAAGTTCTATGACATAGAGCGCAGGTTTCTCCGTACAATTGTGTAACGTCGCGTAGCATTTTTGTGCGATGTTAAGCGACCTATAAAACGTAATGAACCTGTTGTGCCATGATGACGGAGTTGCACAGATGCATGTGATAATAACAATAATAATATAAAGAGGTCGCGTGCTCAAACATTATTATTATTTCACCTTTGACATGCTCCTTGTCAGTCTGTAATTTAGAGGTAGCGAATCTTTTTGCCATTCTTCTGCCGATGATAAAATGTTCTCTGTAGAGTTATTCGTCAAGTTGTTGGTGTAACAATAACATGGTGCAAGCTACCTCTCGTTTATCCATGAGAATGAGTGTTCGGTGTCATCTGCCGTGAGGGTAAATAGCGCCTTATTTTCGCTATTATTTACAACGGTACGGCTAAAATACTAGTAAGCGTAATCAAAAATTACTTCCTACCCTGCTAACAACATCAATGGATGCATTTTGAGTACGTGGCTACGAAAATGATCCGGACACAGGTTATGTCAGGTTGTAATAAGTTAGGCCTCTCCAGTTCTATAATTTTCTACAAAAAATTAGCTTTTGTTTCCGATTAAGTATCTCCATTTTAATTACTTTTAACACTACACTGAAAAGTTTGTAGTTGTGGGTAGAGGAAAAAATATCAGGAAAGGTATCCGTAGTATGTCATACGATAGTGAAGGAAAGATTTCATCGATATTTTGACATGTTCTCTCGCATATGTTATAGGTTACAGTGGATATGAGATTCGGTTAGAACATGTGCACACTAAATAGGTAATTGTAAGGAAAATAAGAAATTACTGTAATAGGTAAGTTGTTCAGTACTACAGGAGTAGAAAAATATTTTCATATTCATCATTGTCGTAAGGAACTCACACCCTGATGGAAGGACACACAAGGTGCAGTACAAAAATCCTCCCAGAAGGTCCTTCCAGAGAGCGACTGACTGTACGCTATCATTAAAATTATACAAAACCACTGCTGTCCCGATTCAGATGTACGACAGTGAGGAATGTAAGCGAGACATGTCTACAATTTGAAGCAGCTGAAGTGCTTTCTCTGAGAAGAGTCAAGGGTTCCACACAGTTGGACAGAACGACTGCATTCGGAACGAGCTAAACGTCTATAATCCGAACCAGCGAATAGACGATTACAGATTAAAATGGTGGGAACACGTCGACGGAATGGACGAAAACAGGCAAGCAGTCCAGCGGGCAAGTGTGACATTAGAAGTCGTGGAACGTGAGAACAAATTTATGTGACTTTACCGAGACGGAAACAACCATTTATGTCTAAACCATGAAATGAAGAAGCAGAAGAAGAAACGACGTAGTTCGTTTTGTCGTTATTTGATAGTTGTTGCCTAGCTATGCAATAAATTATTACCTTCAACTAAAGGAAATTCTGATTTTTATGTAGTCCTTCGACAACGCAGGCTTTACATTGTACCGAGCAACACTCCGCGTGCTTTTACGGAAAATGTAACATGCGCATGCAATAACGTCACTTAAGCTGCTAGTTGGACATGTTTATGACAGCAGTTTCATGGGATGATTGAACGGTTTGTTTCATCGAAAACTGTCTGCAGGCGAACATATATTTCTGATGTACACGGTTATGTAAACAGAATAGAGAACATGAACTATCAGCCCAAGTAACCTATAATAAATATTATATTTAATCGCTTTTCGTTATAACTGATATGAAATGCCACAAAATGACTACAATTATTGCGTATAACGGAGGATTTATGCCAGCTTTAAATAACAGAAGATTTATCTGAATGGTCAGGCGGCACTAAACGTAATTTCGATTCGTTCCAACGTGCCGTTATTTACCGGTTTAAATACTATGTATTCCACAGCGTTGTGATTTATACAGTAAAAGTGATAACGAAAACGAAACGTCGGTCGGAACGGTTAATTAGGCAGCATAATGGTAGGCGATTGACACGTACGGACAAGTTCATGACAGCGGCGGCGATGATTATTGTACGTAAGAAGAAATGTAAATGAGCTGTGGAGTCATGACGGCTGTGCGCATCAATTGCTTCACAACAATGCGGACTACACCGTTATCGTACAATAATGGCTTTATACAGTGATTATTGTTGTATTGATTTTTATTCAGCGATTGTCGAAGCCTTTCAGTTTTCTTTGTCTGTTTAATTTCAGTTGAAGCTAATTCGAAGCGATTGCCTGTTACATTTCGTCTTGTCGTCTTTACATTTCCTTAGTGTAACACATAGTTTTGTTTTGTGGCACGCGTATTATCTTCAGAAGAAGGTCCGTTAAATTTATTTTTTAAGACAAACCTTAATCCCACGTCACCGGATTACATATGACCTATGATGTTGGAATCGTTGTTAATTAACACGTAGACCGATTTGTATTGGTTAATTTGTAGGCGTGTTGAATTTGTTTAATAAAGGACTTGTCGGAAAATTTCTTTTCCGACCACAACATTAATCCTTTGCGTCAATTATTTGGTCATTAAGTAGTTTTATCAGTAAGTAAAATTTCGTCATTTCTTGAAGTGTTGTTTATAAAAATTCCATATGCGGCAATTACAGTAATTTACAATGCAAAAGCGATGTTGTAAGTAATCTTACAGTTATAATTTTAAATTCTTTTTTATACAAAATTATTAAGAAATTTTAAATAAAATATTTAGTATCTAAATTTAAACAATACATGTGTATGTATTTAAATAAAATATTTAGTATCTAAATTTAAACAATACATGTGTATCTAGTAACGTAGTAAAGTTATTGAAATAATAATATTGTGGTTTGGAAAGTTGTTCACTGCTAGTCGGCAAAAATGAATTATTCAGTCGGTGAAGTAGTAGGCCTATGATTGCAGGGTAGCGCGTGTTTAAAGTATACCATTATTTTAATATTTCTGTAGTTTCTTACTTCTGTTTTTCATTTTGACGTTTATTTGTTTTATTTACTTTATGTTATTACAATTTAGTTTATACGAGAATGTAAAAGCAACAAGCAAACCAGCACTCTTTTATGAAGCCATAGTTTAATTTATTTTATCATTTTATTGATACGTGTATCAAGATTGTACGTGTTTTGTTTTTAATAAATTTATTTTCTGCTTTTCTGCATCCTCCAATTTGCAACACGAGTTTATAGTAAGTGCTGACAGAAATGGAAATCGACAAGAAATATCTCGCAACATAAATTGAGCTTGGCGTTTGAGGCTGACGGTAGTTATCTGACTTATATGCATTTACACCCAGTGGTTGTAGTAACTTGAAAATAAATATGAGATTGTTGTGTAGCGTGCGTAAAGTAGGCCTACCACTGGAGATCTGTCATTAAGCGGACCAGTGTGGCACGTGATTCTATCTTTAATCAGGTTTGGAAAGAAATATTTTTATTGGCTATGTTGAGAGAATGCGCACTGCTAGTCGACAAAAATGAATTATTCAGTCGGTGAAGTAGTAGGCCTATGATTGCAGGGTAGCGCGTGTTTAAAGTATACCATTATTTTAATAGTTCTGTATTTTCTTACTTCTGTTTTTCATTTTGACGTTTATTTGTTTTATTTACTTTATGTTATTACAATTTAGTTTATACGAGAATGTAAAAGCAACAAGCAAACCAGCACTCTTTTATGAAGCCATAGTTTAATTTATTTTATCATTTTTATTGATACGTGTATCAAGATTGTACGTGTTTTGTTTTTAATAAATTTATTTTCTGCTTTTCTGCATCCTCCAATTTGCAACACGAGTTTATAGTAAGTGCTGACAGAAATGGAAATCGACAAGAAATATCTCGCAACATAAATTGAGCTCGGCGTTTGAGGCTGACGGTAGTTATCTGATTTATATGCATTTACATCCAGTGGTTGTAGTAACTTGAAAATAAATATGAGAAATTTTCCGACAAGTCCTTTATTAAACAAATTCAACACGCCTACAAATTAACCAATACAAATCGGTCTACGTGTTAATTAACAACGATTCCAACATCATAGGTCATATGTAATCCGGTGACGTGGGATTAAGGTTTGTCTTAAAAAATAAATTTAACGGACCTTCTTCTGAAGATAATACGCGTGCCACAAAACAAAACTATGTGTTACACTAAGGAAATGTAAAGACGACAAGACGAAATGTAACAGGCAATCGCTTCGAATTAGCTTCAACTGAAATTAAACAGACAAAGAAAACTGAAAGGCTTCGACAATCGCTGAATAAAAATCAATACAACAATAATCACTGTATAAAGCCATTATTGTACGATAACGGTGTAGTCCGCATTGTTGTGAAGCAATTGATGCGCACAGCCGTCATGACTCCACAGCTCATTTACATTTCTTCTTACGTACAATAATCATCGCCGCCGCTGTCATGAACTTGTCCGTACGTGTCAATCGCCTACCATTATGCTGCCTAATTAACCGTTCCGACCGACGTTTCGTTTTCGTTATCACTTTTACTGTATAAATCACAACGCTGTGGAATACATAGTATTTAAACCGGTAAATAACGGCACGTTGGAACGAATCGAAATTACGTTTAGTGCCGCCTGACCATTCAGATAAATCTTCTGTTATTTAAAGCTGGCATAAATCCTCCGTTATACGCAATAATTGTAGTCATTTTGTGGCATTTCATATCAGTTATAACGAAAAGCGATTAAATATAATATTTATTGTAGGTTACTTGGGCTGATAGTTCATGTTCTCTATTCTGTTTACATAACCGTGTACATCAGAAATATATGTTCGCCTGCAGACAGTTTTCGATGAAACAAACCGTTCAATCATCCCATGAAACTGCTGTCATAAACATGTCCAACTAGCAGCTTAAGTGACGTTATTGCATGCGCATGTTACATTTTCCGTAAAAGCACGCGGAGTGTTGCTCGGTACAATGTAAAGCCTGCGTTGTCGAAGGACTACATAAAAATCAGAATTTCCTTTAGTTGAAGGTAATAATTTATTGCATAGCTAGGCAACAACTATCAAATAACGACAAAACGAACTACGTCGTTTCTTCTTCTGCTTCTTCATTTCATGGTTTAGACATAAATGGTTGTTTCCGTCTCGGTAAAGTCACATAAATTTGTTCTCACGTTCCACGACTTCTAATGTCACACTTGCCCGCTGGACTGCTTGCCTGTTTTCGTCCATTCCGTCGACGTGTTCCCACCATTTTAATCTGTAATCGTCTATTCGCTGGTTCGGATTATAGACGTTTAGCTCGTTCCGAATGCAGTCGTTCTGTCCAACTGTGTGGAACCCTTGACTCTTCTCAGAGAAAGCACTTCAGCTGCTTCAAATTGTAGACATGTCTCGCTTACATTCCTCACTGTCGTACATCTGAATCGGGACAGCAGTGGTTTTGTATAATTTTAATGATAGCGTACAGTCAGTCGCTCTCTGGAAGGACCTTCTGGGAGGATTTTTGTACTGCACCTTGTGTGTCCTTCCATCAGGGTGTGAGTTCCTTACGACAATGATGAATATGAAAATATTTTTCTACTCCTGTAGTACTGAACAACTTACCTATTACAGTAATTTCTTATTTTCCTTACAATTACCTATTTAGTGCGCACATGTTCTAACCGAATCTCATATCCACTGTAACCTATAACATATGCGAGAGAACATGTCAAAATATCGATGAAATCTTTCCTTCACTATCGTATGACATACTACGGATACCTTTCCTGATATTTTTTCCTCTACCCACAACTACAAACTTTTCAGTGTAGTGTTAAAAGTAATTAAAATGGAGATACTTAATCGGAAACAAAAGCTAATTTTTTGTAGAAAATTATAGAACTGGAGAGGCCTAACTTATTACAACCTGACATAACCTGTGTCCGGATCATTTTCGTAGCCACGTACTCAAAATGCATCCATTGATGTTGTTAGCAGGGTAGGAAGTAATTTTTGATTACGCTTACTAGTATTTTAGCCGTACCGTTGTAAATAATAGCGAAAATAAGGCGCTATTTACCCTCACGGCAGATGACACCGAACACTCATTCTCATGGATAAACGAGAGGTAGCTTACACCATGTTATTGTTACACCAACAACTTGACGAATAACTCTACAGAGAACATTTTATCATCGGCAGAAGAATGGCAAAAAGATTCGCTACCTCTAAATTACAGACTGACAAGGAGCATGTCAAAGGTGAATTAATAATAATGTTTGAGCACGCGACCTCTTTATATTATTATTGTTATTATCACATGCATCTGTGCAACTCCGTCATCATGGCACAACAGGTTCTTTACGTTTTATAGGTCGCTTAACATCGCACAAAAATGCTACGCGACGTTACACAATTGTACGGAGAAACCTGCGCTCTATGTCATAGAACTTGGTTACCACGCTAATTTCGTAACACATCAGTCCGTAGAATTCTTGTACAGCAATCACCACCGCATATGCTCGCGGTACGCGAACAATACAATGCGGCTTACCTCTTGAAATGATTTTCATGACTGTAAAGACAACCTGCACACAAACGGACGAAAGACATGACAGAAACTAAAATCCGACTACGATTCCCACACAAACACTAAGGGTTACATGACTTCCAAGGACAGCCATTACACTATGGCTTCACGAATACAACCAAAATGGAATATTATCAAATGTCTATGTACGCTGAAAACAGTAGATCTAACATTTTTTGCTACTGATTCAACAAATATCTAAGTTCTTGTACTACTGGATTTAGTAGTCAGTAGTCCTAATGTGACGATCCCTTTATCGGTCAATGACCGAAAAATGCTGACTTGTGTTGTCGATATTACTTACAAACCGTACAATTTTGTTTCCAGAAGTTCAATTTTGTCGTTTTTTGCAAACGTATTGTCTCTTATCTTGAGTGCCACGAGATTTTATGACACAAAGTAACACCAGCGTCTGAGGAGGGATACTAGACATATAATGTCCTTGGCCTTGTTCATATTGTTCTTGCTCTTACCGTTCGAATCACACCTGTTGGAGACCAAATCTGTTACAGAGGCCATGTGTACTGGAAGTAGCGAACTTTAAATACGGATGATGCGAGCGACGGCCATATAGGAGAGTTAGTACTGGTTCGTAACAGACAACTATCCTCTTTGACATTGTATGATTTTAATAAAAACAGATATCGGATTTAAATAATAATTCCGTACTTGCAATATACAATCCATGTACACAAACTTATATATCCTTTGTTGGGGCTGTAATTATTACTAAACAGTAATACATGCTTAGAATGAAAATATTTGCTATGATTTTAGTAACGTACAACACCAGCTTAACCCAGAGAGAGAGAGAGCGAGAGAGAGAGAGAGAGAGAGTGAGAGACTGCAATGTGTCAGTGTAAAGTCGTGTCAATGACCTCGAATTGCTTCCGACGTCTGTGAGCGAGAGAGAGAGAGAGAGGGTGTTAATATTTGTCGAATAAATATAAACTTTCTAATTTCATATACATGCGCGTGGTACTGACCACAGAGAGAGAAACATACACAACAAGTGTGTGTGAGAGAGAGAGAGAGAGAGAGAGAGAGAGAGAGAATTTAAACTGATAATTGTTTTATTAAAATCTTACAATGACGAAATATTATTATTTCATTGTTTACGATATATATATTTAATGCAAAAATGCAAAGTAACACCAGCGTCTGAGGAGGGATACTTGGTAAACCTGATCATATAGATTTAATATACATTATAACAAATTTGAACTCATGCAAGGTTGGTAACCCTGATCATATATTTTAATATACACTATAATACACACACATATCAAGTTTGAACCCATACATAGGTCGGTAAACCTGATCATATAGATTTAATATACATTATAACAAATTTGAACTCATGCAAGGTTGGTACTCCCCGATCATATATTTAATATTGCATCAAGTGATAGAAAGTGAAAGTGATCTAAGCTCGCGAAAGGCGGCATATAAAAAAATAAAAAATTATATTCGCGGATGCTGTGGTCCAGATACGCGAAAAAGTCGCGGATCTTGACACAGATCAGCGAAAAAGTCGCGGATGCTGTGGTCCAGTAGAAAGTGAAAGTGATCTAGGCTCGCGAAAGGCGGCATATAAAAAATTATATTCGCGGAAATTAGAAAGTGAAAGTGATTTAGGCTTGCGAAAGGCGGCATATATTCGCGGATATACAAATCAATTTAATTAAAAAAATAAAAATATCAAATTAAAAAAATTTATTCGCGGAAATTCGCGGTCCAGTAGAAAGTGAAAGTGATTTAGGCTCGCGAAAGACGGCATATATTCGCGGATATGCAAATCAATTTAATTAAAAAAATAAAAATATCAAATTAAAAAAAAAAATAAAAAAATTTATTCGCGGAAATTCGCGGTCCAGTAGAAAGTGAAAGTGATTTAGGCTCGCGAAAGACGGCATATATTTGAATTGACGCGCGAAAGGCGCCATGCAATTTGATTGGTCGATGCTGCTGGTCCAGCGGTGGTGGTGGGGGAATAACGGTACTTTGGTCAGAACCGGCACTTTCCCTCTACTCTCGCACTCTTCCCATCTTTTCCTTGGACGGCCTTTTGGTCTTTTACCATCTATATTCCGCATAAGGACTCTTTTAGGTGTTCGTTTGTCTTACGACATGGCCAGCCCATTGCAGCCTCCTCGGTTTCACGTACACTTCTACCGTTGGTTAGTTGAAGTGACAATATATCTCATCATTATTCAGTATCCTCAATTCCAAGTTTCTATATACGGGGCCCAGGATCCGTTTCAGGAGCTTCCTTTCAAATATCTTAAGGCTTTCAATTGCTCGTTATGCTAATATCCAGGTTTCACTGCTATAGGACAGGCTGGGTCTTATGATAGTTTTGTATATGAGCATTTTTGTCTGCCTATGAATAACTCTTGACTTAAAGGTGGTGATAAGCTCGAAGTAGGCCTTGTTGACTAGAGTTATCGTTCTCCTTAATTCTGTCTCTATTTTTCCTGGGTCGGCTAGACCTTGTCTTACTTATCATTTTGGTACTTCGATTATGATAGTCCTACCTCTTTTGTACTTATTTTCAGGTTTAAGTATGTCTCTCTTTCAGCCGCACTTGATTAGGTTACGATGGCTATATCGTCAACATATGCTGCTATTTGTATTGACTTGTAATAAAGTACTCCTGAGCGTTCTACACTGTCAGTAGGATTTTTCTTGTGACCTATTCTAGAGATAGGTTAACGAGGAAAGGGGTATTAGCTCCCTGGGTTAGCTCAAATGGTTCGGTGAATTCATTTTGTATTCTCACCTGTGCTAATGTTTCTGTCATGGTCATTTGTGTTAGACTGAGCAGTTTTGTTGGTATTCCAAATCCTAGCATTATATTACTATATAATTTGTCTCTCAATATACTGTCATATGCGTGACGGAAACCCACGTACAACTGATACACATCCCTATCAAACTCCCAAACTTATTCAGGCTTTGTTTGACTACTGTGAATAGTTGGTCCGTTGTTGACCTTCCTGTTCTAAACCTGACTGGTATTCTGCAGTAGTTGTTTCTGCCAGCGGCATTAATCTTTTTTGGAGTGTCGTCGTGAATACTTTGTATGTGGTACAGAGGAGGGATGTGCCCCTATAGTTCTTATATATCAGTTTGTACTCCTTTTTACTTCCATGTTCCGTAAGGAAATGGAAAAAAGTCATGTTCGAGATAAGGGCTGATTCTTATTGTACTACCCTCAAAACATGAAGAAAAGTTGTTTTCAGAAAAGTGTGGAAGGCCTATTGATTTTGGTGAAGATCGGTTAAGGGGAAGGGGTAGTTTACCTGCAACGTTTTATGTTTTAACAAGAGTAAAGTACTTAATTCTGATAAATAAAGTATCCTGAAAAGCAGTTCATAATAATACACTGTAGACAGGTAGATGAAAACTATAAATAAAAACGGTGGTTGAAGGGGGCGGGGGTAATTTTATATAAATTAAAATGCTAGTTGAAGGGGGAGGGGATAATATTTTATATGTGTACTACGCTATCGGCAACAAAGAAGTAGTTTCTATGGAAATATTTCATTTCAATTTGTCAAACATAAAACTCGATTTACAAGGTGGTGAATTTTTTTTTAGAAACTATCGAACCGAAATCAAGGAAATGATTTTAAATATAAATTTTAGATACATGGAAGTCATGTATGGTTTTCCATACCGATTTTACTTCCACGTTCCATAAGGAAATGGAAGTATGGTGATGGAAAAAAAATCGTGTTCGAGATAAGGGCTGATTCTGATTGTACTACCCTCAAAACATGAAGAAAAGTCGTTTTCCGAAAAGTATCTGTGTGTAGAATTTTTCCTATGGGGAACGATAACTGCCGCAAATTAAGACACAATCAAAGAAAAACCATTTTTGCATATGTGCCCGAGTTATAGAGGACTTAAGGCCTTTTGATTTTGGTGAAGATCGGTTAAGGGAAAGGGGTAGTTTACCTGCAACGTTTTATGTTTTAACAAGAGTAAAGTACCGTACTTAATTTTTATAAATAAAGTATCCTGAAAAGCAGTTCATAATAATACACTGTAGACAGGTAGATGAAAAATCTATAAATAAAAACTGTGGTTGAAGGGGGCGGGGGTAATTTTATATATGTGTACTATGTTATCGGCCACAAAGAAGTAAGTTTGTTGTGAAAATTCCTTCCCTGGCTGTTTGGCCGTTTTCCAACCTTTTTCTGAAAAACCAGACGTTTCGGCGGAGCCATCGACTGTCTTCATCAGTGAAAATCGAGTGCGCTAACGTGAGGTGCTATACGTTAGTGACCACACCAGTACTGTGGTTAAGGCTGCAGAAAGAAGTAGTTTCTATGGAAATATTTAATTTCGCAAATTATGTTAAATGTAAATCTTAGAACATGGAAGTCATGTATGGTTCTCCATACCGATATATTAGGTAATTGATTTATGCCAATATTTCGGCAATTTCTCTTCTTTCCATATACCTGCAATCGGGCTGCGAAAAGCATAGAACTGCAAAAAAAAATCCTAAATATAAAAGTAAATAATTAAAACCAAACAAAGTAGCATCGTCTCTGTAATCCAGTCACTACACTTGCACAGGGGCTCGAGTTATCGGAACATTTACTGTAAAACCGATTGAACGGCAGTACCGGCAAAAAGATCCATTTCATCAGTACGTGTTTGTTTTTAATTGGTTTTCTGTCGTTGTCGAGTTTGTTTTACAAGCGTCGGCGTCGGCGTCGGCGTCGCGGTGTCTGTGGTAGTAACGTTGGGCGGATGGGGTAGTGGAAACCGTTCGCTTCTGTGTTTGCATTTAATAAACTCCACACACATACACATGCTGTGTTATACTGCTCCTGTTGAAGATAGAAAAACGCTTATTGAAGTTTAGTGGTTGAACAGTAGATGTAAAGAAACAAAGTGACCAGCAAAGGATGTCACTATAGTATACTATGAATACAGTATTGTCATTAAGAAATCATTGTTTCCTTGATCAACAATTAAATTTTTTACAGTCCGATTCACATCTTGCATCGTTGATCTTGTATTATTACCAGTCTTTGATGTTGCAAATATCGAACTTCGAAAAACGTAAATCATGCAGTATAAAATTTAATATTTGCAAAGAAAATAATTACTTTATACGCCTAATTATTATGTTTAAACTTCTCGATAGTGATATTCTGAACACTAGCTCTTTTGAGCTGACCTAATGACAGCGGAAAAGTAGAGTGTACTGTTAGTATTGTGACGAAACACGATTACTGAAATGTACTTAGTAGGCTTACACGGCAGGAGTAAGTGTTAAAATTCATTCCCGGGGTGTTTGGCCATGGTCCATTGTTTTCCACAAAAGAGACGTTTCGGTAGTACCATCGACTGCCACCATCAGTGTAAAATCGAGTACTGTGGTTAAGGCTGTCAGCCACCACCTTACGTTAGCGAAACTCGATTTTACACTGACGATGGCAGTCGATGACACTGCCGAAACGTCTGTTTTTGTAGAAAACAATGGACCACGGCCAAACAGCCCGGGAATGACTTTCAACAACACGATGACTGAAACTTCAGGACACCAATGCGTAAACTATTATCATCATTATTATCTTCATTAAGCGCTAGTTGACATGCTCCTCTTTGGTCTAACAACATCTCTCTTTCCCAACAGACTAACATCTCAGCCGTGTCACTAGATAGTCTGTTTCTTGGTTCCTGCCGTGCGGTCCGAGTGTTCTCACCATCTCCTCCTATTGTGCAAATATCGTCTGCAAAGATTCGTCTTGCATTTCTCTTCTAATCCTTATTCCGAAGTGATTCGGATAATGTTAAGTATCATGTTAAAGTTTTACGTGAACAGGTTACTGGCCTGTTGCACAACCCCCTACCAGGAGGACCACAGACTCTTGCTACCACCTTAGCTAAAGAGCCAATGTTTTTTGGTGCAGGAGACTCGCATCAGACTGATCTAATAAAGTTGATTTACAGAGATCTAAGTTTCAGTTTCAAGAAGTAGCAAGAGTGTAATCAATGAAAATTTCAGGCAAAAAGACCAAAACCACGGCTTTTAAAGGTAAATATCCAGTGAGGAGTGTGATAGTTACAAACAACAGAACTTTGCAAGTGAGCCATTATAAATATATCAGATATGAAGTAAGTTGTGAATCTGAAACTGACATAAAAGACAAGACAAATAAATTTAGGAATGTGGGAGGATTTATGCAAATCTTAGAAATAATACGAGACACAACATAAGGTTAAATGTTATAAGACAATTTCAATACTCACATTGCCGTATGCGACTGAGGTGTGGGTAATGACGAAAAAGGAACGTGGCAAGATGCAGAGTGCTGAAATGCAGTTTTTCGAAATATTTTAAACAATACATTGCAAGATAGAAGAAGGGATGGGGATATAATAGCAGAACTAGAAGTAAACGATATAAATACTATTATGTCAGTTTATTGAAGACAATGGTGTGATCATTTCCAAAGGGTAACGATTTTAACATTAATAAAATTTAACATTAATAAATCGACTGGTGAAGAAGCGACTGTAATTTAATGACAATTGGGTTACTCCAAAGTTTTCGTTCACAGAGTTTTTATTAATTTAGGCCTAAAGACAAAATAAAAACGGAAGTTTTAGTTACGGACTGGAGTCAACTTAATGTTAAGGATAATATTTTCATCCTTATTATATAGAAAACGTTCTTACTACACGAGGATACAACATACGGGGATGTTGTTTTTTACGTAATAAACGTAAAATATGTAAAGTATAATACGACGGGCGGTTGATAAGTAATGCACAGTCGCATATAACGGGAAAACAAAACAATGTACCGTACGACGCGTGCTGCCTTCTTGTAGCGACATTCTTGTGTTCAAACGTGCCAAGTCTCGTTGACCAAGTCCTTCTCGTTTTCTGTCAGTCGCCATTGTTATGGAGCCGAGTACGCCACCTATGTCAACGCGTCTAAAACAACGTGCAGTGATTGAGTGTTTAACAGCTGAAAACGTGAACGCTAGTGACATTCATTGTCGTCTAAAAGCCGTTTATGGTGAGGAAACTGTTGCTCGAAGTACCGTGAGTGGGTGGGCAATAAAATTTCGTGTATCGGAAGCTGGTAAAGCGAACACTGAGGATGAACCTCGCAGTGGTTCTATGACTGATGAGAAGCACTAAATGGAGGTGAATGAATTGATTCAAAATGACCGTCGCATCACACCACAACGCATCGCCACTCGGATAGGCAGGCATGTCGAAAGAACGAGTAGGACACATTATTGCAGAACTGGGCTACCGTAAAATCTTTTCGCGGTGGGCGCCACGCACACATCCCGTGCACCCGCCGAGGCTCTTGTCAACTGAAAATTTGATCCCATTCCACACCGTCCATACTCACCAGATTTGGCACCCTGCGATTTTCTCTTTTTTCCGCATTTAAAGAGGGATATTAAGGGTATTCATTTCACCGCAGATGATGAACTGAAAGACACAGTGAGGTCGTGGATCAAGGAAAGACCACCGGCATTCTTCATTGACGGGATGAGACAGCAGGTTCACTGTTGGGAGAAATGTGTGTAGCTGTGAATGGTGACTACGTGGAAAATAAATGCAAGCTTTTGTAGCAAATAAAATGTGCTTTTATTCTATATTTATTTGATTTGACTACCCCTTTTCATTTGCGAGTTACATGCGACTGTGCATTACTTATCAGCCGCCCCTCGTATTTACATACTTTTTGTGTGTGAAAAAACAGTAAATACAAGAGTAAACAATGTACAAATGGATATTAGTTTTCAGAAAGATGCCTTCTGATGAGACCACCAGTAAATATTTTTCCGATAATAATAGGCGGAAATTTTCAACTAAACCCAAAAGGATAAAGAGGCTCGTTACGAGATTGTCTTACATACAAGCCTCACCATAAGACGGTTGCAACCCCAGTCGCCTAATATCTCCTACAAGTTGCTCAGGTAATGAGGTCTGAGCTACCCAATACGTTTGGATTCACTATTTTTAATAGGTGCCACTCCACTGTGCGGTCTTCTCTAATACAACCTACAGTTTCCTAAATATTTAAAACAATGGGTTTTCAACTTTTTACTTCCAACTTCCGTAAGGAAATGGAAGTATGGTGATGGCGAAAAAATCGTGTTCGAGATGAGGGCTGATTCTGATTGTACTACCCACAAAACATGAAGAAAAGTAATTTTCCGAAGAGTGTCTGTGTGTGTGTGTGTCTGTGTTTGTAGAATTTTTTTCTATAGCGAACGATAACTGCCGCTTATTCAAACAGAATCAAATAATTTTTTGCATATGTGCCCGAGCTGTAGAGGGACTTCACCAAGGCCCATTGATTTTGGTGAAGATCGGTTAATGGGGAAGGGGTAGTTTACCTGCAACGTTTGATATTTTAACAAGAGTAAAGTACTTGATTTTAATAAATAAAGAATCCTGAAAAAAAGGTCATAATAATCAACTGTAGAATGTTAGATGAAATATCTATAAATGAAAAGGGTAATTCCAGGGGGAGGGGGTAATTTTCTATAAATGAAAATAATAGTTGAAGGTGGAGGGGAATATATTTTTTATATGTGTACTACGTTATCGGCAACAAAAAAGTAATTTGTCGTTAAAATTCCTTCTTGGGCTGTTTGGCCGTAGTCCAATGTTTTCTGCAAAAACAGACGTTTCGGCAGTGCTATCGACTGCCATCGTCAATGAAAATGGAGTGCGCTAAGTGAGGTGGTATACGTTAGTGACCACAGTGCTGTGGTTAAGGCTGAAGAAAGAAGTAGTTTCTATGGAAATATTTCATTTCGTAAATGATTTTAAATATAAATCTTGGAACACGGAAGTCATGTGTGGCTCTCCATACCAATATTCTTTTTTGTTTACGGCACACTATTCATTGTAGTGAATTCTCACACCACGGTACTGTAGGAATTGGCAACATTACGGAAGACTTGATCTTCTGCACGCACAGTTTATCGTTAGTCAGTTGATCAGTGTCGCCAATAGCGCAGGATAGCAGTCCTGTGCCAACAGAATCCACCATGGACCTCCCTCTGATAACTTGTGGGAACTTTAGTCATACCTAAGACTTCTATAAAAGTATGGTGAATTAGCACTGAAGTGATCATTTTGGAACCGAATTTTGGATGTTGACCAGAAAAGCGTATCCACAAATAGCAATGGAAGCGATTAATGATCTGATACGTTTTTCAACCACGTACTTACGGGAGCTGGATTTTCCAGCACCAACGATCCGAGACACTGAGGCCCCTTTTATGCATGTTTAAAATCAGCTATTGGCTTCGTCAGTTACTTTGAGCTCAAATTAAGCTCCGTCACTAATATTTACTTTATTTACATTATTTACATTTTTTACTCTCATAAGTCAGCGTTTAAGCTCCTGGACTTTATAGTAACTCTTCAAAATTTTTGGAGATGAGAAATTGTTTTCAAACAAGTGACAATATCACCACTTTCTTCATATTTTTTAACCGTTCTTTCCAGTCTGTCATGTAAGCAGTTTTCCTTCGTTTACCTTCCATGTTGAGCTGGGCCCTTATTAGCGCACATGCTGTGCTCTCTGCTTCTTTCTTTAAACAGTTAATGAGGTCCTTGACTCGAGGATTCGGTCTTCCAAGTTCGGTATTAATTTTGTTGTGCCATCCCTCGACAAAGTTGGTGGTTCGATGACGCTTGTTGTAACAACTCCAAAGCTCGACTGGAACTTCTTCGTTTTCCATCCATCTCTCCACGAAATAGCCGGGGACAGTGGGTAGCGATTGTCACAAATTTTAAGCTGGTGGCGATTGTCGCTGGTGGCGAATGACATGTATTCGTCCTGGAAGCTTAATTCAGCCGTGGGTGCAAAGACGCCCCACTACCTGACGTATCGCATCGGATCAAACGGAACCATTACGACCCACGTATCTAGAAAACTCGTCCGATATTTTGTCGGATGCGTTTCCTAACACCGGGGTATATTTTCAGTTCGGACGATAAATTTATAGTACGACAGTGCATAAAACGTCCCATTTGTCTCTGTTGTTCTACATGACGTACGAGATTTTATCGTAGGTTATCGTACGATATAAATCGGATGCATAAAAGGGGCCATAGCTCAGTTGAACAGGAAATGTGTGCGTGTGTGTGTGTTGTGTTTGTCTTTAGCTTTTCTGTTCCTCCACGAATTGAAGTTTTGTGTAAGGAACGATTACGGAGGGAATCATATCTTTTATTTTAAGAATGTATGACCGTATGTGAAATAAATATTGAAGTGAAGTATAAGACAAATTTGAAACTTCGTGTTCGGAAAATTCATAAAATCTAAAATTACGTTACGATTGGCATGGCAGACGTAACAAGAAAAAGTATCTTTCACGTACAAGCGGATCGATCATCACTCGCACAGTTCCTTTGCTTGACCTACTTAGTGAGTATCACTACTCTCTCTCTCTCTCTCTCTCATACATATGCAACGTTCGTATTCCCGTATTCCGCAGAGGTATAAGAGTATATGTTCGTCCAGAACATGAAAATTGAATTACGTACATACATGAATACACGTACCCTTGAAACAGTTTTGTGATAGCATTTCTTAAACCAGTTCTTAGTATTTTTAAAATGAAACGTTTCTTACTATCTCGTATATGCCTCTCGTCTTCTATGAGGCTGTTTTTAAAGTTTTACTATACAGGTACAATTTTTTCCACTTTTACGTATTTCTTATGGTCAAATTCTGAGAAATAACGGAGAAATATGATATATCCCAACACTTAACAATATCCGCTAACAATATTAAGGTGCACAGTGGCAGAGTAACAAGCCAAAATTCAAGAATCATCTTCAGGGTATGTGAAACAAGAGTGTCCACTTTTTCCTGTTTTATTTAATATTAATGGCTCACTTTTTTACCGCCTAACAGGCTAATGCCAATGGAGAATATTGATTTTGGAGATGTTGGAAGCCAGGGCTCACGTTGCACTGAAGAAGAAGAAGAAGAAGGAAGAGGAGAAGGAGGAGGAGGAGGAGGAGCAGAAGAAGAAGAAGAAGAAGAAGAAGAAGAAGAAGAAGAAGAAGAAGAAGAAGAAGAAGAAAGAAGAAGAAGAAGAAGGAGAAGAAAAAGAAGAATAAGAAGAAGAATGTGGTTAATGATAAAACTGTAAACATACTCCTATGTTTAGATAATTTTAGCAGATTCGAAAGGTGTTACATTTTTAAAGGCCCGTAGTCTCGACATAAGGTTGAGTTACCAGGTCGACACGGCCTGAGTTGGCCGTGAAAATTTTAACATAGGGATAGTAAAGATACAAGTGGAATATACATTTTTATTATCACTATATCATGATAATGTCATAGTTTATTGATATAGTAATCGGTACGAAATTAGACAGGTCGGCTTAATACAGTGTTTCCAAATCACTTTCAGTACCTATACAATGTGAAGCAGAGTCTAAAGCGCGTGTGGAAGTAGGCCTACACCGTGCTATGATTTATCTTGCGTTTCTGAATTTATTTATTAAATTCATGTCAGAAAATATATATGTCTGTGTGTAGCAAATGTTACAGATTGAAACAGTAGGCCTACATTTGTTTGAACGAACAAAGTGAACACTCAGCTTTAACTCGACCGTTTGGCAGTTGTTTCTCTGTCTACCCATCGGCATGTCTGTCTCTCTATTTCAGGTATGTCTGAAAATTACGTTGGAACGCATCATCCGATTCCGATTTTTAGTACAACTTAATAAGCGATTATGATATAGTAGTTCCGTACTTTTATCCTTCAGAACCTACTGTTTTTTCACGTTGAACCCTTCAAAAATATGGGGGCGGGAAGCAAAATGTGAGGGTCAAAATTGCGAAAAATTGCAAAAGCCCATGTGAGGTATGAAATTAAAGGGATTTATAACCAATATATGGTTATATTTATTTTTGAAAATGCCAACTTTTTTTGGACGGCAGGGCACAAAAAATGGGCACAGCTGGCCACAGTTTTGATAAAATCGCAAGAATGCATGCGGGGTATCAAATTCATCAGCATCGTCATCTCCAAGGTTTAAACCAAGAATGGTTTGTTCCGGTCTCAAATAGGCAAATATTACAGTTGGTCACTCCAGCGCTTCCTCGGACGTCCCACACCTCTCCGTCCCCTCGGCGTATAGTTCCAGAGTTGTTTGGGGATGCGGCAGTCATCCATTCGTCAAAGATGTTCCCACCAATTCAGCCGATACTGGGCGATCCTGTCGAGTATATACTCATAATATTCAGTTGCTGCGTATAGTATCAAATTAATGAGAATATTTTAACTAAAATCTGAATTTAGTGTTAAGATTTGGAAATTTAAAAATTTTAGGACACTAGAGCCCAGTAAAGATATCAAAAATTTCTGAAAATCCAGCAGGGTGTCAGAATAAAAGGAATTGTAACCCAAATGAGAATGTTTCTAATGTTTAGTGTTTACTGTACGACTGTATGCTTAACCTACACTAAAGAACTAGTAATCGGGATTTTTGAAATTTTTTTCAATAATTAAAAAACTATTTAATATCGAAATATAAGTAAAATAAGTGTATTTCGGTGAAATTAGCGAGCGAATTCTACTGCTCAGCGAGCATATTAGTTTACTTTAAGAACGAAATAATATATTTAAAAAATGGAATTTTTATCCGTAGTTATGAAATACAGAATTCAATTTATTGTTCGTTAGTAGTAGCCCTATATAAACAGTGTCTTAAATAAAATGTAAGTTACCGGAAGCGGGTACAGTGGTGAGAATGTTAAACCCATTACGGTTTCTTAGTAGTTTACTTTTGTGCTGTCAGAAATAAATTGGAAACCTTATCAGGAAACCTTTTCATCTTATGAATTGTGACGTAAAAAAAAAAGCTATCAAAAGTTTTTATGTTATTTTGATTTTAACACCAACGAATTTTCATTTTAAATTCTGTTTTATAAAGTTTTCTGTTATTTGTTTACGGTCTCCTTTTCCAGTTAACTTCGTTTGCAAACTTCCTTATATAACGTCGGGACGACATTATAATAACGGGAACCTGGTTAATTGGCTCAGGTCTATTAAACAGGCTGCCATAATATTCACAAACTCATAACTATCTGAAATATAAACAAACACTAAATAGGATCCCGTGAATTGAGGAATTTTATGACTGAGGTTTGTAGATTTATTCACTCACCTTTCTGGACCATGACATCTCTTTATTACATACTGTTTTAGCATCATAGAAGAAAATTAGTAATGTGTACACTAATGATAAAAATATTTGCGCATTTTGTACAATTGTAATTAGTGTAAGTCATGGGTGAACATAGCTTGTACTGTCCTCGGATCCGAGTTGTGTGTTCCTGTATATGATATTAAAAATAATAATCTTTACTTTGTCCCATCTGAAGAATGGGTTTATTTAACTTTAGCGTGTTATACTCATTAAACTCCTTAAACTTAACACATCTTATTACTTATCATGAAATTACAATTTTATGGTAATTAGGTCATTCTTTTGTGTTTTACTTTACTCTTATGTTATTATTTAAGTGTCTTTCATATATTAGTTAAAGTTAAGTTCTGAACCACAGAAGTAGAACTTCCGTGTCACCTGTGTGTAACATATCCTCGGCGAATCGGGGCTTCTATCTGTCGTGCAGGGTGTCTGGAAGATCTTCTGTCTATCGGATGTTGGTGAAGTTCGGTGTCATTCTTAAAGATGAGTAGTCTGTCTCTTCTGTAGATTCTTGTGGTCTGTTTCTTTGTGTTAACTTTCACTAGTGTTCACATTGTTGTACCGCACATATTGCTTATGGTTAACAGTTACATTCTAGAAGTGTAACATCACATTTAGGTGATGTTATTTATTTGTAGAGATGTCATCGCCGCACACTCAAGTCATTCACAACATTCTGTAATTACGTAAGTTTTACTTAGTCTACATGTTTAATATTTTCTAGCGGTCTACATAATGTGCTGTACGCTGTATCACCAGGGGAGTCTCTGATTCAACTGGACTAACTAACTATAGGGGTAATGGGGCTGTTCGCGCGCTGGTAGTTTCTCAGCGCGAAAAGTAGTTCTTAATTATTATTAATTATTTTCCTTTAATTTGCTTACAATTTAATTACATCACTCTATACTTTTATTATTCTTTTATGTAACGCGAGGTCGTTATGGATTTATTGAGTTTCTTAAATCTAATTTTATTAACAGATACGTCGGCAAATCGGCATGTTACTACCGGTTTGGGGCATAGAGAAAGGGTTCTTTTGTGCCTTATTAAATTATTTTAGTATTATAATTTTTTGTTTAATTTTATTGTGGGATTTAGGCATATTAAATCATCACACTTACAGTTAATTGAAAATATTAATTTTAAGTGTTGACGATGTCTGTTTATACTAAGAAACGTTGTCCCATGAAACGTTTGTAGTTTTGACAGGGCTGGAGTTGCTAGGGAAACGTCTCCTACTTCGGTTTTAAGTTACCAAAATACGTGACAAGGCCAGCCAGCTACCCGTTATTGAGGTGTCGAACGCCCTAATAAATGATCCCATACTCAGATGCAAACCACCCCGGGTTCTTGCATTATATTAACCATCACGAAATCAGACGTGAGGAAAAAGTGCACTGTTGCCAGATATGGAAATGGCAAAGCGAAGAGGCGTCGGGAATCTCTTGCGTCCAATCACGCATTGGTAACTCTCAATGCACAGGGTTGGTTAGTTGAAGAGTGGTGCTTGCTAGTTGAAGAGTGGCGCTTGCTAGTCTGGGCTGGTCGGCTAACTATTGTACATTATTCATAACTCTGTTATACATTTGTCATATCATACGTATTTGTGCTAAGTATTATATACGGTGAGTAAGTAAGTAGAAGTGAGGAAAAGTAATGTTCGTAGTTATAAAATAGTTATTGTTATTAAAAGTAAAATAGTTACCATTGTAAGTAGAGAATATAGTTGGAGTAACGTTGGTCGCGCCATGGAATACTTAAATCCAGACGTATTTCCCGGCTGTTGCTAAATGAACAGAAACAGTTACGACGAAAATAAATAAACTGTTGCCTAAAGAAGTGATAGTGATGAATGTAGAACGAAATTTAGAGTTTTATTTTAGTAGCCACCAATTAAGAAATAAAAAGACCGCTTTAAAAACTGAAAAGATAATACAAAATAAAACAAACAATTCTAGTTCGTCTTACTTTGTGCTCCGTTTTAAATAGAAAGAATACAAAAGTACAATAAAACACGATTTATTTGCACAGTCTCTCTCTATAGCATGCGGGCTCGTGGCGCACATTACTGGTACCATTATAACCACTCATTTTACGAGTAATTTCCTGTGAACCCGTAACAGACATATACAAGAATGTTTGAAACTAAAAATATTTATACAACTTTCAACAAATTTGCTGCATACGAAATGTTTTGACCGATAAAATATATATCTCCGCCAACTGAAAATGTCATGTCCCAGGTTTTCAAAAACTGGATAAGTTTTATGGTTTTTAATTTCAGTTATGATTTCATATAAAAAATAATGTAATAGTTCCGAGTGACAACCTGAGCTCTGGCAGCTACAAAACTTGCAAAAACCGCATTTTTGTGTTTCTACGTAAACTACAGGTGACAACTAAGTGCGGACGCAAAAAATTCGTACATTTTTTTTTTCGAAAACCGTTAGGTATTGGTGTTGGTGAGTTTGCAATAGGCCAATTGTAACCTGTTGTTTGTTGTAGATGGTTAAGTCTGAGTAATCGATTTTGTTATTTTGCTTGTAAACTTTACGTTTGTTGTTCAGGTGTTTTAACATTTCATGCACTTTGTTGTCAGAAACAACGTGAATTAATTGTTTGTAAATAAATAATTAGAAACAAAAACAAATAATATGTACTCTGCAGTCGGTGAAACGTTGAGGTGTCGTGTGGGGCAGGCACAGGCTTGTTATTATTGACATGTACCTTGCACGTCACGAAATTGTTCTTACATTGAAAACGAAGCGGTGTCGATAAACGGAATTCCAGCGATGACAACTGCCAGCGGTCCCACGCTTGTCGATGTCGTCGCGTGAATATCGATTTGTCGTTGTCACCGAATCTCGTTAGGTGTGTCAACTGCATGATATTCCGGATAACTAGAGGAAAGTAAAGGGAGCGTTGAGGTGTGGCATAAACAGAATTTGTCAGAAATGGACACTATTATGAAATCATCATCTTCTTCTTCTTCTTCTTCTTCTTCTTCTTCTTCTTCTTCTTCTTCTTCTTCTTCTTCTTCTTCTTCTTCTTCTTCTTCTTCTTCTTCTTCTTCGTCGTCGTCGTCGTCGCGTCATCATCATCATCTTCTTGTTCTTGTTCTTCTTCACTTCCAAGGAATAAACCTACCGTTTCCTTCCTCGTTCTACCTACAACTCTTCGTCCTTCAAGGCCATGTTCTAGGTAGTATATCTGTGGCATTTTTGCCCGTAAATTCTCGAGGATCATCCTCATCGTCATCATCTTCTTAATGGTTTTAGACTTTAGCGGCCTGTTCCTATTCCACAGTCCACCGTTTTTTAGGTCTACCAACTTTTCTTCTGCCTCTAGGGTTGTAATCTTTCGCCATCTTCGGTATTCTACTTTCTTCCATTCTGTTTATGTGTTGAATCCATTTTCTTCTCTATTCCTTAATCCTTTCATTAACTGCAAAAATATTCAAATCACTTCTTATCTCTTCATTTCTTATATGATCTCGTCTATACCGGCGTGACAAAGGTTGGAGTGTGACCAAAGTGAGTAACAGCTACTCAGCTCAGGTGGCTACTAGTCACCTGACCATCAGCTAGCCTGGTGATATCGCGTATTGCTTCGTCAACTTCAAGTCATAAGCTACAAACCTATTACTAATGTATCCATATCATCTTCTTAATGGTTTTAGGCGTTAGCGGCCTGTTCCTATTCCACAGTCCTCCTTTTCTTAGGTCTACCAACTATTCTTCTGGCTCTAGGGATGTAGTCTCTTTCGACACCTTCGTTATTCTACTTTCTTCTATTTTATTGATATGTTTTATCCATTTCCTTCTGTATTCTTTAATCCTTTCATTAACTGCAAAAATATCTACATCATTTCTTATCTCTTCATTTCTTATATGATCTCGTCTATTACACTTTGTAACTGATCTCAGAAACTTCATGTCTGCTGTTTGTATCTTCTGTTCATCTTTTTTCTTTATGACCCAAGTTTCCCAACAATACAGTAGTGTAGGCGTTACCGTTGTTTTATAAAATTTTATTTGGGTTTCTTGTCTACATTATTTTCCAACGTTCTCCAAATCGTTCCACACATTCTTGTGAAATTCGTCACTTTATTTTCTCTATCTCTATCTTGATCGTAAGTAATGTCACGCGTTTAATTTCTTTTAAAACCAAACCTTTCGCCTACACTACGATGACGCATCCTCAGGGGCTCGACTGAGACAGAGCGCAAAGTCACAAATGTTTGAAGAAACATAAACAGTCAACCTATTTTCAAGCCGATCGTGACGGAAGGCCAAATGTTATCGTCGGCGAAAGACAGAATGTCTCTTTCAATACCTGTCTGTCTACAAGGTTTCATGCAATTGTTAGGTAATGTGTACGTGGGTGACACGCGCAGACAGGTGATAACGAGAGTGCAAGAACACATGAAGCACACGAAGAAAGGAGACACAGAGAAATTACCAATAGCGGAGGAGTTCTTAAACCGGTATGGGCTTACGGTATTCAACTTTGGAGTACTGCTAGTACGAGTAACATGGAGATTATAGCCTACAGCGCTCTCAGATCAATAGTCGACGCTCCATGGTTTGTCTCCAACAATTCTATACACCGAGACCTAAAAGTTCCTACTGTAAGACAAGAAATCGTGCGCCTCTGCAGGAAACACATATCTAAATTAGAATACCATTCTAACCTCCTAGCAATTAATTTCTTAGTGAATAGTGAAGACATTTACAGACTAAAAAGACATTAATTGTTAGATTTACCCTTCAGGTTCAACGAATAATGTGTACTCTGTATTGTAATAACTGTGATATCTGTTCAGTAATAACTGCATATTTTGTGTTAATGTCAACCAGTGTATCTGCTTTATAGGCCCAGTGTTTAATATATTGAATTATTGTATCATGCCAGCAGCAAGTGAAAGTGACTTTTGTTCATCTGTTTACATGTTTTTGTCATTTAGTCGTGTAATTTGTTTATGTGTTTAATCGACGCCATTTAGGCTTTTATGTATCTGTTTAATCTGTAGACAAAAGAAGAGCTGTCAATGGTCAACTCTTCATAATTATGTTTGTGTTTTGTCAGTCAGTTTGTTCAATGTTCGCTTAGTCAAAAAAAAAAAAAAAAAAAAAAAAAAAAAAAAGGGGGGAATTCAAAACTGTTTTCCGCGGGTGATAAGAGAAGCGATAGAAGTTTACAAAAATAAGAACAACTTTAAATGGAGACGTTAGCTATAAGTGCAGGGAGTTTGAAAACGTGTTTTTAATAAGGTGACAGGATCGTTGTAAGAAATAATATACTATATTTCTGTTGTTGTAAAAAGTGGTAAAATGTTATTATGATTAAATACTTCTTGTGTGTGTGTGTTTTAATTAGGGGTCAAAAAGTCCTACGACGTTATTCGTTGCCCAACCTCAATTTTTGTCTGTCGTTGCAGTTTTTCATCGTTTAGTCCTCTATCGCTCATTGGTCTTCTTATGCCCTCTATTCATGTTTTCTTGGGTCTTCCTTTCTTTCTGTGCTCTCTAGATATCCATCTCATTGTTTTCTTTGGTAGTCGGTCTTGTCCCATTCTTTGTACGTGTCCGTACCAGATCAGTTGTTTTTCTTCAAATGCAGTCAATGATTGTCTTTTGTACGCCCAGTTCTTCTTTGATCGTTTCATTTCGTATTCGCTCTAGCCTTGAAGTTGTAGCAGCTCGTCTCAAAGCATCCATTTCTGTAGCTTCTAACTTTCTTTTTGCCTGTTCTTTTATTCTCCATGCAATAAGTGTACTTAGTACAAAACAGCGAGCGAGCTCTACAGCTCAGGGAGTACACTAGTTGTATACTGTAACGGTAACTGCAATCTAATTACCAGATAGAAAATGTTGGCAACTTTCTGATTGCTAATAAAGAAATTATTTTTTTAAAAAGTAAAATAAAACAGTTGGTTCCTCTCACGACCTCACAACTTAAGCATTAAAGCAGACATCTTTGCACCTGAAATGTCTTTGAAACATAAACAGATACGGCAAGCATCCATTTCCATGACAGTAACTGTATACCATTTTTACTTCCATGTTCCGTAAGGTGATGGTGATCACGAAAAAAATTCTGTTCGAGATAAGGGCTGATTCTGATTGAACTACTGTCAAAACATGAAGATCCACTGTAGAAAGGTAGACGAAATATCTATAAATGAAAAGGGTAGTTGAAGGGTAATGGGGTCATTTTCTATAAATGAAAATGATAGTTGAAGGGGGAGATAATTTTTTTTATTTATATGTGCATTACTTTATAGGCAACAAAGAAGTAGTTTCTATGGAAATATTTCATTTGAATTTGTGAAACATAAAACTCGATTTACAAAGTGGGTGATATTTTTTTTTAGAAATTATAACTGAATTCAAACCGAATTTAAATATAAATCTTAGAATATCGAAGTCATGTATGGTTCTCCACACCGATTTAAAAAAAATATATTGCATGTTATTTTAATGTTCCATTACGGGAAAGGTTATGGCGAACGTTTATTTTATAACAAATACGTGTGGACAATGGGGGAAGCGGGGTGTAGTGCATCACTGTGCAAACTGAATATTCTGTTCGCGGATGGGAATCACAGTGAGTAAAGAAAATGAAATAAAATAAAAAACGATCCGGCCGTGTGTTTGTCCGGTAATTGCATTTGTAGCGGTTAGAACAGAGGTTGTTTGTTGTTTGTGCGGCTTAATGTGATTAAACCGGCTTGGAACGTTTAATCGACAGGGCTGTCAACCTGAATGAACACGTGGCCTATATACTGGTACAATGCGGTTCGTACCTCAGTGTGCTCTGGTGTTAATTAACTGTAATCATATTGGAGCGGTTTCAATTTAAATTATAATTCCTTTTTGAAATAATTAATTGGAAAATAACATTAATTTCTACCCAGTAAGTAAATGTAATTGTTCATGTTTGCGATATCGAGAGTTCCGACGTAAGTTGTTGTATGTTATGCAACAGAACACAGGATGATAAGATACGCTGTTTATATCAGAGTACATGAATGACAAGCATTTTCTTGTTTAAATTTGTTTTGTGTAATATTTTGTTTTTTAGTCATAAGTTTTGTATTTAAAAAATGATAAGCATATATGTTACACCAAACTCTTCATAAAAAATTGTACTATATTGTCATGTATTTTTGTATGAAAAGGTGCGCGTGTGCGGGTGTGATAATCTGCGATCGATATAGCGGTAGTGGTAGTTAACCGATTTACATGAAAATTTGACAACGAATTATTTAAATAAATAGCTTCGATTTGTGTATACTCTGAGGTTTGTAATTATTTTAGAAATATGATTTTTTAAGTAAAGCAAAACTCAAGTGTAACTCTTATCAATGATAGGGTAATAATAATTGTAGATAATTTCCATGCAGGACTATGCAAAATTATACAAAGTTTTTCATGAATTTTGTGTATCTGGTTGTTCCATCAATCATGTGACTTGGGCTTGGCCTATCAAATTACACCAAATTCAGTGAGATTCATACGTTGCAGAGCTAGGTTGAACACAGTCTGTCTGTCGACGTTGCTAGGGAAAGTTGTGCCCCGGGTAAGAGAGTTATTCTCTTACAAACGTAAAAAGATCTTATATAAAATAAACCATAAACCTTAAAATTCGTAACGAAGTTTTGCGGTAAGAACCAAGAAGGAATAGAGGAATATTTTATATAAAGTAAACTATAAACCTTGTAATTCTTAACGAAGTTTTGCGGTAAGAATCAAGAGGATAAATAATGAAGTAAAATTTAAAATAAAATTCAGTGCTGTGTCGTGTAAGTTAAGATATCCGCATAGGGAACTTAAAGACACTACAAGATATCGTGGAAGCAGTTAAACATAACTACGAGGCTCTGAAATATCGCCGCTGGAGCCGCTTGCTGTACAAGGACGACGAGACGAAGAGGACGCCAGGACGAAGAGGACGAGACGAAGAGGACACCAGGAAGGGGTGAAGCTGTAGAAGAGGACGACGAGACGGGACCGACGAGACGAGAGGAGGACGTTGCAGCAAACAAGTAAAATCGATTCATATTAATCGAACAATACAAACAATTTAATACACTATCAATACATGACAATTTAAAATACATTATACATCTTTATAAACAATATTTGTATATAATAAATAATTTTTCAACTCCTCCATAATAGACTTTTATAGATTTCTACACACTCACAATATCCTTATTAGAATAATAAAGTTTGATCTGTTGCAGTTAACATAATAATGTTTTTAGGCTGGGGGTCATTCCACAAAAATGTAACGTCATCGAAAAACGTGACGCTTCCACACTTTTGATTCCCCAAAGTCTAGCAATTTGATATGTAAACGCATCAAGACAGAAATAATCGCTGCTGACATTGAGTTTAGCAAACGTTTTAGTGAGAAATCAAATTTGGTTTTACATGCTCTGTTTGTGATCGTCTGTGGTTTGGAAATGATTTACGTAATCCACCAAACGTAATCCCACATTATACGTTTCAAAACCCTAAAAACATTATCATGCTTAGATGTTGTTTCGGTTTCGTCGAAATTCTTTGAATGCTTAGGTGCATAAATAGAGAGAGGGAGAGAAGGAGAGAGAGAGAGAGAGAGAGAGAGAGAGAGAGAGAGAGAGAGAGAGAGAGAGAGAGAGAGAGAGATTTTCTCGTTCGTTTATTCATCGTCTAATTCATGTCCGAAGTGAGATGTTGCGCAACGTGAGCGTCCTGGATGGATGTGTGAAGGCACGGAATTTCTCGGACCTTCCCTACAGTCTTCTTTTTGTCTGAAATAATGAGAGTCCTGGTGTTATTTTCCCAATAATTGAAAGAGCGAAGCGAGCTTTAACTCGACCGTTTGGCATTTGTTTGCCTGCCTATCACGAAGTCCCCCTCCCCTCCCCCCAAAGACCGTGGTGCAATTCCCTACTCCCCCACGTATTCCAAAATCCCTCCAAATTTGGTTTTCTTGAGTAGGGGGGATCACAGTACGAGGGTATTGAATAACCCCCAGTCAACAGTGGATCTTGGGGCTTTATCCAAAAAATTTTAAAAACTAAAGCCGTTTAAGCAATTATTGGAATCAAAGGAAGTTTGAAAGACAAAATTTACCAAATAATAACTTATAGCCTACTATTATTGCACTGAATAATAGGCGTATTATTCTTTGAACTATATTCTTGGTTCTTTTGACTGAACGGTCAGTAAAGCCATTTATTTAATAAGCCTTTAACATTAATGAGTAAAATTGTTCAAAAAGAAATAAAAAAATTTACATAAAAGGGAAAGAATTTCTAAAGAAAAAAGGGAAAATTTTGAAGACATAGGAAAACGGTGGCATGAAATTTACTCATATTTTTAAACTTCCAGAAGCGTTAAGAATTTTGAGGGTGATTTACTGTTGTTATGGGGGTGGGCTAACATTTCCTGGGGGGAGTTTAAAATTATTGGGATATTGGGTGGGAATTAAAACTCGTTCTAAACTTTAAGGCTTAAAAACGTTTATACAGTTGACAAAGAGAAAGTTTGAACACTCTATTAGGGGTAGGTCCTATGCATTGTTATTGGATCGGCGGGGGGGGGGGGTAAATTTCCGGGGGGGAGTTAAAAGTAAAAGAAAAAGCTTGATTAACGCGGACATCCCCCGAAAAAATTCCAGTAGTGCGACTTGCACCATTGCACCATGCTGTGGGCACCCCTGGTCTATCAATCTGTCTGTCTGTCTCTTTATCTGTTTGAGGCATGACTCACGGTCTCACTTTTGAATGCACCAATCGATTTTCTTCGCGTCCTTGTTTATACTTTTACTCTAGAAAACCTTATTGTTTTTGACATTGATCCCCCAAAAATAGGGCGGCTAGAGAAAAAATATTAAGGGTTCAAATGTAAAAAAAATCGTAAAAAATCCAAATGCTATCAAATTAAAAGAAATGTTAACCAAAATATGAATTTGTTGTTAATTTTTGAAAATTCTGAATTTTGGGACGCCGGGGTCTAAAAGTGGGTGAAAAGGTTGATAAAACCCAAAATTCATATGGGGAACTTTTAACTAAAATCTCAATGTAAGTTAATTTTCAGAATTTTATCGACGTTGTGCGTTAAACTTTTAATCAAAAGTGGACTAAAAGTTGCTGGGCTTCAAATTCCATGCTGAATATAAAGCTGAAGATAATGTTAACCAAAATCTGAATACAGTATGCACCTTTGAAAATTTCAACATTTTTTGACCCAGGGCCAAAAACGAGATCAAAAATTTGAAAAAATTGTAAAAATCCAGTCGGGTGTTAGACTAAAAGAAACTTTAACACAGATCCTATTGTTTGGAATTTTTAGCGTTTAAACTACGGTATATGATTGCTCTATCATTGTTACTTTACTAAGCAAAAAATAATAGTAGGGCAATTGGGGTTTTCGTAATTTTTCTGATAATTGGAAATGTATGTAATATCAAATTTTATCATACAATAAATGTATGATAATATTGTTATATAACGTTCAAAATAGTGAGAGAGATCTGCAGCTCAGGGAGCATACTCGTACTAGTAATAGAAGGCGAAGGTTCAGTACGTCTACTTGCAACTGGAACTACAGTTCTCTACAATATCCACGGGAGAAGGATCCGGTTAACATGTTATCTACAAGAGGTACTCATGACTTCCAGCACATCCCGACTGTTCAAAATGTAGTGGACATAAAGAGTGTTTTATTTGATTGCGTATGTGAATGTGTACTTCGTGAGAATAGATTCTCTCTCTCTCTCTCTCTCTCTCTCTCTCTCTCTCTCTCTCTCTCTCTCTCTCTCTCTCTCTCTCTCTCTCTCTCTCTTTCTCTCTCTCTTTGTACTCCTCTGGTTCCTCCTACTATAACCCAATCTCTTCATCTCTGAGTACCTACATTTCATATCCTCAACAATCTGCCTCAGGTAGATCATCTCTGCTTTGTCCTACGATGATTTCACTTTCACTGCCCCTTGCAACGCACAAGTTATTAATCCTGGATGTCATAACAACACTGACGGCATGTTGAGAGCATGTAAATCCAGAGTGACTTCGGGAATACAGTTTAACAAATGAATTTGTATGTGTTCCCTGCTATATGCGGATGACATAGTTCTTATTCAAGAAAATGAGGATGATTTACAAAGAGCTATGTTTCAATTACAATAAGTGGCAAGAGAGTAGTCACTGACAATTTGAGTAAGAAAGACCAAAACCATGGCCTTTAAAGGTAAATATCCAGTGAGAACTAAGATAGTTATAAACAACAGCACTTTACAACAAGTGAGCCGTTTCACTTATCTCGGATGTGCAGTAAGCTATGAATCTGAATATGATATAAGAGAGAAGATAAATAAGTTTAGGAATATTTGTGTTACGATTCACAGAAATCTTAGAAATAAAACAAGACACAGCACAAGGATTAAATTTTTAAAGACAACTGCAATACCCACATTGACATATACGAGTGAGGCGTGGGTCATGACAAAAAAAAAAGGAATGCGGCAAGATTCAGAGTGCTGAAATGCAGTTTCTTCGAAATACTTTAAATTATACATTGAAAGACAGAATAAGCAATGATGATATCAGACCAGAATTCGAAGTAAAGGACATAAATGAAATTATTTCAATTTACAGAAGACAATGGTAGGATCATCTACAAAGGATGACAGAGGATTGATTGCCGAAAGCGGCACTGACCACTGGTAGAAGAGACATGGATCGTCCGAGGATGAGATGGGTGCCGGAACAGGTTTATATAACCTAATCCTTGAACAGAGGAAGAAGAAGAAGATGTCATAACAATTCCCCCCGCCAACTGTTGTTTGTTTGTCAGCTTTCCATACTATCCAGATAGCGCGGTACTCCAGACATTGAACTTCAGCGATTTCTTCCTTATTCCTATTTGACAATAACAAACTTTTACTTGAAAAAAAATACACTTTTGGGTTGAAGTAATGTCCAATGTATTCTATTAATTTTTCTATCCCATTCATCATCATCATCTTCTTCTTCTTCTTTTTCTATCGACGTCAGAGCCCAGTATGGGTTTTAGCCTCTTCAACGATGTTTCTCCATACACAGTGTTTCCCAACTCCTTGTCCCCATATTCACCAGATCCTCCTCAACATCTTTGATCCATCTCTTCCTTGGGCTTTCCCTTGATCTCTTACCTACTAGTCTCCATTCTAGAATTTAATGGGAATTATGTATTGTTCCATCTTCATTGTGTGTACCAGCCAGGCTTCTAATCTTTATTAACCTTACTATATCAGTTCCATGTATCGGACTATTTACTGCATGATTCCTTCATACTATTCATGAGCCGTCGTTATTTTGCAAAGGTCCAAAAATTTTTCTCAGTTCTATCCCATTCTTATTTTTCCTAAATATTCCTTATTTTCTCCAAGTAGAACAATATCATCAGCAAATCTTAACAAATTTTTATTCTCTCCCCTTGTGGATTTATTCCGGTCTTAGACTTTAAAAAAAATGTTACTGCCTCTTTTGTGTTGCCTTTTTTCCTTCACCCAAACATTTATGTTGTTTACACATTAGTAAATATTAATTTTAATACATCTGGTAATATACTGTATGTTAGTATATAGGCCTAGTAATATAAATGTTAACATATAGGCTACTCAACATATATGACGATAAATGACGAGAAAGATTGCTACCCTGTGTATTCGTTATTATTAGCTCCTTTTTCTATCTTCTTACTTTAGCTACATGGTTTTCATACAGGTAGCTATGAATTAATTTTTAAAAATAATTCTTCTACTTCTTCTTCTCTTCAAGGATTAGGTTTATATAAACCAGTTCCGGCACCCATCTCATCCTCGGACGACCCACGTCTCTTCTACCAAAGGCTTTATAGTTCAGTGAAATCAGGGGTCAGTGTGGATATGGGTTTGGCAATCCCGATGTGATCTAGCTGGATTCTCATTTTGCTTCAACTTGTCTTGGGTGAGATCCCTTCCTTTAGTCTTTTCTGTCTAGTCTTTCATGACTGTCTTTTGTTCTTTTCTGATCCCAACGCAATTAGAGTAATCGAGGGCTCAGTGTGTATTCCTTTTTCAATTCTAATTTCATAATTTTGAGCGGGTTAGGATCTTAGAATGCTCACTGATGCCGATATGTGAGCACTGTAAATACTAAGAAACGTATGTATAACTGATATAAAGCCACCAAATCCTATCTCAGAAAGAGAAGGGTGAGGGCGAATCTCCTGCATTCCAAAACAGGGGCCTTTCGGCTACGGTATGGTAACTCTGACAGAAGAGTCTCTGATCCTCCTGGTAGGGGGTTGTGCAATAGACCAGTAACCTGTTAATGTGAAACTGTATAATTCTTGTAGATCGGAGTAAAAGCAAGCCTCAGAGTAAGGTCTGGAGACTACGGCACTTGGACCCTGGCAAAGAATAAGGAAAAATAATTATTTGTCCTTAAATTTCAGATAAATTTTTCTTAAAATTCCAAATAGTGTATTCCACTTGACATTATCAAACATTGACATTATCCGAATCGAAACCATATGACGACAATAAAAAACAAGTGAAATTCAGTTTTCTGTCATTCAGCAAATGATACAAATACGTTGTGTTTGACTTTCTAGTTACAGACTTGGATATGTCAATGTTTTAAACAGTGAAGCCAATAAGTGACGGTCGGTTGCTACCTCAGCTGCTGCAGTGATGCATATAATCTTATTATGTCTCCAGTCACTGTAAGACGCGACCCGAAGCACTGTCAGTTATACCGCGGATAGTATCAGCCCCATTCTGATATCAGCCCAAACACCAGCGAGCGGTATGTTGAATAGCTTTGTAGTTGACAGCATCGTTACCTCGCCGAGCTACGACATTTGGATCAATATCACATCTGCATGCAACTCAACAGTTGCCGCCTCGCTATCATCAACTCATTCCCATACTGCGTGCGCTCTGTTTTCGAATGTTTTTTGTAATTATTTTATTATAATCCCTGTTTATGATATTAGTTTTTATTGTAATATTTTACGAACATAAATAATCGGTGTGGTGAATCATACATTACTTCCATGTTCTAAGATTTATATTTAAAATGATTTACTTGAATTTGGTTCGATAATTTCTAAAAAAAAGTATCCCTCACCTTGCAAATCGAGTTTTATGTTTGACAAAGTGAAATGAAACATTTCTACAGGAAGTACTTCTTTGTTGCCGACCACGTAGTACACATATACAAAATTATCCCCTCCTCCTTCAACTACAATTTTCATTAAAAAAATTAACCCTCTCTCTACAACTAACCTTTTCGTTTATACATATTTATTTCATCTACCTTTCTCCAGTTGATTATTATGACCTTATTTTCAGGAAAATTTATTTATTAAAATTAAGTACTTTACTCTTGTTAAAACGTAAAATGTTGCAGGTAAACTACCCCTTCCCCTTAACCGATCTTTTCCAAAGTCAATAGGCCTTGACTCCTCTACAGCTGGGGCACATATGCAAATATCGGTATGGAGAACCATCCATGACTTCCATGTTCTAAGATTTATATTTAAAATCATTTTCGAAATGAAATATTTCTAAAGTAACTACTTCTTTCTACTTACTGCTTCAGCCTTAACCACAGTACTGTGGTCACTAACGTATACCACCTCACGTTATTGCACTCGATTTTCACTGATGATGGCAGTCGATGGCACTGCCGAAACGTCTGGTTTTACAGAAAACTTTGGTCTACGGCCAAACAGGACAGGAAGGAATTTTAACAACAAACTACTTCTTTGTTGCCGATAACGTAGTACATATATAAAAAATTATCCCCTCCCCCTTCAACTATAATTTTCATTTATAGAAAATTACCCCCACCCCGTTCAACTAGCCCCTTCATTTATAGATATTTCATCTACGTTTCTACAGTGGATTATTAAGATCTTCTTATCAGGATACTTTATTTATCAAAATTAAGTACTTTACTCTTGTTACAATAAAAAATGTTTCAGGAAGACTACCCTTTCCCCCTAACCGATCTTCACCAAAATCAATAGGCCTTGAGTCCTCTACAACTCAGGCACATATGTAAAAAATTATTAGATTTGATTCTGTTTGAATTTACGGCAGTTATCGTTCGTCATAAAAAAATTTCTCTTGTTACAACATAAAATGTTGCAGGTAAACTACCCCTTTTCCTTCACCGATTTTCACCAAATTCAACAGGCCTTGGTTCCCTAAAATGTAGGGAAGTATGCAAAACATTATTTGATTATGTTTGAATTTACGGCAGTTATCGTTCGTCATAGAAAAAATTACCCTTGTTATCACATAAAACGTTGCAGGTAAACTACACCTTTCTCTTAACTGATCTTCACCAAAATCAACAGATCTTGAGTTCTCTACAATTCAGGGATGCATGCAAAACATTATTTGATTCTGTTTGAATGTGCGGCAGTTATCGTTCGACATAGAAACAATTACTCTCGTTAAAACATTAAAAGTGGCATCTGCTATAATTTTTTATTGTTCGACTAAGCTTTTCGTCATTACTGACATCTTCAGGTCTTAAACAACGGTTTAAGACCTGAAGATGTCAGTAATGACGAAAAGCTTAGTCGAACAATAAAAAAAAAATTATAGCAGTTAGCAAATTCATAAAAGAAATAGTAAGGATGGCTGCTAATTTAAACAATACGAAGAATTAAAAGTGGCAGGTAAACTACCTCTTTCCCTTAACCAATCTTCACCAAAATCAATAAACCTTGAGTCCTCTACATCTCAGGCATATATGTAAAATATTATTTGATTCTGTTTGAATTTACGGCAGTTATCGTTCTTCATGAAAAACGTTCTCTTGTTACAACATAAAATGTTGCAGGTAAACTACCCCTTTCCCTTAACCGATCTTCAACAAAATTAACAGACCTTGTGTATCTACAATTGAGGAAGGTATGCACAAAATTATTTGATTCTGTTTAAATGTGCGGCAGTTATCGTTCGTCATAAAAACAATTACTCTTGTTAAAACATAAAATGTTGCAGGTAAACTACCCCTTTCCCTTAACCGATCTTCAACAAAATTAACAGACCTTGTGTATCTACAATTGAGGAAGGTATGCACAAAATTATTTGATTCTGTTTAAATGTGCGGCAGTTATCGTTCGTCATAAAAACAATTACTCTTGTTAAAACATAAAATGTTGCAGGTAAACTACCCCTTTCCCTTAACTGATCTTCACTAAAATCAACAGACATTGAGTACTCTATAGCTCAGGAAGGTATGCAAAACATTATTTGAATCTGATTTAATTTACGGCAGTTATCATTCGTCATAGAAAACATTACCCATGTTAAAACATAAAACGTTACTGGTAAACTACCCCTTTCCCTAAACCGATCTTCAACAAAAACAATAGGTCTTGAGAACTCTACTATTCAGAGTTGCATGCAAAAAACTATTTGATTATGTTTGAATTTGCGGCTGTTATCGTTTGCCATAGAAAATACCCTTGTTAAAAACATAAAACGTTACCGGTAAACTACCCCTTTCCCTTAACCGATCTTCCCCAAAAACAATAGGTCTTGAGAACTCTACAATTTAGGGCTGTATGCAAAACATTATTTGATTCTGTTTGAATTTGCGGCTGTTATCGTTTGCCATAGAAAAAAATTACCCTTGGTTAAAAAAAACGTTGCTGGTAAACTATCCCTTTTCCTTAACCGATCTTCACCAAAAATAATAGGTCTTGAGTACTCTACAAATCAGGGCTGTAGACAAAAAATTATTTGATTCTGTTTGAATTTGCGGCTGTTATCGTTTGCCATAAGGAAAAAATCTATAGACAGATAGACACACAGACACACACACACACAGACACTTTTCGAAAAATGACTTTTTTTCATGTTTTGAGGGTAGTACAATCAGAATCTGCAATAATCTCGAACACGATTTTTTTTTTGGCATCATCATACTTCCATTTCCTTATGGAACATGGAAGTAAAAATTATTTGATTCTGTTTGATTTTGCGGCAGTTATCGTTCGCCATAGAAAAACTTCTATATAGACACACAGACACTTTTCGGAAAGTGACTTTTCTTCATGTTTTGAGGATAGTACAATCACAATCAGCCCTTATCTCGAACACGATTTTTTTCGTGATCACCATACTTCCATTTCCTTACGGAACATGGAAGTAAAAATGGTATACAGTTATCGTCATGGAAACGGATGCTTGCCGTATCTGTTTATGTTTCAAAGACATTTCAGGTGCAAAGATGTCTGCTTTAATGCTTAAGTTGTGAGGTCGTGAGAGGAACCAACTGTTTTATTTTACTTTTTAAAAAAATAATTTCTTTATTACCACTCAGAAAGTTGCCAACATTTTCTATCTGGTAATTAGATTGCAGTTACCGTTGCAGTATACAACTAGTGTACTCCCTGAGCTGTACAACTCGCTCGCTGTTTTGTACTAAGTACACTTATTGCATGGAGAATAAAAGAACAGGCAAAATGAAAATTAGAAGCTACAGAAATGGATGCTTTGAGACGAGCTGCTAGAACTTCAAGGCTAGAGCGAATACGAAATGAAACGATCAAAGAAGAACTGGGCGTACAAAAGACAATCATTGACTGCATTTGAAGAAAAACAACTGATCTGGTACGGACACGTACAAAGAATGGGACAAGACCGACTACCAAAGAAAACAATGAGATGGATACCTAGAGAGCACAGAAAGAAAGGAAGACCCAAGGCAACATGGATAGAGGGCATAAGGAGATCAATGAGCGATGGAGGGCTAAACGATGAAAACTGCAACGACAGATAACAATGGAGGTTAGGCATCAGACAACGTCGTAGGACGTTTTGACACCGAATTAATAATAAAAAACATTTATTGCATAAATTTTGATATTAGATAGTTTCTCAATTATCAGAAACATTACGAAAATCCCTATTACCCTTGTTGCGGTTTGGAAGCTCTTGAAGAATCTCGAGTTATTCCAAAGACGCGTTTATTATTATTCCAAAGTTGCGTCCCTGTTGGGGACATGAATCGTGGTGTGGTGACGCCTAGAACATTTTTTGCATGAGAATTTTGAGGGACATTTTGAGCTTTCGTGTCCCGAACGGAGGCAGTTTAAGCAAAGTTTGTTTTTTATTAACACGTTTCTTCTGTCAGGGATAGACAGCGATGTAAATTGTAAGCAGTCGATAATTCTATGTTCACCGTTACACCGTCTACATAAATTGTTTCTGATATGAGAATGGAATGCCCCCTTAGGAGCTTTTTTCTGTTTAACTGCCTTGCGATAAGGAGACTTATCGCTTTTATTCAACCTGCTCGTTGGGGTAGTCGCGTTATCAAGATTTTGTAGTAATTTTCTTCGTGAATTTAGAAAATTCATAAAATTATTAAAATCAGGGAATTTATGTTCCGACAAACTCTCTTTCCACAAACGGAAAGTGTAATTATCAAGTTTTTTAGCTAAATAATTTACGACAATAATTTCGAATGTGTTGACTGGCAGTTTGAGATTATTTAAAGCGTTTATATTGGCAGAGATTTCATCAATGAATTTCGATATGCTGACTTGGGATTCTTGTTGAACTAATGGTACGTCCAGGACATTCCCTACATGATGGGCGGAAACAATTAGCTTACTGTCATATCTATTCCTCAACAGATCGATAGCCACCGCGTAATTCTCATGAGTGATTGGTAACGATTTTATTACGTTAAGCGCCTCGCCATGTAATGACGAGTGCAAATAGTGAAGTTTCTGTATATCCGTCAGATCTGCTCTGATGTGAATTAATTCAAGAAAAATATGGTAATAATGTTGCCACTCAACAATACTACCCGCAAACCGTGGTAATTTGATTGGTTCCAATTGAATGGGGGGTGTTTTAAGCTGTTTACTTTCAGCATTAATTACTGGTTTCTGGTTCATATGCTCAGCTTGCTCCAGCAGGTGTTGCAATTTACACTCTATATTGCAAAGATCGTCTTCAGTTTGTACCCTATCACTCGTTAAAGCAACGTCCGCTTCCTCGGCTTCGATTTGGGATTGAATCTCATCGTATTTGGTGGATAATTCCATCAAATGTCGCAGTTTTATTTTCAGCGCATGAGGATCGCTGGTTACCAAATCGAAGTTATCTGCGAAAGTATTTACGCGTGCTATTGAGGCTTTAATTGTGCCTCGTTTTTTTATTAGTGCCCTGAGATCTGCGATTATTACAGTTTAAGAGAAAAAGGAAAACTTTCTTGAAAGAATTTGAGCATAGAGCATGTGAACCATAAACTTAAGTTTGAACGAATTTGAATACGTTTCGGTAGCTAGCGATCGTTGTTCAGAACATAGACTTACTCTCTCAAACTAATCAAGCTTTGTTGGCAGTTAAATTATTAAAATTATGACTTTAAATGATAGCAACATATATCTTTATCTTTGAAGTTTTAACTGACAATGAACTGCCAACCATTTGTTAAGTTGTACTGTGTAATGATGGTGTTTGTTTATACAAATGTGTTAAGAAATAACTGCTAAAAGTGAAATATTGTTAAACATCAAATATAAGTAAAAAGTTTATAGTCACGTGGCCGTTGATCCATTCGTGATGAAGCTGGCTTCGATCCCGTTACTCGATCCTGTTAGGAGCTGTTGCACCTCCTGTCTCTGCTGGTCAGATGCCGCCTCATGTTGTAACCCTCCATGAATTAAAGCTGTGGAATCTTTTTTGATGACCTCGCAAATGCTGTCCTGCCGTGTCCCGTCGTCTCTGGTCTACTGCTTGGCCGAATCCCGTGGTGATGACTGCGATGTGATTCACAATAATGGTGTCGCTCAGGACGAAAATGATGCCCGTAGGGCGTGACTAAATTCAGATCGGTTGGGCCAGAAATGATGCGTACAAAGAAATGCTGTCACTTGTGGACCCAAACATAAGAAATCCGTCCCGTGGTGACCAAAAACGTTTTCGTTTTTGGGCCAAAAATAAGAAATCCGGCCCGGAGGACCAAAAATGTTGCGGTTTGGAAGCTCTTGAAGAATCTCGAGTTATTCCAAAGACGCTAAGCAGGAAAGGCTGGATTGTATGTAAGAAAAGAAGTGGACTGTATTACTGATATTTGACATGCGTTTATTGAAATTTTAAAGTATTGATCATGATCGGCACGTGCGGATGTATTTGAGGCCATAACGCCCAAAAATTAGTTTTAAAAGAAATCGTGGTCCATTGAAGATGGACGCAGGTAGTCTGAATCAATTTAAATCGTATGACATATTTAAGAATTGTCCAGAAGCCGCGGCTGGAAGGGAAAATGTTTTACGAGAGAACCGCTCGGAGTCTTGTTAGAAACTAAACTAAACCTGTCTCCCGTCGGCCGAGATGACCGGCGGCAGCGTTTGATAAGCGCGTGACGTCATCCGCTCGTGCCGCATTGCAGTAGTCTACTGCGTACAGCTGATAAACAAGTACAAAGTTTAAATATACTGCCCGCCAAAATCGGGACGATTTTGTACATTAAACGTTAAATTTAATAATACAATAATTAGACTTACATGGCGAAAACGATACAATAATTGGCGTATTGGCCACAGTGCAATGACATAATAACCACAATATGAATTCAATTAACAATTACAAGGTATACAATAAATTGACCCTTATGCTAATAGCAAGGGCAAACTGACAGTAAAATTACTCAAAACATAATAGTAACACAATACACACAACAATGCAATGATTAAGTAGATATTGATCTTTCCCAAATAATACCCATTGATATTTGCCAAGCATTACAATAACAAGTGATAACACCATAAAAAATATAATAATTTCCCCAAGATATTGACACAACAACCCCAATAAATTTCATAATATATGACCATTAGAAAATACAATACATACGTAGAATAATTGACACCATAAGTAACACTTGTAGTTCTCAGAATTTGAATTATATAAACATATTGACAATACACAACATCCTTAATGATTGATAGTACATATGAAACACAGTCACTATTGCAGCAATAGCTAGCGGCACGTAAACAATATTACAATGCTTATGATACTTACAATGTTAATGATACAATTGACTTGTATGCTCGCCCGGGGAATGTCTCGGGCGTGGTCCAGGCAATGTGACAAATTCACAATCCTAGTATGTCTCGTATGGCACGCATACGATTAGTTTGTAGCCACCGGAAGGGGGCATAATTTGTGGATGGGTCGGCGTAAGATACCTAGCGCGGTGCGAACTTCTGCGACGCGTACTAAGGAATCTTGACCCGGAAAAACATTGGTAATTACCCCACGCTTCCATTATAGAGGGGGGGAATTGTCATCCAAAATGAGGACAAGCTGTCCGACATTCAAATTCCTTAACGGGGTGCGCCATTTATTGCGCTGCTGCAGATAATCCCTACACACACACACACACACACACACACACACACACACACATGCATATGAATAACGCGATGTATGTCTTGGTCGTGGACTTAGAGCGCTGCCCGCCATGGCGCAAAAGTACAGGACCGGCGTAGTCCACGGCCGACTGTGAAAACGGCCTAGAAGGCGTGACCCTAGAAGGGGGTAACTGACCTAGTAGTTGATTCGCGCCTCTAGCCCGGAAACGAAAACAAGTGACACACTTATGTATCACTGAGCGGATATAGGATTTGTCGTGTATGATCCAATATTTTCGCCTAAGCGAAGCTTGAGTTGATTGCACCCCAGCGTGCAACAAACGGATATGTTCGTACTCAATTATTAATCGCGTGAGATGAGAGTGCGGGTGCAAAATTATTTGGTGTTTACTCGCGTAGTTAAGTGGGGAGAATGCAAGCGTCCACCCACTCTTAAAATGCCTGATTCATCCAGGAATGGGTTGAGAGCAAGAATTTTACTACTGCGAGGAAGGCACCGGTGTGCCTCAAGTTCCATAACTTCTACGCCGAAATGCAACTGCTGAGATTGCCGGACAAAAATCAAGAGCGTGTCAGACAATTCTTGAGCCGACAAAAAGGACGTGTCTCTGTCAACAACCGCGAGCCTAGAATTGCGAAAAAATCTGCGGCAATATGCGAAGACGCGAATAAGCCTAGTAAGTGATGAATAATTTTCAACATAACTATGCGTTGAGGACGCGACAATTAGTGAGGTTTGAACCTATTTGCGACGTTCCTGCTCAAGGTCGGGATAAGTACAGGGAGTATTAATGTCGAAAGCGCTGACTGGCCATGATGCTGACTCACGCGCTAACCAGGACGGACCATGCCACCATTGAGTATGACAGTGCAAACTACGAGGGAGGCAACCGCGCGATAAAATGTCGGCAGGGTTGTCATTTGATACTACATGATGCCAAGTTCCCCTGCTGCTAACAAGACGCTGTATTTCCGCGACACGGTTGGCCACAAATACCTTCCAGCGGGAAGATTGTTGATGTATCCAATGCAACGCTATCATCGAGTTCGAATAGAGATATAGTCCGTCAAAATTGTAATTGATGGCGTTTAAAACCTTGGACGTTAATTGCGCCAGCAATAAACAAGCACAAAGCTCAAGACGTGGTAGCGTTATCTGTTTCAGCGGCGCGACCCTAGATTTAGCACACAAGTTTGACGATATGGAGCCGTTCGAATAGACCGCCCGCACATAAATGCAACACGCGTAGCCTTTAGCCGAAGCGTCGGCGAATCCGTGCAGCTGTAATGAACTAATTGGGTAATTGTTCGAACTCTTAACCGACCTCGTAATCTTAAAATGAGTGTCGGAGACTAATTGAGCGTATAATTCCAACCACTGATTGGCTAATGACCCAGATAGGGGTTCGTCCCAATCTGTGCCCGCCAACCACAACTGTTGCACGAAATGCTTGCAGTAAAATGTGATGGGTGCGATAAGACCTAATGGATCATAAATCCCGGCGATGACCGACAACACGCTTCTCTTGTTGAACACGGTCAAATTATCATCACCCCCTGACGGTGTATAAAAAGTTATCCCTTTCAACGTTCCATTGGATTCCCAATGTACGCACGTTTTGACCTTTGCTGAAGTCATGGGTTACTTGGGCGCGAAGGGTCATAATCTTATGGTGGTTAGAGAACCACTTATGTAACGTGAAACCATACCTACTCAACAACTTCACGATCTCGCACTTCATTTCAGCTAAGACGTTCGGATCATCCGAACCCGTTATGAGATCATCTACGTAAAAATCATTGGCTATAGCCCTAGAAGCTGTAGGGTAGTCGGATTTATTTTCGTAGGCTATTTGAGCCAGACAACGTGTAGCAAGGAAGGAGGCACTAGCAGTGCCATACGTAACCGTCCTTAAAGCGTAATGTCGCAATTCCTTATGCGGCGCATCACGCCAAACGATGCGTTGCAGGTTTGAATCCTTTGGGTTAACAATGATCTGGCGATACATCTTTTCTATGTCCGCAATAAGTAAGTATCGGTGGGTACGGAACCGAACCATTATCGAAAACAGATCCTGCTGGATCGTAGGACCGACCATTAGAGTATCGTTGAGGGACAGATTATTTGTGGTTTTAGCGGAGGCGTCAAATACCACGCGCAATTTAGTGGTTAAGCTAGAGTCCTTGAAGACTGCGTGATGGGGCAGATAAAAAATCTCTGAGCTGTCAAGCGACAAATCGTAGTCATTAAGTGGCGACATGTGGCCAAGTTTCAAGTAGTCACTCATGAACTCGCTATAATCCTTATAAAGGATAGGGTTCTGCTTGAACTTGAACTCTAACGATTGGAATCTGCGGATAGCTCCGCGGAGAGAATCTCCCAAATGAAATTTATCAGATCTGCGAGGCAGGGATACCACGAATCTCCCATCGCGGTTGCGGCTAGTGTTTTCCACGAAATGTTTTTCACACGGCGAGTCCTCAGAGCGGACTTCGCGACTAGAGACCTCCTCCAACTTCCAAAATTCTTTTAGTTGCGAGGAAATCTGATTATCATCCTTGCAGACCATAAAGGACGAAACTGTTTTAGTTATATCGACGTTGAAGGGTAAGTCACCGGCCAAAATAAATCCTAACTTGGTTTCCTGAATTATAGGAAAGTGTGGTCCGCGCGTAAATTTCATAGGTTCAATTAGTTGGAGAAAATATTGAGCGCCGAGTAATATATCTACTTGCGCCGAGCAATGTAGGTGAGGATCCGCCAAGAATATGCGCTTGGGTAAATTCAAAGAGGCAAGATCGAACGACTCCGCCGGTAAATTATTAGTTATACTGGGTAATACGGCACAATGCACGTTTAACGTGAAGGGTTTATAGCGAGAATGTAGCCTTACCTTCGTACTAAAGTCAGCCTGGGAAAGCGAGTTGTTTATACCCGTGATGGGTAGTTGCGATTTAACCAATTGGAGGCCCATTCTGCGGGCGAAATCCATTGTGCAAAAGTTCGCTTGAGAACCGGAATCCAGTAATATCCTAACGGGAAATTTCCTACCGACCTTATTAGCGGTCATACAGACTGCGGTGGATAACAATACCGATTTATTGGTCTGTGACTTCAGTGAGCATTGGTTGTTAATAGAAGCTCCGTCTTTGTTGGGGACATGAATTGTGGTATGGTGACGCCTAGAACATTTTTTACATGAGAATTTTGAGGGACATTGTGAGCTTTCGTGTCCCGAACGGAGGCAGTTTAAGCGAAGTTTGTTTTTTATTAACACGTTTCTTCTGTCAGGGATAGACAGCGATGTAAATTGTAAGCAGTCGATAATTCTATGTTCACCGTTACACCTTCTACATAAATTGTTTCTGATATGAGAATGGAATGCCCCCTTAGGAGCTTTTATCTGTTTAACTGCCTTGCGATAAGGAGACTTATCGCTTTTATTCAACCTGCTCGTTGGGGTAGTCGCGTTATCAAGATTTTGTAGTAATTTTCTTCGTGAATTTAGAAAATTCATAAAATTACTAAAATCAGGGAATTTATGTTCCGACAAACTCTCTTTCCACAAACGGAAAGTGTAATTATCAAGTTTTTTAGCTAAATAATTTACGACAATAATTTCGAATGTGTTGACTGGCAGTTTGAGATTATTTAAAGCGTTTATATTGGCAGAGATTTCATCAATGAATTTCGATATGCTGACTTGGGATTCTTGTTGAACTAATGGTACGTCCAGGACATTCCCTATATGATGGGCGGAAACAATTAGCTTACTGTCATATCTATTCCTCAACAGATCGATAGCCACCGCGTAATTCTCATGAGTGATTGGTAACGATTTTATTACGTTAAGCGCCTCGCCATGTAATGACGAGTGCAAATAGTGAAGTTTCTGTATATCCGTCAGATCTGCTCTGATGTGAATTAATTCAAGAAAAATATGGTAATAATGTTGCCACTCAACAATACTACCCGCAAACCGTGGTAATTTGATTGGTTCCAATTGAATGGGGGGTGTTTTAAGCTGTTTACTTTCAGCATTAATTACTGGTTTCTGGTTCATATGCTCAGCTTGCTCCAGCAGGTGTTGCAATTTACACTCTATATTGCAAAGATCGTCTTCAGTTTGTACCCTATCACTCGTTAAAGCAACGTCCGCTTCCTCGGCTTCGATTTGGGATTGAATCTCATCGTATTTGGTGGATAATTCCATCAAATGTCGCAGTTTTATTTTCAGCGCATGAGGATCGCTGGTTACCAAATCGAAGTTATCTGCGAAAGTATTTACGCGTGATATTGAGGCTTTAATTGTGCCTCGTTTTTTTATTAGTGCCCTGACATCTGCGATTATTACAGTTTAAGAGAAAAAGGAAAACTTTCTTGAAAGAATTTGAGCATAGAGCATGTGAACCATAAACTTAAGTTTGAACGAATTTGAATACGTTTCGGTAGCTAGCGATCGTTGTTCAGAACATAGACTTACTCTCTCAAACTAATCAAGCTTTGTTGGCAGTTAAATTATTAAAATTATGACTTTAAATGATAGCAACATATATCTTTATCTTTGAAGTTTTAACTGACAATGAACTGCCAACCATTTGTTAAGTTGTATTGTGTAATGATGGTGTTTGTTTATACAAATGTGTTAAGAAATAACTGCTAAAAGTGAAATATTGTTAAACATCAAATATAAGTAAAAAGTTTATAGTCACGTGGCCGTTGATCCATTCGTGATGAAGCTGGCTTCGATCCCGTTACTCGATCCTGTTAGGAGCTGTTGCACCTCCTGTCTCTGCTGGTCAGATGCCGCCTCATGTTGTAACCCTCCATGAATTAAAGCTGTGGAATCTTTTTTGATGACCTCGCAAATGCTGTCCTGCCGTGTCCCGTCGTCTCTGGTCTACTGCTTGGCCGAATCCCGTGGTGATGACTGCGATGTGATTCACAATAATGGTGTCGCTCAGGACGAAAATGATGCCCGTAGGGCGTGACTAAATTCAGATCGATTGGGCCAGAAATGATGCGTACAAAGAAATGCTGTCACTTGTGGACCCAAACATAAGAAATCCGTCCCGTGGTGACCAAAAACGTTTTCGTTTTTGGGCCAAAAATAAGAAATCCGGCCCGGAGGACCAAAAATGTTGCGGTTTGGAAGCTCTTGAAGAATCTCGAGTTATTCCAAAGACGCTAAGCAGGAAAGGCTGGATTGTATGTAAGAAAAGAAGTGGACTGTATTACTGATATTTGACATGCGTTTATTGAAATTTTAAAGTATTGATCATGATCGGCACGTGCGGATGTATTTGAGGCCATAACGCCCAAAAATTAGTTTTAAAAGAAATCGTGGTCCATTGAAGATGGACGCAGGTAGTCTGAATCAATTTAAATCGTATGACATATTTAAGAATTGTCCAGAAGCCGCGGCTGGAAGGGAAAATGTTTTACGAGAGAACCGCTCGGAGTCTTGTTAGAAACTAAACTAAACCTGTCTCCCGTCGGCCGAGATGACCGGCGGCAGCGTTTGATAAGCGCGTGACGTCATCCGCTCGTGCCGCATTGCAGTAGTCCACTGCGTACAGCTGATAAACAAGTACAAAGTTTAAACAACCCTACTATATCCTTTTTGTAAGCAAAATATCAGTTGTAGAGCAAACATACAATGAATTCTAAAAATTACAAACAATCAGATTTGTGTTAAACTTCCCTTTAGACTGATACCCAGCTGATTTTTCACATTTTTTTTTCAAATTTTCGATCTCATTTTTGGGCCTTGGGATCAAAGTTGTAAAAAAATTCTGATTTTAGTTAAACTTCTCTTATTGTTACACAAGTTTCGATATCAGGTAATTTTTCATTTATGGGGAAATTACAAAACTCCTGATTACTCTACTCTTTCTTTAACAATTGGCTATGTTAGGAAGTTAATGTTTTAAATGTATTTGCCAGGATGCAGAAAATAATGATGAGCGTGGACTGTATGTTAATACATTTATTAATGTTTCGTTACAATTTAATTTGAATTGTAAGATTGGCTAAGTCTGATAAGCATTTGAACCTTGAAAAAAACCACGTCGGTCAAAAAATGTTACATAGTAAATTGAGGCGCGAGTACGCGGCACTCCAAACTACATGAAATGTTGTAGGGCCTAAGGCCTACATAAATTGTCTCGACGACAAAATAAAAATGAAAAAATGACAGGACGAAGCAGAGACGCGTTTACGTCCGCTGCCCGCCGACGTACGTTGCACTGTGTTTTAGCCTGATCGCGATAAGCGTGAGGCAGAGCGTACAGATTAGCCAACCTTTGAATATGAAATTACCACATTACTGTCCAGGCTATAACAGTTTTAGAGCACACAATCGTACAAGAAACACTAAATTTTTAAACATCCGGATTTGGGTTCCAATTTATTTTAGTCTGGGATTTTGATCTCTTTTATAAAAAATTTTGAAATTTCCAAAATGTAACAGTACATTCGGGTATTAGTTAAAATTCTCTTCAATTTCATACCCACATGAATTTTTGCGATTCTACCACCTTTTTTCACCCACTTTTTGGGCCGTGACGTCCAAAAATTATGAGATTTTCAAAAATGAACACTGTATTCAGACAGTGGTTAAAATCATCTTTAACTTGATGCCCCCACATGGGCTTTTGAGAATTTTTCACAATTTTGATACCTTCATATTCTTCCCTCCCACCCTTATTTTGCGGGGAGGGGTCAACCTAAAAAACAAAAGGGTTCTGTAGGGACAAAGTGTGGTCACGCATGCTAAGTTTAAAGAAAAAACCCGGTTGATGCGTCCAAAAGTTATCGTGAGACGTACCCTAAATTGGTAGACAGACAGACAGACATACAGACAGATAGACAGACAGATAGAACAACAAACAGACGGACAAATGCCAAGTGGTCGAGTTAAAAACTGAGAACTCGCTTCGCTCTTTCAATAAAACCCATGGTTTTCGTATAATACAAAACCCTCTTACCATACGATGGTCTAGGGCTTAAAGTAGATATGTATATAGCAGAGGCGGATTTATGTGTAGCCAAAGTAGGCAACTACCTACGGGCGGCAAAATTTGTAAAGGTGAAATTTGTTGGCCGTTATGTTATTTTTATACCTAAGAGATGTTTCAAATGCCGCTCCAATATGTTTCGTCCCAATTTGATAAGAAACTTTTAAAAATATACATACCATTGCTTAGTAACTAGGCTTATTACATAACCAGAATAGTTACTAATTTACTTCTGATCTGTATATGAAGTACATCGTTTATTCATAATTACGTATACATGTATTATGTATGTGATACTTCCATTATATTAATTAATTATTTAACTATTAATTCGTTTACATTCAAATTTCGAACATCCTTTACCGACTCTGTAATTTGACGTGAGTGAATGTCAATAGATGCCACTAGCTGTAGAGCGTAGCATAATATCGTACCCAGCCCTGACCGCCTCCGCGTAAATTTTAGGCGTGGCGTGGTGTAATTCTGCGTAAAGTACAAGTCGCTGATCAATTTTTCTTTACCCCCACCACCGCTCCATTTTGTGTTTGTGTACTTATTAATACATTTTCCTTCAGTTGTTATTCTTTAATTCATTGATTCGGATTGCTGACGAAACATCGGAAATAACATTAATAGTTGCTTTTGTGCTCGCGGTTTATTATTTATTGGTATTTATACTAACATTTATTATAAAAAGTATAATATTTAAACATCCTTTAATACAACACGGTGTAGTGGACACAATTTTGAGGTTACTTGACGGTACTTATATTTTCATATTTATGCGACGCAGAAAATAACGGTAAATAATTCTAATTTATGTATAATACTGTTACTCTATCATAGCCTCATATCGCATGTGTGTCTGTCGTTTATGTTCATCTATCAGACTGATCTTAGAATACGTAAAAGTTTTCTAACTTAATTTTAATTAAAATTTAAGACGCAAACAAACTTTCTCTTCTTATAATATCAGTGTAGATATTGAAGAATTTGAATATTATAAACAGTGTTTTTAGTGTGAATCTTTAGAAAATGCCCAGCTGAACGAGCGTTCTCATGGCTCAGAAGAGTAAAGAATTATCTACGCACGAACATGGGAGAAGACCGTTTGTGTTCATTGTATGTAGAAATCGTTTGTAGAAATGTATTAAGAATAATTGAGAATGTAATTATATAATGTATTTATATAATAATAAGAATTTATATTATAATGTATTATAAAATGTAAGAATAATGTATTTATATATTTATAAAGAACAAATTTTAGGGTATCTGAAAATATGAAGGATTGAATTAAACCCATAAAGGCACCCCCCCCACAGAGATTTGTGGGGGAGCGGCAAATTTATACTGCCTACAGGCGGCAAAATGGTAAATTCGCCTCTGTGTATATGTAGATAACAATATGAATTATTTCATTATCAAATCCGCAAGACAATGACTTGCCAATGAATCAGAAACGTTAACGAAAACAGTGGCCGGATAGTTTTCTTGTTTGTTAATAATGGAAACCGCGAAAGTTTTACGAACGTAATAAAGATAAGTTCACTTCTTGTTAATTTAATTAACTGTGCAGCGCTGCTCTCCACATCAATAGAGTTATCAGCATTAGATGGGGTAGCGCGATAAAGGAGTAAAAGTGTTGCGGCCAAGTAAGAGGGCAACAGAGAGAAAAAACCGATAAAGCATCCACCCCCACCCCGTCGGCTGAGTGGTTTATTATTTCCTTTCAGCGCTTCTGTTTCCGGCTGTTGTAGGCAACTCTGTTTTGGATTCACCGCAGTACTTGAGATTATTTTTAATGAGGTTTGTACACAATCCATTCTGAGGTGGTTTTGTTTTCTGTTTTTCAATACTGACAGTTTTTTAGTGTTTAGTAGTATTGGTTTTAGTGTTTTCTGTTTTTTAGTGTGTGTACAGAGATTGTTGCATAGAATGGCCTCTATGCCATTAAAGGCTGTTTTTAATAAATGAAAAATTCAGACTGATGTTACATTTATTCGCGTGTGTTATGCAGATATATATAATACAGATTATAATAGCAAATTATATATTGTTACGGCATCACAGAACAATCTACGTGTTTGTCGAATGTGCCAGAAGAATCTCGATGTAACGCGTGTGGCGTACGTCCTTGTAGACGCATATGCGAGACGTTTCTCGAAGGCGCCAGCCGCGCGGACTGTGTCAAGGCCGCAAGTAATTACGTCGTAACTATACTAGCGCTAACTAGTAATTTGGGGCGGCATATATACCGGTACTCAACGACGTTCAGTCAGTTCAATGCGAGATATTGGATAGTGCGGTTCGAGAGTTATAGTAGCGATATTACTGTGCGCGTTCAAGTGGTTATTAGTTAAGTGTTGTGTTTTATAATCGGCGGTATAATTTTAATACAATTGTGTTTAATATTGGTGACCTTTTATTGCGTGTGAACAATTTATATTTGATTTGTTGTAGAAGACTGTGTTGTTAATTACGAACTGTTTAACTGTAAAAATTAAAGCTCGTGATTAGTGACTTGATTGGTGTCTTGTACTTATTTTGTTTCCACTGTACCTACGACGAGCGAGTAGACCGTCGTAACAATATTATACTAGTCACCAACTTGGTAAATTTTGGAAAAGCGAATTATATTGTGTTATAACCTACAGAGTGGCTGATAGTTGATAGGCCATTTAGTACTTTTTGTTAATGTGATTCAGAGATATTTTTAACTTCACTGCACATCCACGTAAATGATGAGATTGTTGTAACTCTTGTGGCTTACTGTTATGTTTTTACTATGTGTTTCTGATGTTTTTGACATTATTTGTTGTGCTATAACGTGCACTCTAATTTTCATTTCCTGAGTTTCGCAACTGATTCGTCTAACCAAAATGGAATCAATAATTTAATATTAAACCTATGTCAGTTTCTTTACTCCTATAAAAACTTAAATTAGTATTCGCAAAGGGAGATAGACCTATAAATTCTCGTGTTTCTTATTTCTTTTTAAACATTAACAACTTAATAAAGTCACAGTGTAAAGTAACACTGTTAATACTTTTAGTTTCCCTTTATTTGTTATAACAAATTATATAATACAGGTATACGTATAATAGGTATATAATAACAGGTATTTATACGTGTTATTTTTTGAACAGTTTTGTTCGTACCTGTTATTTTCAAATACTAATTTAGCACACCTCTACGGAGTACACCTTTCCTATAAATTTACCAAAAAGTCTATGCCAGTATACTTATCGTGTACGCGAGAACAGATTCTGCCATCAAGATTGAGTAGCATCCCTTGATTGATTGACGCGTGATCACGAAGTTTTTTGATGAAGGAAGACAGAATTGCCAGCAAATATTTGTGGCCAGGCAATTACCTGCATGCAATAAGTATCCGTTTTGCTTCTTGAACGATAAGCGTATGACACAAATCACCATGCTTTGGGTGCATTAAGACGGATATTTTTATGAGGAAACGGCAACACGACGGATATACTTAACTCGATTGAATAAAAATATTACAAATGATGTAAAAAGGAAAATATACAAAACGGTAGTAGAAAGTGAGAGATGTCAAGGAAAAATGAGGAGAATCTAAAAGCGATGGTGACGGGCTTCTGGACGAAGACTTGTTGTATAAATATAAAGATATTAGGGTTAGAAGTTAGACGATTAGAGGAGAAGTAGCAGTCGCGAAAAATATTTTGGACTCAATGACGTTGGTCGTCTAAAATGGCTTGTACATCTATGAAGGGTGGCCATCTAAAATGTAAACAAACTATGGCATTGGACACCAGCCCAGCGGAGGAAATTTTGTAATTTTGTAAATTTCCGCTAAGGAAAATTAGCGTTAAAGGACTTTCACTTTCATTTTTCTGCTTTGTTTTCACTTATTTCATTAATAGCCAGTATACTTCCTGAGCTGCAGAACGCGTTCACTATTCTGAACGCAGCACATTTATTGTTACATAAATTTCGATATTAAATAATTTTTCAATTATTGAAAAATTAAAAAAAATACAGATTTCTTTACCACTTCTGTAGTAATGCAATTAATGTAGAACACGCAAACATAAAATAGACACTAAAAATTAGAAACGTTCGGATTCCGGTTACAATATCTTCTGGTCTGCCACCTGCTGGATTGTTACAAATTTTTTTTAAAATGTTTTATCTGTTTTTTGGCGGTTAATTTTTTTTTTAATTTGATACCCACATGAATTTTTGTGATTTTTATCTAAATTTTTATCCACTTTTTGGGCCCTGGCATCAATAAATTTTGAAATTTTCAAATATGAACACCATATTTACAAATTACAATGGTGGATAATTGGATGGTCGATTACAATGTGGATAATTTACAGAAGACAATGGTGGGGTCAACTGCAAAGGATGACAGAGGACCGACTGCCGAAAGCGGCACTGAACTATAAAGCCACTGATAGAAGAGACGTCGGTCGTCCGAGGATGAGATGGGTGCCGGAACAGGTTTATATAACATAATCCTTGAAGATGAGAAGAAGAAGAAGGAGAAGAACGCCATATTCAGTTTTGATTTAAATCCCCTTTAATTTGATCCCCGAGCGATTTTTTTCAATATTTGAGCCGCTCCCACCCCCCCTAATTTTGGAGGGATAAATCTGAAAAACATTAGGGTTCTGTAGGGTAAAAGTATGAATGCACAAGCCAAGTTTTACGAAAATCGGCGTTCAAAAGTTATTGTGAGACACCAGAGAGACAGACAGATAGATCGACAGACAACTGCCAAACGGTAGAGTAAACACTGAGAACTCGTTTATATCACACAAAACTTTTCGTGTACAGGGGGCCGTTACACTTGAAGATTCCTGATCACGTTACACTTGAAGACAAAAACGAGTAACACAGTTGTTCTGTTGTGTGATTAAACCATAGTGACTTCGCCTCTACAACCTTAGAGCCGACAGAGGGTAGAGACATTCGATCGACTTAGGTAATTTTAAATATTTAAGAATACTTTTACTCAATAATATAAAAACTCTGGGCGAGCTATTTACGACGTTTAATTTTTAAAGAGCAGAAATAGATCGAAGGCACAAAAGCCAGCTAGAAACGGACACAGGCGAGCACGCGCGCGCGCGCGCGCGCTCACAACTCATTCACTATTCTTCTGCTCGGCGTGACCCAGAAACGACGAAACGTGTTAACAAAGAGTCCGTCCATTAGTAATACAGTCAGCAGTTGTCCCATTTAAATGACTGTTTCCGTATTAGCTGACTGTTCATTTAGTGACTAATTTTGTATCTCACTTAACAAATGTATGTTCCGCTGTTTATTTTTCTATCCTTCATTCACGTTAAGCCTCCCTATCTCTTGTTTTGTAATCGTATGTCTTTGTATAGTTTGGTGAGTCACGAGAGGACGTACCTTAACTACAAAAGGTATCGCGTGGACTGTAGAATAAAAACAACTGGAACGTTAATCTCATCGCTTTGATCATCAGAGTTTGGGCAACGAACGAAAGAGCCAGTGGTAACAATCGTAGACTAAACTGCAAAAGAATAGAGGCTCTGGTTGGCAAGACTAGAGTACATAAGGAGTGGTACGTTAGAAAGAACAAAAGTCATGTGGTAGGGAAACGTATTAAGAATGCTGAAACACTTGGCTATGGACGAGGAAATGTCGTGGGGTTATTGGTCAATTTACCCAACTCCACGTAGACGAATTTACGGAAAACTGAAATTATAGGTTTTCAACTGCAATGATAAATCATAGAATTATTCAACTGTTTTGCTAGGTTAGTTTTTATTATTAATAGATTTTTCCAACTTTGTTGTGTTTACTTGGTGAACTGCTACTTGTCATGTTCCGGACAAGGCCTTTCAGTTATGTTTCTAAAATCTTCTTCCGGTATGGACCGCGTCAAAAATGTCTTGTATGACAACGTTTCACTCATATTACAATGAGTATCCTCAGGTCTAGTGACAAAAACGCCGGCAAGCGAACTCAGTTATATATAGTGTAGAAGTGGCGATGAGTGGTCCGGTAAGTGGACCCTGCCGTGTAGGCGTTACGCTGTGTGCGTTGTTTGTGCGGTCAGTCAACCCGCGTGCAGTCAAACCAGAAAGTAAAGGATACCAAGTTGTACTAAGCGTGGTGGTTTCTCTTTTGAAGTTATTCTTGTGTTTATTAATTTCTATTGCTTCTAGGATCAATCTGTCATAATACCTATTACATGATCTTATTACAGATGCGTCTTCGAAGTTTACCATGTGATTCGTTAAGGCTGAATGCTCAGCAATTGCAGACTTTTCAACTGCCGAGTTCTTCGAATGTCTAACATGTTCTTGCACTCTTGTGGAAATCAGTCGGTCCGTCTGGCCAATGTAATATTTTCCGCAACTGCATGGAATTTTGTAAATACCTTCAGTGTTGAACGGGATTCTATCTTTGACTGGCTTTAAAAATTGTGACAACTTCTTATGTAGTAAAAACACTGTTTTAATCCCGTATTTCTTCAACATACTGCTAATTTTGTCTGCGGTGCCTTTACGTACGGTAAGAATGCTTAGTGGTTATTATCGTCTGCTGTAGTTGTTTCTGAAGGTTTTCGGTTTTCTTAAATGCTTTACGTATGGCGTCCCTGTTGTATCCGTTCCTTTCAAGAGCGTCCGTTAGGTGCTTTTTCTCCTCGAGGAAATGTTCGTCATCAGATACCCTCTTTTTGACGCGGTCCATACCGGAAGAAGATTTTAGAAACATGATGGACACCGGCCGCGGAAGCCTACGTGAGAACGAGGCCTTTCAGTGTTTTCACCATTTTCAAGTCCTAAACCACGACCTTGAAAATGGTGGTGTTTAGGACTTGAAAGTGGTGGAAACACTGAAAGGCCTCGTCCGAAACATGACAAGTAGCAGTTTAACAAGTAAACACGACATAGTTGGAATTACAGACTCTGCTAATTCAAATAACGAGATGAATAATAGATTTTTTAATTGATTACATAGCTTTTAAAAAGAAAAATTTGAAAAGAAAAATAGAAATCAATAAAAAATTTATAATGTTTTTTAAACATCATTAGACTTGGGTAGTTTTACCACTGACCCTTCGATGTGTTTAGTTGTTACTGATTTTATTTTCTAAAAATAAAAACGAGACGTCGGTAGTCGTTTTTAAGCAACAATTCTACAAAATTAAATATATAAATTTGGTTCATAAAATTATGTTGGTTCCCGGGCAAGATTACGCCTCCAGTATTATATACGTTTCACTCCCAGGACGACGTAGCCTGTGAAACGATTGACTAGGATAACGTCGTGGGGTGAAGCATAATGGTGGACACACTACTTGCTCTGTACGCTGTCCGACTAGCATAGACAGCCTACGCTGCTTGACTCATATAAGCTACTTCGGTAGTACAAAAAGGAAGCAGTATCCTGGTCATAGTTATTATCATTATTGGGTCAGCATACTTCTTATGTGGCACCATCTTACTCATATAAAAACTGCTGAGATTCTTATATACCTCCTTATAGGGTGTTCCTAACCGGATGGCGCATAAGGGATTGGAAGATCCTTACCCTCGCACGCGCACTCACAACCGGCACGGCCCATGCAGGCACGACCCGGGCGGTTCAGATGTGAGTATACGGTCCAATTCCAAAATATACAATTTTTAATTTACCTTATAATCCAAATCAAACCATAATTTTTTAATCTCCGAGAAACTGTGAAGAAAATGAGTCCAAACAACACATAACTGCAATAAATATGAGTATCATATTTTGGGGATTTCTAAAGCAAACTCAGAATTGGGGTACTTAATACAGATTTTATTATAAAGTAATAAGTATGCTGGTGATATCTTGATGATTGTAATCAAAAATTTATTTACACTTTACATTCATGGTGTAAAATTACGTCGGTAATATGAAAATTTGTAGTTTTTCTACAATAACAAATGCTATCTTTATCGATGCTAAACTACCGCATAAACGAAATCTCAAAAACTAGCATAAGTATAATTATTGAGAAATACCCTTCTTCTTCTTCTTCTTCTTCTTCTTCTTCTTCTTCTTCTTCTTCTTCTTCTTCTTCTTCTTCTTCTTCTTCTTCTTCTTCTTCTCCCAGGATTAGGTTATATAAACCTGTTCCGGCACCAACCTCATCCTCAGACGACTCACGTCTCTTCCACCAATGCCTTTATAGTTCAGTGCCGCTTTCGGCAATCGATCCTCTGTCATCCTTTGCAGATAATCCTGCAAATTGAATAAATTCTGTCTTCTGTAAATTGAAGTAATTTCATTTATGTCCTTTACTTCGAGTTCTGCTCTGATATGTTCATTCCTTATTCTATCTTGCAATGTATAATTTAAAGTATTTCGAAGAAACTGCATTTCAGCACTCTGAATCTTGCCGCATTCCTTTTTTACCATGACCCACGTCTCACTCGCATAAATCAACGTGGGTATTGCAATTGTCTTATTGTGGGTATTGTAATCCTTTTGCTGTGTCTTGTTTTATTTCTAAGATTTCTATGAATCGTACCACAAATACTCCTAAATTTATTTAGCTTCTCTTTTATATCATATTCAGATTCATAGCTTACTGCACAGCCGAGATATTTGAAACGGCTCACTTGTTCTAAAGTGCTGTTGTTTATAACTATCTTGGTCCTCATTGGATTTAGACCTTTAAAGGCCATGGTTTTTCTCTTTCTTAATGAAATTGTCAGTGAGTATTCTCTTGCCACTTCTTGTAATTGAAACATAGCTGTTTTTAAATCATCCTCCCAATCAATTGTAATTTTGTAATTTTAAAAAACAACAAAAATCGATTGAGGTATCAGAATAAAGGTTATTTGAATCCAAACCTGAATGTAGCGTTAACATGAAAATGTTTTTAATTTTATGGGCAAGACGGGTCAAAAACGGTACTCAAAATTTAAGTAATGACAAAATTCTGAATTAAAACTTGTGTATGGCTTTAGCGAAAATCTAAGTAAAATGTGAAGCGGATAAATAATCACGCAGATTACAAAACTGTAAACACAAAACAGAAATTTCCTGTTATTTCTGAATTCACTAAAAAAATATATGTAGCGAAGAGGTGCTAATAGAAGGGTAGAACGCTTTAGAGAAACTAAATTGGAAATATCATAAGGGCAAGTGAACTACGAACATCGGAAGGAGAGGAAAAGAGACCGCAGGTTGCATAGTGTGGTGACATAGTGTATCGTACAGAGAGATGAAAACTAAAGATCGGAATATACATGAATGGAGACGCCGCTGATGACAGTTACTATCGAATGAAGCAAAGGAACGCTCACGCTCACTGCTAGTGGAAACCTATCACATCAGAGACACTTAGTGTATTCTGACACAAAATGTAAAGATTTAGTAATAACGGGTCAACGGTTGTGTAACAATATATGCTTTAGTGTTTTCGAGTGTCTTTCGAATATGAATTTTATTATTATTATTATTATTATTATTCCGGCTGTACAATGTTTACACATTTTCCGGAACCAAAGATTATACAGAAGTGATTGAATTCTCATCTTGCACTGCTGCTTGTCCATCCAAAGATCTTCTTCAATTTCTCTTTCCCTCAATATAGTCTGAATTTCTTCTATCTAGGTGATAGGTGGTCTTCCTCTTTTCCTTCTTCCTGGTGGCGTCCATTTCATAACTGTCCTTGGCAATCTTTCCTGTGCCATTCTTTTCGTATATCCATACCACTGTATTTTTTTGTTTGGATAAAATCAACAATTTAATTTTTCACATTCGTTCTGTCCTTAACGACTTCATTTCTAACTTTCTCACGTCTGGATACTCTTGCCGAACGTCTCCAAAAGTCCATCTCTGCTGTCATTAATTTTGTTCTTGTGTATTTATTAGTAGTCCAAAGTCGTAAGTCATTATACTTCTAACAATGGTTTTTAAATATGTTGGTTATTAGTTTATTAATTTAGTTAAATAATCAAAACACATTTAAACCTCTATTTTACAGATATCCGATTTTTCAGACTTAGTTAAAAAGCATTCACGTTTTAATACAATGCTTTACAAGAACCGCTGTTTTCTGTCCACAGAGACGAGGACTGAAGAAGGCAGCAGTTTGCCCCAATACCGCGGCAAAAACTTTCCGATGTCCAAAAAGCTGTGAAGTCGGTAATTGATTGTGTTGGTAGCACAACAGATGAGCAGCTACGCGAATACTATCACCACACTAGAAGTGTGAGGGATGTTTCAATTCGGAGGCAATTCAGATATATTCTCAACTAAAAAAGGATTAGTGTCTTCAGCGAAGACCAGGAATATCTCGTTCAACGAATGTTGAGAGTGACAGTCGATACACTAATAACTCCAATAAAAAAACAGAATTATCACTGTTGCACACCACTATAGAAAAATTATTCCAATTAGCGCTTTCAAGTTTCACAGCTCATCGTTAGATCGGAAATAACAATAATCTTATACTAACAAAATTGGAAATAAAAAGAATAAAAGTAAGATTATTGTTATTTCCGATCTGACGATGAGCTGTGAAGCGTGAAAGCGCTAAACGGAATAATTTTTCTATAGTGGTGTGCAACAGATAGTATAATTCTGTTTGTGATTATAACCACTAACACAACTTTCTTAATTACATTACTAATAAAAAAGTCGAACAGTTTTTTAATATAGGGTCTACATTATCAGAATGACTTTCATAAACGTCAAGTCATAAAAATTTGTATAAGTATACTACATTATCGTAATTTTTCGATTTATGATATTTTGTGATGTCTTGTGTATTTAACAGTATTCTTTACAGTTTTCATATTTATAAATAGAGTAATGTTTGACATTTGAGCGAGCGAAGCGGATTCTCAGTTTTGACTCGACCGTTTGATGTTTGTCTGTCTTTTGAACGCATCAACCGATTTTCTTAAAAATTAGCATGCGCCCCCGTACGTTTACCCTAAAAACCCTATTGTTTTTGAGAGTGACCCCTCAACGGGGTCAAAATTGTAAAAAATCGCAAAAGCTCGTGTTGGGTATCAAATTAAAGGGAATTTAAACCACAATATAAATATCATTTTCATTAAAAAAATTTCAAACCTTTTTGGACGTAAGGTCCGAAAAAGTGGGTTAAAATTTTGATCAAACCGTAAAAAACCATGTGGGATATCAAATTAAATAAAATGTAATCCAAAATCTGAATACAGTGCTTATTTTTAAAATTAACTTAATTTTTGGGACTCGTGGCGCACATAAGTAACCAAAAATTTGAGAAAAATTACAAAAATCCAGCCAGGTATCAGAATAAAGGTCTGAATGTAGCGTTATCATGAGAATGTTTTTAATTTTATGGGCACACGGGCCAAAAGTGGAACTCAAAATTTTAAGGAAATTGTAAAAGTCAATGTGGGAGATCAAGTAAAGAGGAATTTTATTCGAAATACAATTTCGATATCTTAGTAATTTCACAGAATTAATACCTCTCAGCACTCAGTTGTCTAATATTGAAATTCACCTAATAACAAATGTATGTCATTCAACATTGTGAGCACGGTCTGCAGCTCAGGGAGCATACTAGTTAATGTATAACCTGAAAAACATAATTAGACTAGTTTTTTAAACATAAAACAATTTTTTTTACCTTTGTTTAAGAATGTTCGTTTTTATGCAATGGCCTTATAGTCCATAAAATCGAGGTTTATCTGCATATAACCGTATCAATGGAATCACCCTACAGTAAACAAAAAAAGAAAGTAACAAATGGTTTGTTTTGTGTGTTGCAGGTATGTTGCACTGAAGGATCTACTAATTCGAAGATCTTATTGGTTAACGCTGAGGTGGGTGAGTAGCCTACACGCTGTCAGACAGTAACAGTGTTTGTGGAGATCCTCATTGTGGAGTATATTATGAGTGTATCGAATACTTACCGTATTTCAGAATTAAAATGTCCTTCAAACCGTATCAGAATAGCGCAGCCATGGAAGCTCCGTGAGTACTAAAACCAGACAGCGACAGTTTTCAACCGAAACACAATAATCGTGATTGACAATAAAATTACAGCACAATACTTTTTTTTGAGTTACAATACTATTGAGTTAAATACTATTACTACTACTAGTTAAATACTATTAAGTTTATGAATGTATTACAAACCACCTGAAAATATTCAGTGTTTCCAAAATAAAGTGCCAAACTTGGGAAAACGCTTCTACTCGTTAAACTATAGCAAAAATGTCCAATAAATATATGTCGAAAAAAGCTTTGTTTCTGTCTGTGCTTTTTTATGTGTTAAAAAAAGTTAATTTCTGCCTGACGAAATGAGGTGTGGAGTTGAAATTTGTTATACACAGTATGTTTACGATTGCTTCTATAAAAAACTTCAAAACATTATCTTGAAAACTTTTTAAGTGGCGGCTGATTGAAACGTTTAAATCAAAATTTCAAAAAAATCATCATCATCTTCAAGGATTAAACCAAGGATGGTTTGTTCCGGTCTCAAACAGGCAAAGATTACAGCTGGTCACTCCAGCGCTTCCTCGGACGTCCCGCACCTCTCCGTCCCCTCGGCTTATAGTTCCATAGTTGTTTGGGGATGCGGCAGTCATCCATTCGGCAAATATGTTCCCACCAATTCAGCCGATACTGGGCGATCCTGTCGAGTATACTCATAATATTCAGTTCCTGCCGTATATCTGTGTTTCATCTTTGGTCATGGAGAGTATATCCTGCCACGTGCCTGAGAAATCGAATTTCAGCCGCTTGGATGCGACTGGCCTGGCCTTTCGTTAAAGTCCAATTCTCAGACCCATGAAGAAGCGTGGGAAGGGCCATCACCTTGTAGAATTTTAGGAGTGTTCTTTTACTTGCTGACTTAAGAGTTCGCCTAATGGTCCCGCACATAAAGTTGAACTTAAGCAACTTATTCACCACGTCGTTGCTTGCATTGTAAGACACACTGTAGCCCAGGTATTTAAACTGCTAACTTGTTCCAGGACAGTACCATCTATAACAGTTTTTTCCCGTACTGTATCAGTTCCACGAAAATCATCTCCTTGGTCTTAAGTGTGGTTTGCAGATTCGATTTAACAAATTTATACCCATTCAAAAACATCAATACTTAAAAAAACCTTATAACATAAAAAATTACCGCATTTATTCGTAATCTAATGGTATCTTCTTGGTTTGGAATCCGGATACAAAATAACGGAGATATTACTTTTTTTATAAGAAACCGTTGTCCTATTTATAGTTTGGGTTGTTTTGTTATAAGAGAAATGCACTTTTTCCGTTACTTTTTATCCGAATTCCATAAACAAGGTACAATTGGATTGTAATAATGGGCTAATGTCTAATATAAGAACTTTTTTTTGTTGTAAGGACTGATGTTTGTGATTTTTAATTTAAAATTAGAAATTCCAGTCAGCCTCCATTTTCAAAATTTTTAATGTAATACTTTCATTTGTTTTTCACTTATAGTAGTGTCACTGAAGGAAAAAATTCAAATTAAGTGGCTTCTACGAGATTTTTTGCATAAGGCTAGATAAAAGGGTGAGAAACAATTTAAAAAAAAGTTTACATAAATTCCGTCGCGGTTTTTCGAAAAAGAGGAGGGGGAAGGTACAAAAAATTAGTTTTTTTCAATTATCTTGAAAAATAACAAATTTACGAAAAAAGGACAAATTATAAAAATTAAAGAGCATTAGATTCTCTAAAAAAAAGCTATTTATCATTTGCTTTGTCAGGCCAATACTTTGTGAGAAAAATGAAATTCAAATATTAGAAAAAAATTGATTGCCGGAGTCCGCCCCGATGAGCGGGAAGGCTAATTTTTTCTGACATTGCAACATACAAATTTTAATAAAATCCGTTATAATAGTCGTAGAGACAAAATCAAAAAGCACTTTAAAGCTAAATGTTTGTACTTTTACGTATAATGAAAAGAAAATAATTAAATTATTAATAAATACTTAAAATAAAGTAATAACGTTTTTGTTTTTTATTTTTTCAACTAATGCATAAACATATTAACAATTTATTACAAATGTATTTACATTAAAAAAAACTTCACAATATGAACTTTACATACCTATATAGGTCTTCGAAAAAATAATAAAAATTAGTATTGATTTATTGGCATAAAATGAGCGAGTTTTAAAATTTATCATTGTTTTGAGTTCGCAAGTATAGGCCTACATAATTTTCTTAACTTAAAATTTCTACAGAAATTTTCAAAATAAATATTTTTTAACAAAATTACGAACAAGTATTGGTCAAAGTGTCTTCTATAAGACTGCGGTGTAAAGAATTGTTAAAATTTAGTTAAATTTAAATAAATGTAACTTTTATTAATAAATGTAAAAATATGTCCATTGCGCGTATTAATATTAATAGTTAAAAACTAAAAAAAAAGTATTAAAATGTAACTATTGTACGTAAAACTACAATATTTGAGGTTTCTCTTGTACATAGTGAGAATTTATATCCGTGCATGGGTATAAAAAGAACAGACCCTGAAAGTTGAAGAATTTTAGGGAGAGCGAGGACAGCTGGCACATTACATGCGCCATACAGATGCGCGGTAAGCCGACACAAATCTTGTATGTTTTAGTGTTGTGTTAGTGTGTAAACCGTTGCCGGATCGACTGTTATTTTATTTCGGAGCACGTGTAGTGTTTATTTTTTGAAATTATCGCAACTTCTTAATTAATTTTTGAAAATAAGAAGGTTTTGTATATTAAACAAAAAAATTGCATGTCTATTAAATAAACATGCAATTTTATGTGGAAATCCACATTGTGAAAAATTTGGCCAATTTTGAATTAATTTTTCTACTAAAATTATCGCCCTGACAAAAAAAATGTTAATAACCTTTCTCATGCAGAATTTTATGCTCTTTCTTTTTGGTCTTTTGTATTTGTCTTATAAATTTAATATTTTGTAAGATAATTACGAAAAATGAATTTTGTGTACCTTCCCCCTCCATTTTACCGAAAACCCGCTACTGAATTTTTGTAAACTTTTTTTAAAATTTTTTCTTACCTTTTTATCTAGCCCTATGCAAAAAATCTCGTAGAATCCACTTAATTTGAAATTTCTATTTTTTTTCTGCTTCAGTGACTGTACTATTATAAGAAATGGTAAATACTGCGTAGCCTATACTGAATTTCAATCCGCATCTCATTTCAGTCGGCAAGAATTAATTTTAAAAAAAGTTTTTTTAAAGACAGACGAATTATTTTTCGGCAATGCTTTCCTGAAGTTAGGCACTATCTTTTGCAAAGATAATTTTTTTTCAGTTTAGTGACACAAACTAATAGGTTTCATTTTAAAATTAACGAAATAAAATTAAAAAATTTTAAAAGCCCATGGCTTTTGGGGGAAGTTTCCAGTCAGATCAAAAACTATTCTTGAGGGAACAGTTTTGAAACAAGTCTATGGCTTCAATTACCTAGGTTGCACTATCAGTATTGGGAATGACACAGGCCGAGATCACTACAAAAATATCGAGGTTTCAGATGACGTGTGGTGTCATACATTGAACGTTGAGTAAAAAGGCAAGGAAAGAGACAAGTCTTAAATCTTATAAAACAATGGCAGTGCCTGTTTCACTATATGGATGTGAAACATGGGTCAGATTAAAAATCTGATTCAAACATAAATGAAGTTTTTGAGAAGAACAAAGGGTCGCACGAGACAGGATCGTTTACGCAACGAGGATATTAGAGAACAGCTACTACAGGTATTCTCCATAAATGATAAAAGCCAGACATATCGCAAGGAATGATTACAGCATCTGGACAGAATGGAGGATGGACGACTACCTAAGGTTGCGTTTCGATATAGACCCTTTGGTACAAGAGACGCAGGGAGACAAGGAACGTGATGGAGAAATACTCTGTGAAGACGGAACAGGCAAAGTGCCTACTCCGTGAGGTGGAGAAGAAGAAGAAGTTGACATGGAGTTACCGGCAGGTCCGCAGTGGTTTGTTACCTCGTTGCGTAAACAAAAACACAACGTCAGCGACAACACTGTGAAACGACACTGTCCGTATAAACAGGAAACGCAAAGTCCACTCCATTGTTGACAACGAAACCACTTCCGCCATAGTGGATTTTGCTGTCCGCGGCAGGTACGCACATCTCGTATTTTCCGTCTATTTACATACCAACAAGAATATACGAATCAGCAATTTATGTCGCGAATGAATCGTAATGTAACGGAACGTTCACTCTTAGCAGGTCACAATTCTTCGTCGTTTTTGTTTCTTTATACAACATACCGGTAGCGCTATGTTTTCTTTCTGTTGTTCTTACAAACGTTTGACCTACTAGACTGCCAAATATGAGGCCGTCGCTGAGTAGTGTTACAGAAGAGCAAGGTAAAAGTGTTTAATACGATTTTGCAGTCAATACAGACGAGGACGGCATACCGCGTGCAATAGTAACGGTTACTAAACTATTTCGGCTAAATTCCTAACAGAAATTCGAGTCAATGAACAGTGGACCGTGGTCAGTTGCGACCCAATCCTATAAAACCCGGTCAGTTGCGACCGAGATGGAAATTTGAACCCAGTCAGTTGCGATCAGTTGCATTTTCATGTTATTATAATAATACAGAAATTACCATTATAATTCTATTCATTCCTAGCCTAATCTAACCTGACCTAACCTAACCTGACATGACCTGGTCTTACCTGACCTAACCTAACTTGACCTAACCCAACCTAATCTAACGAAACAAAAATATTGGAAGAAAGATGTTACTTGCACAAATTAAAAGTCGCACAAATCTCATCGAAGTTCAGAATAGGGACGTTTATAATGACAGAATCGGTCAGTAAGTGAAAGTGCGGGGCGCAAGAACAGGTAAAAACGTTGTTGTTTCGTCGCGACTGACCGAGACCGATGGCGGTCCGTACCTAATTTACATGATTTTCTTAGGTCTACACGTTTCCATATTACATTGAGGAAAGTTCAATGTCTACCAATCGTCATTAGTAACATAATAACACCGGATCTAGCATCAGTATGTTATTTTTTCATATGTATATATCATGATAAAAACTTAACTGGAGAGGTCAGTCGAGAGTACAAATTGATCAACATCTTTGAGATATACTAGCTGCTACGAAGATGATCCCATTGGGCTCTGGACAATCACAGCGTATGTGGCTAAACACATACAGTATGTTTACCCATAATGTAAACCCATATGGATTTACGGGGTGTCCACCACCAACAGATGCAGAATGGAAAGATTCCAATCTAAAACCCTCCGTTCGTTGTCGGGATCTCCTTGGTTTGTCAGGCCAGATGTAATTCGAGGAGGTCTTCGAGTTACTACCCGTTTGTCCGGCCGTTAGCTGTAACTCTCTTTGCTCTAACTGCGACCTCATCCTTCCCTTACCTACGGACCATCAGCACCACACAACCACCTCCACCGATCCGGGTCAAACGACCTCGGGCGATTCTTGATGACCCGCCATAAAGACATACTTAATTTTTAAAGAATTTAACATCAGTCCCAGCCCCTGAGTTAACCTCCGAAGCTGTCCTTTCTTCCAACCGCGCTGCTTGCGACTGTTACGCCTGTCACTGGCACGGAGGCTCTCTGCCTCGCGGAGAGCGACCGACGCTTTATGGTGTCCACCAGCTGAGCTTGAGACAGGCGACACCCATCGCCTGAATCATTTCCAGCGGCAGTGCCAAACACCAAAGTCTTCTTCCCCCGCCTTCTACGAAAAACGTGTCGGCGGTTGTCCATTCCAGTTTTAGGCAGCCGTTTACTGTACCAGCACTAAGTTTATCTCACGTGGCAGCCACTGGGCTCGACCCAGATGTGGAATCATTTCCCCAGGAGCAAAGACACCCCGCTACCTAATGCAATGCAATGCAATGAGTTACGGGGCTTTGCCAGGAAATCGTTCATTGCCATTCACCAAACGCCGCAAGCCAAAATAATGCATCCAACGACAGACGATGTTTGGTTTGTTTGGAACGACACAGTTTACAACGAAATTAGGACAGCATTCATCACTGATATAATACAGTACAAGAGAGAAGTAGTAGCAAACAGCACAGACGACTGGAGATACCAGACCAATTCATTCCGGGGGAGATGAGGGGGATCAATCCCCCTCCCCCCAAAACTAGTAAAAATTTCTAAACCACTTGCGTGTGTTGAAAGAAGCCTTATAAATAACTGTAAAAATAAAAGGAATTACAGTTAGGAACGTACTGAAAGGAATTACAATTACTAAAGGAATTACAAAAGGATCGAATTGAAATAAACTGTTTGGCATTCGCAGACGACTTTGCTATACTTTCTGAACACCTGACATCTGCAGTAACACAAGTTAATTTTTTAGAGGACATAGCCAATAGAACAGGCTTAAAAATTTTTGCAGAAAAAACCAAATTTCTCACAATAATTAAAAACGCGCCAAAATTCCTGGTAACAGATATTGGTCGAATAGAGAGGGTTCGAAAATTTAAGTATCTCGGAGAAATAATTCAAGAGAATGGTTTAGAAAAATCTGCTATAGAAGAAAGGATTCATAAGATGGAAAGGGCATATGGTATAATTAAAGATATTTACAATAAAAAGTGCAAATATCATTTTTTAGCTTATCTAAAAATGCAAAAATAAGGCATTACAGTACAGTAGTGAAGCCAGAATGCCTATATGCAAGTGAATGTCTAGCACTAAATTATAATTTAGACAAACTAGAAATATTGGAAGACGAATTATTAGGAAAATATTAGTCCCACGAAAAACTTCAGAAGTTTGGGAATTAAGAAGTAATGATGAAGTATATCAAAGTATAGAAAATATAACAGAAACAATGAGAAAAAGAAGACTATTATTTTTTGGAAATTTATATAGAATGGACGACAATAGGTTGACAAAGCAAACCTTCAAATATCTGTTGGGGAAGAAGTCAACATCAAGTTGGATTAAAGAAGTCCAAAAGGATTCAGAAAAAAATAATATACACGCAGAAGAAACAATTGTCGGAGAAATTTTTCGGGCAAAAGTGTTGAAAATGGAGGGAGTCCAGGGTAGGAGAGATAAAAACGCAGGTTCAAAGTTGACTGAAGACAGGAAGAAGAGACACAGTGAGAAGATGAAAGAATATTGGAAAAAAAGAAAAGAACAAAGAGTAAAGAATTGATATTGACACGTAGTCCTTAGATGGCCGATAAAAAAAAAGGAATTACAATAGTTGTAAATTAAAGTCATAGTTCTCTTAATAATGACAGTCACACAACATCGGGTAAATAATGTACTATTTGCAGTTAAAAAAAAAATGAATTGCACGTGCGTCAGGAAATGAAGGCAGAGCCTACTATTAATGTACCTTTCATTTTCTTGCACAGACACACTGTCCCAGATAGTTGTCTACATCATAACTCCTCTAGTCTAATATCTCTGTGCACACTTTTGTACAGGTAAACCAGCAGTTTCTTGACTTTAATTCGGAAAAAAGAAAAGATTTTATTGCTGCATTTCACGCGACAATTAACGTGCTTTAACACGAACTGTAAGTAGCTTAAAACATTCTTGGGATAACGTCCTTGAATTTACTTGCGAATCTGTTATAAAACTGGGGTTTTCAAAATATCTTCAGAAAAACTCATTTTTACAAGAGTTATTAAGAAAACAAATTACAAATTACAGTGACACCTTATCACATTAGATTTGTCACCTTTAATTTGATTAACAATTGATCAAGATAGAATATTTTCAAATCATCGCTTTTTTTCAACCCTTCTACTTCCTGTTGGTTTACTCAAAAACTTTGAAATACAACGAATTTATGAAACGTATTTATAAAATTATATGGGGAGAATCCACAAATGGGGAGGTCCACAAATCGAAAGTCGTCTTATAAGAGTTCTTATAAATATTCTCTCCCCGAAACTTGTCAGTTTCTGTTATAATCGCGCCATTGAATCTGTACAAATCTGTTTGTTTACATTACACCTAATTATTAAAAAAACGACATTAATCTTCATCTGGCGTTTAAACAGGCAAAAATATATTACATATTATTCTAGAATATACGTAGAAGAGATTAATGAAGTAAAGTTAGCGTTAGGGAAGACGATATCCCGTGGGGAGTTCGAGATGCCCGTGAACTGGGAACAATGGAGGGATAGAGGGTTGGAATTTATGATTCGTCGTGCAGACGTTTCGTATATAATGTACGGCCCGTGTTCTGCTTCCGTTTTAGCCCTTTTGTGAATGCTCCAGTGACCCTTTTCCCTTCGGTGCGATAGAGAGCAACGGCGCTCAACGACCTACTTTTACTTTGTAGTCGTGCTTGAAGGAAGGGAGGGCGATCGTTGCTGCCCACTTAAATAAAAGTGGCAGCGTCAGGGGTTGGAACGGAAACAGCAGAAATTATGTAGCGTATAAAGCTGCACCCTTCTGGCTTGCGTACGCGTGTTTGCCAAGCGGTGTTCTGTTCTTATTAAAGACAAATATCAATAGACGCGAGTCTGCACGGTATTTGTTCCCTTCCTTTCGTTGAATTACTTTCTCCCCTCATTCGACTGTTGACAATATACTAAATATTATCACACAGTTGCACGAAGAGCAAAAGAGACCTTTCAAGAACTCAAAGGTGAAGCAGGAGAGATAGAATTACAGGTGAATACAGATAAAGTTATGATTACCACTCGAACGAAAACTAGGAAAGCTGAACAGTTTGAAATCGAACCGCTAAACATGGAAATAGTTAATCGGTTTAAATATTTGGGATGTTGGACTGCAGAAAATAATGAAAAAATAAATGAAATAAGGAAAAGGATACAGGCCGCAAATAGAGCATATGCGTCGTTGACAACTATATTCAAGACAAGGAATATCCACCGTCAGTCCAAGGTCACATTATACAAAGTTATGATTAGGCCGGTGATAACGTATGGCAGCGAGACTTGGACTCTGTACAAACAAGCCGCTAACATAGTCAATACTTTTGAAAGGAGAAATTTGAGGAGAATATATGGACCAATCCAAGTCAATGGGATATGGAGAATGAGGAACTATACAAGCTGTATAAAGACAATGATCTGGCCACCACCATCTATGACTGCAATGGGGAGGACACTTCATTAGAACAGAAGGGAACCGAATATCTAGGAAGGTACTGTTTAGTCAAATCGAGGGTATAAGGCCTGTCGGAAGACCCAAGCACCTAAGCATCGCTGGATTGACGCATTGGCGAGGGGTGCTGATACTTTGCTTAAAATAAAACGATGGACATCGATCGTCAGACAGGGAAAAATGGAGACGGATGATTATGGAGGCCAATGTTCGACTCCGAACTGTGACGCCATATCAAAAAAATCACGTATTTGCAGAACACGATTGAAACCTGGCCTATATTACTTGATCACTATTTTAAAGAATTATATTTTTGTATCAAATAAAGTGAATTAATAATTTTAATTTCTTAAAATCGGGAGTTAAGGTATCTTGTTTGAACGAGCGAAGCGAGCTCTCAGTTTTAACTCGACGGTTTGGTATTTGACTGTCTGTCTATCTACCTATAAATCAATCTATTTGGGGCATGTCTCACGATAACTTTTGAATGCTGCTCAACCAACTTTCGTAAAACTTGGCGTGCATGTCCACACTTTGACCTTACAGAACTCTGTTGTTTTTTGAGGCTGATCCCCTTCAAAATTAAGGAGCGGGAGGCTAAAATGTGAGGGGGTAAAATTGTGAAAAATCGCAAAAGTTTTTTGTGGAGTATCAAATTTAAGGGAATTTTAACCACAGTCTGAATATAGTAGGCCTATTCGTTTTTGAAAATTTCAAAATCTTTGGACGTCTCAGGGCCTAAAAAGTGGTTGAAAATTTTGATAAAATCACAAAAATGCGGGATGTCAAATTAAAGAGAATTTAAGGTAACGTCTGAATGTGGTGTCAAGTTTTGGAAATTTCAAAATTTTGGGTCCCAGAGCTGAGAAATGAGATTAAAAATTTGAGAAGAGCCGTGAAAATCCAGCAGGTGTCAGACTAAAAAGTAGTTGTACCCGAAGTCTGAATGTTTCGAATGTTTATTGCATGACTGCGTGCTCTACATTATGTTATGTTACTAAAGAAATAGTAGAGCATTCGGGATTCTTGTAATTTTTCCCATAATTGAAAAATTCTCTAATATCAAAATGTACGCAATAATAAATGTACTTATAGTTGTCTTGATTATTCATCTCTTCTTTCACAGCACTAACACTTATCTAAAAATGAAACTTTTTCTTGTGAACTTACTGTTTATTCTCTTCTCGTCGAACGCGTTTCGGCGTACGTATTCGCCTTCTTCAGCTTTGAGACAGACTGCCATCATTTAGTAACGGTTGTTGTGTGGAAGGTGTAGTGGGGGTGGTGCGTGGAGGAAGGGGATTGGCGCGGGGATTCAACTTAATGTTTGTTTTTTGTATAATTGTGTCAAAAAGTGTATGTGATTTATATTGTAATTGATCGTTAAGTATGTTGTTTGGTTGTGTTGTGTGGTGTTTATATATTTCATATTGTTCAGTTGTGTTGAGTTTTCGACCTTTGGGTAAGGAATGTAAAATTTCAAGATTAGCGTCTATGTTGGTGTAACTGTGGTTTTCTGTGTGTATGTGTGTGGCATACACAAAATCGCCAACACATTCAGAAAACACAAATACAAAATAGCATACAGAACAACCAATATCATCAAAAAACACATCAATAATACAAACACAGACATAGACAAATATAACAAAACAGGTGTTTACAAATTAACTTGTAATGACTGCAATAGTTTCTACATAGGCCAGACGGGAAGATCTTTTTCATCCCGTTATTCTGAACACTTAAAAGCTTTAACCAACAACAATATACACTCCGCATTTGCCACACACATACACACAGAAAACCACAGTTACACCAACATAGACACTAATCTTGAAATTTTACATTACTTACCCAAAGGTCGAAAACTCAACACAACTGAACAATACGAAATATATAAACACCACACAACACAACCAAACAAGATACTTAACGATCAGTTACAATATAAATCACGTACACTTTTTGACACAATTATACAAAAAACAAACATTAAGTTGAATCCCCGCGCCAATCCCCTTCCTCCACGCACCACCCCCACTACACCTTCCACACAACAACCGTTACTAAATGATGGCAGTCTGTCTCAAAGCTGAAGAAGGCGAATACGTACGCCGAAACGCGTTCGACGAGAAGAGAATAAACAGTAAGTTCACAAGAAAAAGTTTCATTTTTAGATAAGAATAAATGTACTTCGTTCAAAATAATAAGCGAGTTCTGCAGCTCAGTGAGCTTACTAGTGTATACAGGTAGGACAGTGAGCTTATTAGTGTATACAGGTAGGTGAGGTAGGACAGTGAGCTTACTAGTGTATACAGGTAGGACAGTATTTATTAACACTAAGCCTAGTCTTTTGTATTTTAGCTGATCGCACTACAACCATCATTTCTTGCGTTTTAACTTTCCTGGCAGTAAGCCCAGATAAGGCTGGGCTGATTGAATGTCACAATCTGTCCACCCTGATGTGTTTTCGACCCACTGGATTGTGTGCATTGCAAACCAATCGTCTCTCAGATTTGGCGACTTTCCTCGTAGATTCGTTCATTGGTCTCCATCCCGCATGTTTCGGTTTCGGGTACTTAACTCACGGAATTTCTTACACAAATGGTTTCTAGCTTGCAACGGCTGTGGTCGTCTATCAGAGTCTTCTTGGTTACGGCTCGGTATTCGCTGTATTTACAGGCAGGCCGATCTTGGCCAGGTCGAGGACGCAGAACGAGGCTAGAGAGGACGTTCGACAAGTTGCTATTTCCTACTACTACACGAAAATATCGACATGACTGGCCAAAGTTTGAAGCGAGACACGGTTGGGGCTCTTAGAAACACGCACAGAATTAAAAGAAAAAGGAAGCCGTTTTTACCGACTGTTTTATTGTGTACAACAGGAACCATTGCATTTGTGTTTACCGATGTTTCTGTATTCAACACGACCTGCGGGTCAGTAACAGGGCACCCAGGCTCGGTGAAACGTAGTACACACCCACCGGGCATGCCACCACATGCAGGCCTACATTGAGCAAAACAAGTGTCAATTGTAACTAACACGTAGTTTGTCACTAAACAGTAGCCTCGAAGGACAAAATTCGTTACATAACGAGTCATGTGGTAGCGCATGTAAGTGCTTTTAGTAAACAATGAGCCTACATACAATTTCTGCATCGAAGATAGTATTGAAAGTAATAATAAGACCGGTAACAGCAGGGTTATATATCATACAGCTGAAACTCGCCAAAAGAGTCTGCTCTCCCCAAATTGAAATACTGTATTAGATACAGTAAAAATGAAAGTATTCTGAAATCTGCAGTGTTAACATTACGAAAAATAATGTTTTTCACACGTTTCTATAGTTTCGTCACTCGTATATTCTTAATTGGGCTTCAGATATTTAAATGCACTTAGTTTGATGTGTATCCATCGTTTACGGTTGGATTTCTAGATTTATTTAACTTGTGGCTTAAATTCATTAGCGTATGTTTATTTAATCTGTCTTCTTGTTGTGCGTTTATGACGTGATCCATTTGTATGTGCCGATTTTGTAGTTATAGGAATGAATTTTTATTTATTTGGCGTTAATTGTCCATTATTTGCTGCTCGCTTTTATCAAGTATCCCCCCTCCACAAAAAAACGTACCAGAACAGTTTTCACGAAAGCTAACACGAATTGGGAAAAATTCTTCAAAACAGTGAAGACTAGAAACAATATGCAGTTCAGCCAGTACTGGATTAAACTTATTGAAACTCTAGGTAAAGAGTTTTTTGCCGATAGTTACAGTAACTTGATGTGAAAGCGCTTAAAACAGTTGGGAGGGAAGCGAGAGGCGAGTTGTGCCCACCCACTTAGTGCTAAAAGAACGATTTTTCATTTACAGCACTTGACGTTTCAATAAAGTTGCGCTCGAGGTGTAATACAGTATATATATAGGACATAGGCGGATCCAGGGGGGGACACTAGGTGCAGCTGCCCCCCACCATAAGCCCAAAAAATTATAATTCGGAATTATAATAACGAATTACTGCTCTCCCTCTTGCTTCATTATACGTGTTTTCCTACGATGTAGTCAAATACGAACGTAGCAGGTTGCAGTATTTCATAGTCGTTAGGTCGGCGGTACTTATGAAACTTTCACAATTCACACCGTAGGGTCCTGTACCTGCCACAAACAATGTAGGGTAAAGAGTACGGTTTCCGCCACCTGTGGGCATTTCGTTAATTAAAAAAATATCGAATAGTTTTAGAGTCTCAAAATGTTCAAAAATTTGTTCTGTTATCTATTAACTCGCGTTTCGCAAAATTTTTGTAAATGATGTTCTTATATGGTATGGTGGCGATAACTGTGCCAAATCGAGATTTTAACTTTAACATCTATTTTAAAATTGTTTTTTATCGTTTTCTGTAAACAAAAAATATTTTCAGAATTAAAACATTATTCCAAATAATGTATTAAAGCAATTTGATTTATAATTTTCCTTACAGTATTAAAGAAATAAAGATAAAAGCAGCTATAAATCCTTAAAGGTGGCGATAACCGTACTCTCTACCCTATTAGTATTTCATGGCAGTAACGGTAACATGTGTTTGTATTGTATGGGTGTGAAAGCTAAGAGGCAGGCAAAAGCGCTTCCACAACACAATGGTTATTTTCTAAGGTTTGCACGGACTACAGAAATAAACTTAATCCCTTTTTCTGGGTATCGGCAAGCCATATGCTGAAAACAAATTGGCCGTACCATACGGCAGTAGTACAGCGTTTGCCTAACGAGTTAGTCAGTTTACTCAGCTACAAAGTGTAACAAAGGAAAGAACGATCACTAACCTCAAATCTGCATTAGAGCCAGAATCAAGACTTAACAGAACTGCAAAGATTTTCCCACATTCGTCTGAATTTATCGATGTTCAACATGTCGGTAAGTAGGCTACTTGAAACAACTTCTGTTTCATTGTGAAATCGTTTGACAAAAAAATTGACGCCGTAATATGTCTGACTATTTGCTATACATATATTTTATTTCAATATTTTATTTTATAGATTTAAATTAAATGGTGGTTTAAGTATTTGGTTTTATTATTGTTAAACCAATACACGTTATAGAAATCGTGTGAAAATAGTTTTTCTCCAAAATAGCTTGGTTAACATAGCAATTTAACAAAAATTTTATTACAATTTTCGCTGAAAATGAAAGCATGTGGCGCTCATGCTAAAGCGACTTACAAATTAATAATTCAAACATAATGCACATTTAATGTTGCTTCAATTACTCACTCCATATGTGTGTTGATGCTCATGTCGTTAATTTATAATTCATCATTCGCTTTTATTATATTAACGAAACCTATCTGTAAATATTTAACTGCAAGTTCATAATTATGCCCTTTTCTGGGAATTCAAGCTCACATTTCAGTGCCACGCTTTCAATATTAATATGCCTCCTTCATCCTTCAACATACAATCGAACCTTCGCAAGGTCGCAGTAAAAATAAATAAAAACTTTACCTACAAATTGTTCAAAATTTAATTGATTTATTGAGCATCACCTTATAGCACAAGTTGAGTGATTCCTAACGAATACAATTTTCATGACAATTTTATTTTTATATGTATTTTTATATCTCCTGATCGGAATATTGTTTTATTTCAGTCAACCTCATTAAAGAAGACGACAACTAAACGAAAGGCTGATACAAGAAGTATTTTACCTGTCCAACAAAAACTCATTCTCTATCTGCTGAACTTGCATCGCCTAGTTCTGACGAGTCTCTTGCAAATGTAATGCCTGAAGTTATTATGTCATCCCCTGATTTACAGGAGCTTGATTCAAATCTACCGCGTACAATCATTGTCTCTGAACCTGATAATAATTCTCCAAATGAGGCAAAACCTGAACAGCCAGCACGTGAGCGGGAACAGCTAAAAACATGTAATGATCAAACAGGATCTACGTACGATATCGGCAATTACGTGGGCAAACCGATTGATGATTTGACGAGACGTAATATTCTTTTACACCCGTGGATGCCAGATAAAGACTACAAGTTTTCTTTCTCCCTGCATAATAATAACAAAACCAAGCGTTTTGCAAGTCATAAGCATTTGAATTCCTATGAGTGGTTAGATTACTCGAATGCAGAAGAGGGATTCTTCTGTAAATACTGTCCACTTTTTGTAAATGCTGGTCTTGGAGGACCACAAAATAGTACTCCTTTGAAGCGGTTAGTAACAGAACCACTAAATACCTACGCTAAACTATATTGAAAGGATGGATATTTAGACACTCACAATAATAATAAATACCATAAAAATGCCGTACAAGCAGCAAAGGATTTTTTAAATACAAATGAACATTCGGAGCTATGTATTTTAGATAGGGTGAACGCAGAAAGGGACAGGCAGGTAAAGGAAAACCGCGATCGATTGAAACCTATAGTAGAAACTAACCTTTTAATGGGGCAGCAAAACATAGGACCTAGAAAACTCTAGGTCCATTTTCCATTGAACCTAGAAAACTCTAGTGTTATTAATGAAGAGAATTTTCGTGCTTTATTGAGACTGCGAGTTCAAAGTGGCGATACCATATTGAGAGATCATTTGAAAAATGCATCTGCGCGTGCTACATATATAAGTAAAACCACTCAAAATGAAATCATTGGCGCTTGTGGTGATGAAATTTTAACTACAATTCTGAAAAGAATCCAATCTGCGGGAATATTCAGTATTATGTTTGATGAGAGTGCAGATTGCTCTTAAATTACACAATTGACACTCATATTGAGGTATCTACACGAGAATGCTGTGTACGAATCATTTGTCGGATTCATAGATATTCGTAGTAACGTTTTTGGCGGGAATACTGATGAGGTAACCGATACTGAACCAAAAGTAACTGGTACTGACATAGGCAAAGTTGTCATCCAGAAATTGCGAGATCTCAATCTGGATTTGAAAAACTGTGTTGGGATATCCACTGACTGATGCAGTGTGATGGTGCTGTTGCAACTATAAAGAAGGAAGCAACTAATGCAGTATACTCGCCATGTCATAACCATGCTCTAAATTTATCTATCTTGCAAACGTCTAAAATCCGTCAAATTAAAAACGCAGTAGACACAATGCAGGAGACTATATATTTTTTCAGAGCTTCGCCAAAAAGGATGCAAGTGTTAAAAAAAGCATTAGGACACCAACTTTCGGGTCTCTGTGAAACTCGATGGATAGAACGCCACGATGGTGTCCTTCAATTTAGATCTGCGCTCCCAAAAATAATTTCTGCTCTTGAGTCAGTCGGAAAATGGAATGATCCAAAGTCATCCGTGAAGGCTAGAGGATTGAAATCCTCTCTTTGTAATAGTCAAACAATCATTGCAATCCTATGTCTCTCAGATTTACTCACGTGTACCCATCAATTAAGCGTGTTTTTTCAACGGATCTGTTTGGACTTGAAATCGGCGCAAGAGGAACTAAATGACACAATAATTCGACTAGAATCCAGGCGCAAGAATGCTGAATTAGTTTTTGCTACTCTTTTTGAAGAGGCTTGTGTTATTGCAGAAGAATTAGGTGTATCGATCACTAGACCTCGAATAGTTGGCAAACAAACTCAAAGAGAGAATCACCCTGTTATTGTTAATGATAATTGTAGTTACTTCAGGCAATCAATGTACATCCCGGCTCTTGACCATATTTTGGGTGATCTAAAGACACGATTCAGTCGTGAAACACTTCAACTTTACAATTTGCATATCCTTTTCCCTAATCAAACAGATGACAGCGAAAAAGAGATTATGCAGCAATTGACCGTAAAATATGGACACTTCTTCAATAAACCAATCGAGGTACTACATAGAATGTTTGAATCAGAATTGGAATCATGGAAGTTAAAATGGAAACGAGCGAACCATGGATGTCTACAAACTGCAATTGATATGCTAGAAAACTGCGATAAGGATGTTTATCCTTATATACATTTTTTACTAAACATTCTAATCACACTGCCAGTCTCTAACGCAACTGCAGAACGAACGTTTTCTAGCTTGCGGAGACTCAAGAGTTGGTTGAGGTCAACGATGGAACAAGAGAGGCTCACTGGTCTGGCTTTACTCAATATCCATCGCGATATAAATGTAAGTCCAGAAAATATTGTTAACCGATATGCCAAAATTAGGAAACATCGTGACGAGTTTGTCCTAGATTAGGTACCTTATTTCTACGTAGGCCTATATGATATTGATAATAGTATGTGTTCTCCTAATATCAGTAAAAAATATGAAAGTAAATGTAAATATAAAGAAAACATTTTAATTATAGAAAACAGCTGATAGAGTGTACAAAGAAATATAAAGTATAGTAAATATATAATGTAACTATCTGATTAATTTTAAAATTTAAATAAATCTTCATTTTTGAAGTTTACTTGTATATTACTTGTAAATATATAAATATATATACATATATACTTTAATAATAAACTCAATGTAGAATGTAGAGTAATACATTTTACTTTTGTAACAATTGTTTTTCAGTCATTATAATCCATAGCAGAACCACATATCCTTTATTGTACAAAAATTTATCTCATTCTGATTCCCATGGTATCAATTATGCGCACGCGCGCGCACACACACCACAAATACTTTTGCCCCCCCCCATAGAAGCTTTCTAGATCCGCCCCTGTAGGACCATACTAATACGTAATACCTAGAATACATCAATTTTCAATATTCATTCCATACACACCGCTACTTTTGCACGAATATTGAAAGAAAATTATGTGTTTAATACATGTGGAATCTTCAAATAATAATAGTGATTATTTTAAGAGCGGGAAAAACTCTTTATGTAGGCCTATAGGCCCGCCAGTGATTCCTGAACAGTCATCGGCGGCGCAGACCCAATGTATGAATTACCCCCACTCAAAAAGTACTCGAGAGAGGAGAGTATGCGATAACAGCGCCTCTCTAACACGTACAGTCCCTTCAAAACAAAACTTGCACGCTTATGATGTTCTTGCCAGAAATCTATTTACATTTTAACTTTATCTATTTTGTTACTTAACATCACTGATGTTACTTAGTATGTGTACCATAGTACTACATGTACTCATTACTTTGAAAACAGTCATTTACAGTTTTTGATATATTTGTTATTTGCGTTGTTTTTAATGTACGTAACCTAAATTTATTTTAAAATTATAAATTCGAGAACATTTTGAGTTATTCATATTTAATTATTTTTTTAATATTATTAACAATAAATACAACTTTTCTTACAAGAATATATTTTTTTGTATTTTTTTAATAAGGCACTGTTTTGATAGTATAAACTAACATCATCATAGTTTTGATGGTGATAATTTATACTATCGAAATAGTGTTATATATTAAAAAAATACAAAAAAATATATTCTTGTAAGAAAAGTTTTATTTATTATTATTAATAATAATAAAAAATATAAACAAGAATAATTGAGCAAATATGAATATATTTAATTAAATATAAAAATTTGTACTACATTTAAAAACTAATATTGGAGTTATTTAACTACAAAAACTATTGTACAGTACTTACGTTTGAAGGAAGTTTTCAGTCGCTGTCAGGCAATACCTCTATTCCAGAGATATTACTATCTTCCTCTTCAGCAAAATCGTCGGAACTGTCTGAACTACTCTCTCCACTAAGATTAATTATGAAGAGGTCTACTGTTTCATCAACAATAGCTTCCTTTTCCAGATATTCTTTTTCAGTGGTTTCTACATGTTTGCATCTTTTTTCCCAATCGTCAGCAGTTACAGTTGAAATTTTTTCTTCACATAAGTTTTTCACATCATTTAAATTAAACGTTACATTTTTTCAGCGACACCCCGCTTAATTTCTGACCATATCATCTCTATAGAATTTAGTTCAGGGTGGTAAGGGGGAAGCCTTAAAACTAAATGTCCTCTGCTTTGCAGAATTTGATGTATTAAGTATGTTTTAAAGTTTGATTTACACATTTTAACAACTTCATAAAGTTCTGCTTTAACCATATCAGGACGGAACGGTATTGCGTGTCGTGTTAGCCAGTCTTGCATATCACGTTTCGTAGAATTAGACGTAGGTGTTTTTTCTAGCTGTACATTATGATAGCTGGCATTGTCAATTACCAACACACTGTTGGCGGGCAAATTCGGGACCAATTTTTCTTCAATCCAACGTCTGTAGTTGTCAGCGTTCATGTTATCGTGGTAATCTCCTGTCTTTTGGTTAGATTTAAAAATCAGCAGTGCGTTTGGAACACACCCGTATTGACTGCCGGCGTGAACAATTTTAATCTTTGTCTTTTCGCAACTGGAACAGCGTAGCCACCAGGCTGAATCTGATCGTTCCAGGTGTACGGGAGTGTGTGGCTGCAATGAATATATGTTTCTTCCTGATATACTACGGTTCTGCCTTCTTCTCTAAATTTTTTTATGTTTTGTAAATAATGTATTCTCATAGCTCTTATTTCGTGAACTTCTGTTAACACAGGTCGATTATTTTTAGTTTTTACCTACCTAAAGCCAATTTCCTTCAAGATAATTTTTAGGCTGCTACTGCTGCCTTTAAAGTTGATAGATTCTTTTAATTTTTCTAACAACTTTTTTACCGTTGGGAGACACTTTTCTTCAATGTAAAAATTCCGAACTGTTCTCCTAATTACACTTTATCAAAATCGTCAAGCCCAGTTATAGGTTTACGAACGCGGTGTTTCTTTCCCGGTGTGCTAAATGACGTTCCCGCTTCTGCATCTGGACTGTGTAGCTGCTGACCTTCCTTTATTATTCTCCTTACGTAGCTATAAGAAATACCCGTCGTTTTTGCAACACGCTCTTGTACTTTATGGAAATCTAAGAGAGGTTTCCCACTTTCAGTCTCACTGTTCATGAAATTATACACATTCCACACTACCTCACGAGTCTGGCTGTGCAGAGTTTTTGAACTCAATTTGGAAATTTTGGGGGACATATTAATGTACGTTTCACACTAATATTTGAAACATATACGCGCAATTATGAAATAGTTTATTAACACTTTTCCAAAATATAATAATACGTTCTCAAATAAAATGTAAATAGGTAGCCTACAACTAATTTCACTGATTAACACAAATAGTTTTGTCGTCACAGTATAATTTGTAAATGACTATACACCACGTTTGCAAAGCCCGATGTGCACATTCCGGAACACGGCAGAAAACTGTTCTGCGCATGTGCGAGCTGAATGAAAATTTTGTTAGCCTCGCATCGAGACCTCAGTGTTCAATTTTCATTGTCCGGCCTATACCGCCAGAGGAAACAGTCTGCCCCCACTAAAGAGGGAGACTCTCAACCACTAAAAAGCTCACCTCTAATTCAGTCATTGACATCCACCGTGGAACCACTTGACGTATTAGAAACCTGACGATATAAGTTGAAGAGAGGCTTAGAGATGCATAGTGTACAAACACCTCGTTGCGAGGCTAACAACATTTTCAGTCATTTCGCACGTCTTGTGCAGTGTGAACATCGGCTGTAACAAGACTGGAAGCATGTGTGTGACAGAGACAGTGAGGGAGACGGTGTACTGTTATCGCGTTGTCTTCCCTCTCTCCTCTTCAGACAACTTACTATACTCTTGTTAGTGGAGGCAATTCATGCGTTGGGTCGGCGCGGATGACTGTTCAGGAAACACAGTCGGCCCTATACTTCAGGATGGAGCCTACTGCGCCGTTATCGGGCTCCTAGTTGTCTCTTATATGCTACTGTCAGTTGTATGCAAGTTGGGCCTGTCTTTTCCTTTCTTATAGAACCGACTGAATAAATGTAGAAATGTTGTAAACGAGTTGAGCCCGTTGCGTCTCTGTCGCAGTGTTTTGTTGACGTTGTTGGTGTGCTAGTGTTCACGTGCGTTGTGCTTGTGTTTTGTGAGTGTTGCGTGTTTTTTAATAGTAAGTATTCATTTGTATTATTTAGTCTTTTGATCTCATATTACGTGAATTTTTGTTATTATTATCTTGTTGACTCCCTGTCACTCGTTGATAGAGTATTATTTATTACTTTTCATTTATTTTAATATTCATGTTTAATATGGTAACCAAATCACTTGTACGAATTAATAAATTATTTACCTTATTTAATAAGGTAAATAATTTATTATTTCATTTATTAGTTTATAATTGACGACGGCTGCCGATTGGTTGGGTACCCCAAACGTCGCATTTATATTGTTTCTGTGATGACAAAAGTCCGCCGTTTAGATTCAAATTCAAATAACAATAAAATAATTATAATTATAACAGAATTGTTTGATCATCAAAATGATTTAGGGGTCAGTGGATAGGCTGCCAGTTTAGATCCGTACGGAATAGAAGAAAGGCAGTGTAGTCTCCACTCCCCATCAGCTGCCTATGTTTTTCGTAGACGATTCCACAGACACTCATTCCCGTAGAGTCGATGATCCACCAGGGAGTAAACGAATTGTTTGTTCGGCTCAAAGAAATTCCATCCACATAACGATCGCTTCCCCAGGTCTTCCTGTGTCTGTTGTGACAGTAAACTTGTATTGTCAACCTTCCTTGAGCAGTCTGCCAACCGGCATCCTATTCATAGGTGCGTGTTCTCCGCAATGAGATCTTGATTATTAACTTGAGCCGCCTCCTTACCCCTTCTCAATGTTTTGAGAAAAAAATTAAAAAAAAATAAAATAAAATAAAAAATCTTAAGTTTTTTTTTTTTTTTTTTTGAAAGGGGGAAGGCGTCCCGTGATTTTAAAAACTATTCAGATGGCCTAGACGAAGCATAAAATGCACTGATCCCATTGTGACAGGACTTGCAAATGAAACGCATGATTAACATATTAAGATTTTATTTGCGTTTGATCTTAGTGTGAACAACATACTTGCATAATACATACATAAACGTATATCTATTTTTCAGAAAGAATATTTAATGGGTCACTCGGCAATTAACATTAAGTTTTTTAAAGCTCTTCATAACTTAAACATGAACAATTAACAATTAAATTACAAAAATATTTCAACAAATAACAATAATTCCTATTCATTCTCCACAGTGACCTCTCAGAAAGGGCTAATCCTTTTATATGTATATATTCTTTTCAAGTGGCTTTAACCATTTAACAAATTCACATTAAGTTTCAAATAATCACACAATTATACTAATTCATAATTCATATTGTTTCACATAATTCACGTTAAGCCCCATATTCCAAATAATGGGTCAACAATAATTAATTATACTCATATTACTCTTTCTGTGCCTTACAGGTAGGCCTAACTAACAATCATTCAACAATTACACGAATGGCATGCCAGCAATAGGTACCTCTAATTATTTTTGTCTTTTCAAAATTGACAGTACTATATATGCAACATGATTTTCATGGCATACTTAAATAGTAACCCTCGCAGTGTTCAGACAGACGGCGGACTGTGCACAAATCAGTCCAGTCGGTAACGGCGTTCAACTCAACGAAACAGCTGACCGGCACATTTGCCTCTGGGAAGCAACTGTCTACCGCTGTCGCCGCTCCGCGGGAATACCGCAAACCACTTAGCAGACGACACCACCTGGGAAATGTGACCGTATCGCAACAAATTAGCATTCCCCTGGCACAAAGTATCGGTATGGAGAACTATACATTACTTCCATGTTCTAAGATTTATATTTAAAATCATTTACTTCAATTCTGTTCGAAATTATAATTTGTAACAAGTTAAGTGTGTCCCTTTCAAATCGAGTTTTATGTTTGACAAATTGAAATGAAATATCTCTATATAAACTACTTGTTTGTTGCCGATAACGTACTACACACATAAAAAATTATCCCCTCCCCCTTCAACTATCATTTTCATTTATAGAAAATTACCCCTTCCCATTCAATTACCCTTTTCATTTATATATATATATATATATTTAACCTACCTTTCTACAGTGGATTATTAGACCTTCTTTTAAGGATACTTTATTTATTAAGTATACTTTAATTAAGTACTTTATTCTTGTTAAAACATAAAACGTTGCAGGTAATCTACCCCTTCCCCTTAACCGATCTTCACTAAAATCAATAGACCTTGAGTCCTCTATAACTCGGGTACATATGCAAAAATTTATTTGATTCTGTTTGAATTTGCGGCAGTTATCGTTCGCCGTAGATAGAAAGAATTCTACACACAAACACTTTCCGGAAAATTACTTTTCTTCATGTTTAGAAGGTAGTACAATCATCTCGAAAATGATTTTTTCGCGATCACTATACTTCCTTTTCCTTACGGGAAGTAAAATTTGCCAACTACTTGCGTATATCATCATTGTACAGTCTAACCCTTCGCGTATGCAGTCTTTACGAGATGGCAATAATCTTATCTCCGATGCCTGTCGTTTACTAATATGTTTCGTTTTGTTCTCAGGCTTCAGAACCGTGCAACAACACCGCCACACCCGTCAAGTTGTTAAATTTCAGTAAGTTCCTTTCTTAGTGTTTCTTTGTCAAGCTTGACGGATTGTTACACGTATTGACCACCTTACTACCGGACCTTATGGTGTACGTCACCAGTGATATCGCGACGAAGACAGCGGAAATGTGTCCAGTATCAAATAATTATTTCTTCTTCTTCAACTTACGATAGTAGGCACTTTGCCTATTCCGTCTTCACAGACTATATCTCCATCTCGCTCTTGGTCTTCCTACATCACTTGTACCAAAGGGTCTGTGTTGAAACGCAACCTTAGGTAGTCGTCCATCCTCCATTCTGTCCAGATGATGTAACCATTCCCTGCGACATGTCTGGATCTTATTACTTATGGAGAATATCTATAGCTCTTCTCTAATATCCTCATTGTGCAAATGATCCTGTATGCTGCAACCCTTTGTTCTTCTCAGGAACTTCATTTCCAAAGTCTGAATCTGGTTTTTAATCTTCTTTGTAAGAAACCACGTTTCAGATTCATACCGTAAAACAGGCACTGCCATTGTTTTATAAAATTTAAGCATTGTCTCTGTCCTTGTCTTTGTCGTCAACGAAACCTAGATATTTTTGTAGTGATATCTCGGCCTGTGTCATTCCCAATATTGATAGTGCAACCCAGGCAATTGAAGTCAGAGACTTGTTCCCAAACTGTTCCCTCAAGAACAATTGTTGATCTGACTGGAAACTTCCCCCCAAAAGCCATGATTTTTGTTTTCTGCTTAGATATTTGAAAGTCTTATGTTTAAAAATGTGATTTAACGATGTAATGAATGCTGCAACTCATCCTCTGTTTTCTGTATTAACACTGGATCGTCAGCGTACAATAAAATATCCAAACTCGTGTTCTGGTGAAGTCGAATTCCTGAGGCAGTATCTCGACTCCATGATTGGATGATGTCGTCAATATATATATTAAAAAGCGTAGGCGGAATACTACATCCCTGCCTCACTCCTTTATTTACTAAAATGTCTTCAGTGTTTGTCTTTCCAGTATTTTAGAGTTGCAATATAGGCTTCTAATCACACTTAACAAATGTGGATAGCCGCGAAGTTTCATAATAGACCATAATTTACTCCTGTTTACTCGATCCAATGCTTTCTCAAAGTAAATAAATGTAACATAGCTCTGGAGGTTAAATTCTCTCCTTTTCTCAAAATTGCAAGGTAAATACATTATCTATTGTTGTACGTCCAGTCCTAATAATTATTTAACTAAAATAATTATCTGATAGTATTTTACTTTGCACTGGGCGTTTACCCATAATAACCATAGTTTTTGCCTTTTACGCAAACAATTTCTTGTTATACTTTGAGCAGACCTATTGTAACTGAAACACTAATCTTCGGAGTTCACATTCATTGCGTTGAATGATTATCTGATCATCCGTAAACGCACTGTATTGAAGTATATTTAAATACACATTTGCATACAGTGCTGTTTGAATCGACCTGAAGGTGGGTAAAAAACAACGCGCTTTGAATTTATAGTCGTGATCTGGAACCGAGACTACTAAATTAGAAGCTAAGCGTCATTCTGCTGGTCTAGCGAGGCCCCACTTACAAAAAAGTATAACACTGTTATGGGATCACATGGAGCGCGGTCTTAGAATAGGGAAACGAACCCTTAAACAACAGAACATTCGCCACGTACAATTTATTAACATGCCTGTAAAAAATATTACTGTTTGTGAAACAATGGGGTAAGATTGTCATATGTAATTTGTAAAGGCGTTAGTGTGATTGTGTTTTAGACAAATGTTGTAAAAACACAACAAGCTTTAGTGAATCGGAGAGATGATATAGTGGAGGCAGATAGTGCTTCGTTTAAGGTTAATAGTGCGGAAGAATACGGCTTGTAACAGGGAGCACCCAGACGTTCGGAGTTTTAGGGAATGACTACGCCCTAGAACTGGAGCTTTTCCAAGCCATGAGAAAATAAATGTACAGGGTGGAACGTACAAAGTTACGGAGGCGCGGCTAAAACAGCGTAATCTACCAGGAAAGGGCACAGGAAAGCTTCAGTCTGCTAATTGACTTAACGAAGGACGAGACCTTTTCCCTTCTATTGTGTTTCTCTTCAACACACGTACCGCTTGCACGTCTGTGTAGAACAAGCGTGTGACACGTGGTTGGAAAAACGGTCGAAAATGGGAATGTCAGATGATTACATTACTTTGGGGTTGATCAGTTTACATTCACGGACGAAAGGAACAATAGAATTTAAGTTGAATGAGCTACATCAATTATATGTGTGCTACGGGAGAACATAACTTATCATCCCCAAACACTTATCCCCATATTCTAACACTGTCTAATATGTGTGTAACACTGTATATATGTGTTCAATGAACTCCCTTATTGACACAGACAATTCTGAGCTCCATTTGTTTTATTGGAAACCTTTATTAAAATTGTTTCCATTGAGGCCCTTGTTACAAATTCGAACGGGATAGAATTTTGTAGGACTGTTAAGCACCGTGTAGTTGCATAAACTTTAAGTGACATAACGTTTTCTGTACAATACTAAAAGGGTAAAAATGATAAGTAATACACCGATTTAGAATGGAAAGTAAATTTAGGAATATTTGTGGTACGATTCATAGAAATCTTAGAAATAAAACAAGATTTATGTTTTAGAAATTAGCAGTACCCACGTTGATTTATGCAAGTGAGGTGTGGGTCATGAGAAAAAAGGAAAGCGGCAAGATTCAGAGTGCTGAAATGCAGTTTCTTCGAAATACTTTAAATTATACATTGCAAGATAGAATAAGGAATGAAGATATCGGAGCAGAACTAGAAGTAAAGGACATAAATGAAATTATTGCAATTTAAAGAAGAAAATGGTGGAATCATCTACAAAGGATGACAGAGGATCGATTGCCGAAAGCGGCACTGAACTATAAAGCCATTGGTAGAAGAGACGTGGGTGCTCCGAGGATGTGATGTGTGCCGGAACAGGTTTATATAACCTAATCTTTGAAGAAGAAGAAGAAGAAGAAGAAGAAGAAGAAGAAGAAGAAGAAGAAGAAGAAGAAGAAGAAGAAGAAGAAGAATGGAAAGTTATTTCTTACAACTAGCAAAGGAATAAAAATCCTGTCCCGGATAAGCTACGAGACCCATTTGTCCCGCAAAACAGGATAAATTCATTCTATCGGTTGACTTTAGGCAGCAACAGAAGTAAATTGCGTGAGTATGAGTAAACACGTGATGTATTAAAAAAAACTCTTGAAGCAGAGGATTATTGAAACAGTCAACTAATCGTGGGTTCATCCTTTTCATAACAAACGGCAGTGACGTCGGAGGAAGCGAGCTTCAAGACGGCAGACCGGAAAAAGAGGCACCCCTGTTTTCTGGAAGCTAAGGCAGAAATGACTGTGTGAATACAGGCGGAGAATTGTTGTGTTCTCATAGCGGAAGATCTAGGAAGTGGGACTTTGAGGTAAACCCAAGACAGGTTTCGAGGGTCTCAGGTGGCAACCTCAGCACTACAAGACTCTGGCTAACGTCTTTAGGGGAGTTCAGAGGCCTCTAGAGTTAAATCCATATGGATCTAACGGTGATAGAGCAAAGCATAAGTAGCAAGGACTTGATTAGAGTAGAGTCAGTCATATTCTCAATATATGAAAAACTGAGAACAGACAGAGATGGCTGAATCATCTAAAAAGCATGTGAGACATTAGAATAAGGCAGTCAGCAGTGAAGGATAGAGAGACAAACAGATTTGCGCGGCGTATCTTAGCGTCCTGGTCCGTGTGTTGTCCGGGTCGCAACCCGATAAAGACCAGGTTCTTGCGGTCATGTGGTCGCAACACAAGAATATTGTTACGACGGTCTGACTTATCTACGTAGGTACAGTGGAAAACAAAATACAAGACGCCAATTAAATCACTAAAAACCAGCTTTAGTTTTCACAATTAACAAGTTATTTAACAAGATTATAGTCGTACAATAATTTAAGCAGATCTGTCCAAACAAATAATAATGTCAACTATAAAGAATCCCGCACTATAATCACTTTTCACTAATACACCAGTTGAGACGCACTGTGTAAATCGCCCGACAATAATTGAAAACTAAGCAGGAGGTGTGTAATACAACAATACAATAATTTATAGTATTGTTACGACAGTCTCCTTGATCGTCGTATGGTACAGTGGAAAACAAAATACAAGACATAAATGAACTCACTAATAACCAGTTTCAATTATTACAATTAACAGTTTGTAATCAACAAGATATTCAACAAAATTATACTCGTACAATTTATTCAACTTAATCTGTCTACACAAATAATAATGTCAACTATAAATCATTCCGCACTATAATCACTTTTCACTAATACACCACTTGAGACGCACTGTGTAAATGTGCGACACAAAACTGAAAACTAAGCGGCAGGTATGGGCTATTTATAGTCTGTAGGGTTCCATAATATGCGTCATTAACAAGCAATCGAAAATTCTAGAGGATACTTCAGCGCGGCCTTGGCAGAAACACACACCGTTGGGCTAGTTGAGAATGTTGTTGAACAACACTATCGAATGTACGAGAATGTTCCGTATTGCGTAACACTGCCTCACGTACGCACTCAACATTACAGCTGGGCTCTGCCGGGAAGCATGTAGAACGTTTTGTAATGTCGTAACAGTATTAATGACGCGGATCCCCACTGCAGAGTGGACGTGGAAGTAAGGATTCACGTGTTTGGATTGATCCGGTCTGAGGTTCACCGGCAGAATGCACAGTAAGCGGAGCTGCCATGAGGTATCGGCTGGATCATGCCGAGACGGATGGCTCTCGTAACGGGACATCTGCACGCCTTGCTGTTTCCCATGCCTACAGCAGATGCGTACTATTGAACTTCGTCGTACAGTAATTAATGTTTGTACACGGCCTCCCCCCCCCTTACGTCTGAACGCTTGATTTCTAAACGGTACAAGATGATGCCAAATAACAATTACTGTTGGGCAGCTCCAACCGTACGTACCGTGTACTTCTTTATAAACTGTCTACTGCAATGGCGTTTCAAATCCACGACGCCCTGCTTCAAAGGCAATTGTCACTCATCGTTACCCGAGCTCCAAGTTAACGTTATTTTGAACGCCAGTTTAGTCAACATTAACTTCAATATTTTGTCATGGGGTTTCAAATTCACGACGCCCTGCTTCGAAGGCAACTGTTACCCAATGTTACCCAGACTCCAGGTTATCGTTATTTTTAACGCCAATTTAGTCAATATTAACCTCAATATTTTGCCACCGAAACAAGCGGGAAATACAAATATTGAAAGTTGCGCTTGTTCGTTGGAATCGGCGATGAGGGACGAAAGACGGAAATAATTTTGAAGTCTTAGAAGTGGTGTACGATCTGAGTGGTGTCACGATTCTGCGTCAGCAAGAAGGACGCCTACGTGCTGTACACGATAAGGGTTGAATTTAAGACTCTTGACGTAGCGGCCGGCTCTTCTATACTGTACACCCCCGTATTTTCCATTATCACCCCATTTTTCGACCCTTTTCCCTTCGTGAATGACAAAAGGCGAGTCCAGATGTTCAATGTTGCACATTACCGCAGCGCGGCGAATATTCATTCTGGGAATTATAAAGTCCCTTAAACAAGCAGGAAAGGATATTTTTGTGTCGACTGTAAAGCAGATGTTGTATTTGTACTTGGGGAAATTGATTCTCCCATTTCCATCGTGGTTTTTATCCGGTATTAATGAGAATTCAGAGAAGTTATTAAATGTAAAAGTTTGTCAATTACTGTACACTTTTTAGGTTTTCTGAAGTCCGCATTAAACTATAAACGCCGAAAGCAACTTTAAATTACAAGTGAACACAAGGATGGATATTCTAGGGTAGGAAATTATTGAAACGTTATAACTAAGCGTTACGCGTTTCTACTTGTCCTTTTCATCAACTGGTGAACATTATGTTAAGACGGGTGTAATATACAGGTTAAGTCCAAGTGAACTGACGTATTAAGAAAACTAATCCGTTAGATTACAGAGCCACGGACGTTAACTGAAAAAACAAATGAAAATAGAAGAAACTAAAATTAAATTGGGCACAAACATTAAAAACGCGCCAAAATTCCTGGTAACAGATATTGGTCGATAGAGAGGGTTCGAAAATTTAAGTATCTAGGAGAGATAACTCAAGAGAATGGCTTGGAAAAATCTGCTATAGAAGAAAGGAGTCATAAGATGGAAAGGGCATATGGTATAACTAAAGATATTTACAATAAAAAGTGAATATCTAAAAGTGCGAAAATAAGGCATTACAGTACCATAGTGAAGCCAGAATGCCTATATGCAAGTGAATGACTAGCATTGAATTATAATTTAGACAAACTAGAAATATTGGTAAGACGAATTATTAGGAAAATATTAGGTCCACGAAAATCTTCAGAAGGTTGAAAATTAAGAGGTAATGATGAAATATATCAAAGTATAGAAAATATAACAGGAACAATGACAAAAAGAAGACTATTATTTTTTGGAGATTTATATAAAATGGACGACAATAGGTTGACAAAGCAAATCTTCAGATATCTGTGGGGGAAGAAGTCAACGTCAAGTTGGATTAAAGAAGTCCAAAAGGATTTAGAAAAAAATAATATACACGCAGAAGAAGCAATTGACAGTGAAGTTTTTCGGGAAAAAGTGTTGAAAATGGAGGGAGTCCAGGGTAGGAGAGATAAAAACACAGGTTCAAAGTGGACTGAAGACAGAAAGAAGAGACACAGTGAGAAGATGAAAGAATATTGGAAAAAAATGAACAAAGAGTAAAGAATTGAAATTGGCATGTGGTCCTTAGATGGCCGATACGAAAAAAAAATAAATAAATAAATTGTCATAATTTTCCGGGGTGTTAGGCTGTGGTCTAGATTGTCTATATAAACAAGATTGTCTATATAAACTTCCAGACGTTTCGTCCGTACCGAAGACAATCTTCTACGAACGATAACCTGTTGTGTCCCGTTGAGGCACTTCTATTTATACATTTTGTTTAAGGTGCTGGTTCGTTATTATTCGGCCAACCATGCCTCTTTTCTTATTGATTCGGCTATATTAGCCGGTGTTTCAAGGCCGGTATCCAGTATTTATTGAGCGTTAAACAAACGTGGTCTGTGTTCCCGCGCCACTGAAGATGTCCGTCATTGGTTTATAGACGATCTAGACCACGGCCTAACAGATAACAGAGAAAGCTATGTAGAAAAATAGTTTTTCATTTATTTTCACATGTATTAATTCAATACAACGTTTCTCAAAAAGTTTCGTCTACAGTTGATCGGCCGTCATAATAAATGGATTAAAAGTGTAAAAAAGACAAATATATATAATACAAGTAAAAGAGAAATTAACTTTTTTGTGAAAATTGCCCCGAGGCTGTTGTCGGATGAAGCGATTATCTAGAGGCAGTTCAGGTGAAATTTACGGGGTCGTTGCATCCAATAGCCGTAGAGACAACACACACACACACACACACACACAAACGCAAATTGTGCGTGACCAAATTACATATAGGCATTAAACGAGGTCCACGTCGGGTGATACAATATATATTAAAGCGATAACAATATCCTATACACTTTTATGTTCAAGACAAGTCTGTAGTCGGTATACTGTGATTCCAGTTTTCTAGTAATATATTTTTCTATAGATATTAATTTTGAAATTTGCCATGATACACTATGGCATTCAGTAAACTGTGTCACAATGAATAATGACTTGTGGGATATTGTTTGCCTAATGGCTTACTACTTATCGTAGGATATAAGACTAGTAAAGTCCACACAAGTCTATTTGGTGCATAAATTCAGAATGTTTACCGCACTTCAATACGTTATGGTACGCACTTAGTTTATGAAGACAGCTAGCGTTCCGTTTTGTGACCACTTGCCACAGACTAATTCCAAGATCGCATCTGGTATGTACCACGGAGAGTCCACGATTTCCCGCAGGATTTCATTATCTTGAAACCTTGTGATTTCAACGTTAGAGTTAGTTGCTCCTTGTCCTTAACGATTCCAGTGACCGATGGGTGAACAGTATATAAGAAGGTCAATATATGGTAGCCTAAAAGAATGGATTGTTCGCGCTGGTGCCCCATATCTCAAAATACAGTACAACCTCTTTTATACGAACGTCGTTGACCGGGTTCCTCTGTAATCCGGATTGAAAATAATTAGACCTATACGGTATATATTTTTTGTTTTTTGAAATTGTTGTTTGAAACAGAAGAGTCGTTTTGCAAGTACAGTACTGCAAATACAGTATTTATTATACCAGAATTCGGTTAGTACTGTATATCATTTTCTAACTACGCGCTGAACTTAACGGCTGTAAGAAGCAACAGAATCCCCACGCTGACAAAACTAACCAAACAACCGTCCGAGTGCACTGACCCAACATTTCGTTGTGCAGTACAGTGAGAGCGTGAGAACGTACATATTTTTAATTATGTAATTAAGTATTGAGCTTTGAATATACTGTAGTACAGTAATTTACATTAAAATATTAGATCCTCTATTATCCGGATTGTCGTTAATCCGGATGACCTCCGGTCCCAATTGATCCGGATAAATAAGTTGTACTGTACTAAACGGGGACAACTCATAAACTATGAATACGAACGCTCAGATACGAGTATGTCGATTAATTAATGTCAAAAATGGACTCCAGGATTTTTAAGGAGGTTCTCGCCAGAGAGGATTAGTGCACCATACGAATTTGAACGTTCCAATGGGTTCGTTTTACATTATTAAGTGTAGCCGGTATTTACTTCGTTCCCATCGAGGTCACCAGTGAAATATATTTTACTTTCAACATGCGTCTTTTGTTCCATATTTTGTCTTTCCACCACTTCTCCATACCACTGACGTGTTCGACTTTTTAAAAATCTTTTATAGTGGAGGCCTTCGTATCCGTTCCTTACGTATTCTTCTGCTTTTGGTCTGTTTTCTTTATTTCGTCTCCGCGACTTCATTTATCATCTGCTACCCCACATCATCATCACCACTCCAAACACTAGGCCTTAGACCTGTTACAGAACCCATCTCCTCCTCTTCTCCTCGGTCTACCGACATCTCTCTTCCCAGTAGGGTGATAGCCCAAGGCAGCCACAGGCACACGGATATTAGGCGTGTGGTTCAAGTGTTCACACTGTCTCCTTCTGTGGTCTTCAATCTTCTGGTACAATGATACAATGTTTAAATCGGGTCTAATATCCTCGTTCCTTTTCCGATCCAAGAGAGAACAACCTTGCGTCCTTCTTAGAAATTTCATTTCGGCCAACTGAATCCTCTGCACGTCCCTTTTACCAAGAGCCCATGTCTCACTAGCATACAGGAATGTGGGGACAGCAACAGTTTTATAAAACTTCATTCAGGTATCCTTCCGTGTTTTGTGTTTCAGGTACCTATGAATCGTTCTACAAATGCGTCTAAATTTTGTTTTGTTTTAGGCTTAGAGCCCCTACCCATCCGAGTGCCCCACATTATAGGCCTACTATAAATCCGTGTATTGATCTTCTGGGTTTTATGTGTGTGTATGTTCTTTTTCTATTAAATTTTTATCCCATATAATTTCATCCGCTGCTTTTGATTCTCTTTTCCTTATCGTAATCTATTATTCCTGTATCCTGTTTATTATAATTTGCTACAAGAAAACGTTTATGCACGTAAGGTCTTTTTGTTCTTCTAATAGCGTTAACGTTTGTTGGCCTGTGCATTTTAACATTGAAAATGTTCATAAGGACGTGTCGCACATTTGAAAACGACCGCTGGTGCGTGATCGAAAATGGGAACCGGTGAGTTTCCATAGAAACTACTTCTTTGTTGTCAATAACGTAGTACACATATAAAACTTCACTTATGAATGCGACTACATTTAACTTATAATCTGTACATTGGTAAATGAAGAATGAATTCATTGATAGGTGAATGAACATAAATATATATATTTTTTAGATTTATTGGAGCATTTTCAATGCCCTTCTCTGTGCATTGCATTTGTGCAATGCCTGTACATTTTTTAATACCTCTCTCCTCAGTTGTGGTCTTCTTTCACCAGATCTTTTCCTCTTTTCGAGGAAATCCCTTGTCTTTCATTAGTACCGCCTTTTTACGGGGTTTAAGTACATGGTCTATACATGGGTCTCTATTGAAACGTTTCTTGACAATTATGATCTCGTCCACGTTACTTACATTAACATAGTTGTGCCAGTCACTCTAGTGACACGCAGCATTACAGCATAACCATGCTGCAAAAGAATCAGAAATCACCATGAAGTGCGCGCAGGTGTGTGTGAAAAGGCAGTAGCATAATATTGCAAGTCGTAATTCCGACACCTGTTTTCGTTTCAATTTCTCTGCTGTTTGTAATTAATGTATTCAAATAATGTTTCATACAGAGTTTCACAAAAGTTATCAAAATACGTACAATCCTCCAAGCTATAGTAGATGCGTCGTTGTTTGAACGTAACAGGCTTATTGATACTAACGTTCGGAGAAATCGGAGAAAATTTAACCAACCTCTGGCGAACTTGCGGAACTCGCATCGACTCTGCTTAAACAGGAAACGCCCAGAAGACAATAAGGTTCAAACCTTATCTCAACTACATGATTTTCGGGAACGTTCTACAAGATTGTGAAGATTGGATAAAATTTATTGGATTATAATATAATGTATTATACCTATTAAAATAATATATAATATAATATCCATTAGCAGTGGTTCCCAAACGTTCCGGTCCACGGACTCCCCCCAAAATTAAAAATTTTAATTCTGAGTTCTGAATTAAAACAAACAGTAAATATGATACAATCTCTTATATTTTAATTAAAATGTATTAAAATCAAAATTCTCTTAACTTGAACAATTATAATATTAATGACATAAAACACAGTTTAATATGAATAATGAAGCTGCTTTTGACCAATAAGCTCTGCAATATTGGGTTTAATGTCTGATAATTTCAATATTAACTCACTCTCGACAGCAAGTTGATTTCTTAACTTTGATTTGAAGTACGTGAGCTGGGAGAATGCGGTTACACACAAATAAGTAGAGGGAAACACTTTGCGAGTTCAGGATAGTCAGTCATTACATATAACCAGAGGTCAGCTAGCGTTAACTGCGAAAACTGTAATTTTAATGAACTGTCAGTTGAAAGTTTTGCCAATGAATCTTCTTCTTGTAGAATAAGAGAGAGGTTAGTTGACAGCCCATCAGCAAGTGCATTACTTATCCACATGTCATTATCATCCGTCACTGGAAAATATTCCCTTAGCTGCAAGTGCAGTTGCTCCAAATGAGACTTAATGACGTTGAGGATCTCCTTTGGAACATTTTCTCCTGACATCTGGATGATACTGCCATGGAAGGGAATTGTTCGAAGGTTCCAGAGTCTAATCTCTGAAGTCCACAGTTTCAATTTTGTTTATCATCCCCTTGATCATATCTCGAACCCGGAAGTGGGCTTATAAGGAAGATACAGTCCTTATACGTGGACTAAAACAGTGCTATCAGTTCTGTGTTAATGCGCCGCTCTAGTCTATTCTGCTGACAAACAGTTCTGCGTCACGACATTATATAAAGTCATTATTAAAGCCATTAGTTTAAAATTAATTTTACAATTAGAATTAGTTTGAACCAAAAAAAAACTCAATTATTCTACTAATTGTTTTAAGATTCAAAAATTTAGATTTTAGAGCATAAAAAGTAGGAGTAATTTACGGTATATTCTATTTTTTCTTAAAAGTGTCCGCGGACCCTCTGAAACATTGTTGCGGACCCCCAGGGATCCGTGGACCCCATTTTGGGAAGCACTGACCAATAGGATTTTATTCTAGAATTACACAACTTGTTCTTGCAGCCACATATTTTGTTGTATTGTAAACAAAAGCTACTGCATAACACGCTTCCATAAATTTAGGTTTATTAAAACGTTTCTGCAAAGCGATTACAGACACAATACAGCGGACTTGGTGCGGTTATTTCCAGTTTCACGCGTTTACCGCACGCAATGTAATCCACCTATGTCCTCGTCTGTTCACCTCTACTGTAGTATAGTCGTTTGTAAACATTGAATTTTTTATGTGCATTTAGTATTATATGGCGTATACTCAGTCATGTGTGAATCTGAGATAGAGATAGATAGATAGATAGACAGACAGACAGATAGATAGATAGATAGAGTGAGAGAGGGGGGAGTTTGGAACGGGAATATGTAAACTCTCTTGTTTCGTATTTTCTTTTAACAGTAACAGCTTAATAAAGTCACAGTGTAAAGTAATACTGTTAATACTTTTAGTTTCAATTTATTTTTTATAACAATTTATATAATACAGGTATATGTATAATAGGTATATAATAACAGGTATTTGAATCTGTTACTTTTTTGGAACGGCTTCATTTGTACCTGCTACTTTCAAATACTAGTTTAACATACCTCTACTTGAAGTGAACAACGTTGTGTTCTTTTGTGGTGTACCTTTTTAAATATATGTCGGTGTCAGTGACAATCCCCCCCCTCCCACGAACTACTGAAAATTTCAGCGAAATTCCATAATCGCTTAATGTAAGCCTATTTTAACGTCCAGCTGCGTGTGTTAAAATATGGCTTATAAATACCTATAGGAATACAAGGAATTACAATATTTGTAAATTAATAAAACAAAGTTAGAGTCCTTAATAATAACAGTCGCTGACATTTGGTATGTATAACGTACGCGTCTGGATGCTTATAAAAATAATTAATTACTCATGTGACAGAAAATGAAGGCAGAGCCCATTGCCACGACTGTCCACTGATCGTCGTATTGTACAGTGGGAAAACAAAATACAAGACAACAATGAAGTCATTAAAAACCACCAATGAACCAGCAATTAGCCATTAGAACCAGTCATTAGAGACCAGCAATGAAGTCGTGATAATTATATCACGATTAACAGTTTGTAATCAACAAGTTATTCAGCGAGATTATACTCGTACAATAATTCAAATTAAATTTGTCCACACGCAATAATAATGTCAACTAATAGAGTCCCGCACAATAATCACTTTTCACTAATAGCGACTTGAACCGCGCACTGAGTAATCGCCTGAAGTAAACTGAAAACTAAGCGGCAGGTGTGGGCTACTTATAGTCTGCAGCGTTCCATAATATGCGTCCTTAACAAGCACTCGAAAATTCTAGAAGATACTTTAGCGCGGCCTTGGCAGAAACACGCACCGGTATGGCCAGTCGAGAAGCTGTAGTACGACACCATCGAACGCACGAGAACGTTCCGCATCGTAACACTGCGTCGATTGTTGACGCATGATAAGTGTCACGTAATTGTGTTTCATCAAAAAGCAGCAGCATAGCGCGCGCGCGCACACACACACACACACACACACACATTACAGCTGGGCTCTGTCAGGATAGCCGAGTTACTTGTAGAACGTTCCGTATTACGTAAGTTTATTAATCTGCCTGAATATCTTTTTCGCCCTGACACACCTCGCCCTACAGAATTGTCTGTGCTATGAATTCTTTATTCTATACCTCTATGGTATGAACCAATGTCTTTGCTTAGGTAAGCTTACAATGTAATTCGGAAAAACGAGAAACTTTTTTGCTGTGTTTTACGTAAAAAATAACCTTCTTTAACACGAACTATAGGTTGCCGAAGACACTAATAGGCTAAGACACAAAGTCCTTAAATTAAAATGCGAAATGATAATGAAACTGGATTTTTCAAAATATCTTTAGAAAGATTCAATTTCACAACATTTATTAAGAATACAAGCTTAGTCTTAAAGCGATTCCTATTACATTAGATTTATTACCTTCAATCTGGATAATAATAAACAGAGGTGACAGTCCTCCCCAAAGGCCAAGGTGCAGTTCTCCCCCCCAAGTATTCCGAAAGCCCCCAAATTTGTTTTTGTGGGTAGGGGGGGATCACAATACGGGGGTATGGAATAATCCCCAGTTAACGATGGATCTTGGGGCTTAATCCAAAAATGTTTGAAAAACTAAAGCCATTCAAGCAATTTTTGGAATCCAAAAACTAATGTTATTCTTTCCAAAAGGTTTTCTAGTACGCCTAATCGATAACTAAACTATGAGTAGTGTAAAAGCCTCGTCAAACCTACCCTAACATAATTAGTACGACATTAGGCCTTATCAAGATAATCTAACGTGATTTTGCAATTGCATTCTTTTTCTTCACTGTGGGGGAATTTAAAAGTGAATAAATAAGTAGAGTACAGTGGAAATCCCCCCAAAAATCCTTTTGAACTCCCCAAAAATAAACAAAAATCGGTTTGAAAAATCCCTCCCCCCCAATATTCCGGTAGTGCGACTTGCACCATTGCACCATGTTCTGGGCACCCCAGATAATAAATCAAGATTTTGAAAACAGCGCTTTCCCTATTTTTTCACTCACTGTACTTCGCGTTGGTTTACTGAAAAACTTTAAGACGCAAAGAATTTATAAAATTATATGGCAAGAATCCTGAATGTCTCACTTGCCCTGAGAAAAATGTAGGGTTCAACTTTCAAGCCAGACTCATCCCCACCTTACCACGAGCAGATACTAGTTATGCCACGGGTTCAGCATCACGTCTTTACCGGAAACCCACAAAACTCTATTGTTTGTGTCAGTGCCCCCGGATCAATAAAATAATTCAATGATTTACCTTGTAGTGTTCGAACGGTCGATACAGAATTCAGAATTTATTTACATTAATTTATACAGGTAACTGAAACGATTTATTAATTTAAAAATTAACGTAAACAATGGAATACTGATCGCACGTGAACAAAGTAAAAAAGCAAACTGTACTGGAACTCTGTACAATGCAAATGCGAGAGCGTTTAAAAAATCAAAAGGGGGAATGAGAGAGAGAGAGAGAGAGAGAGAGAGAGAGAGAGAGAGAGAGAGAGAGAGAGAGAGTGAGAGTGAAAGAGAGAGAGGTAGATAACGTTATCCGTTGCAAACTGGCAATACGCAGTGGCATATAAATTCTTATGTTACCACTCGCTCACATTGTAGTATACACAAAAGCGAGGATGTTTTGTTCAGATGACTTTTTGTGTTGGTTGCACACGTTTTCAGGTCAACTAAAGCTTTTGTTTACTTTTTATGCTAAATGAATTTCTTGTATATACGTGAAAAACACAAACCGTAGATTGTACTGTATATAAATAAAGATGCTAACGCGAGTGTATGTATGCTTACACAGACACAAATTTAGTCTATAAAGAGTACTATGTAAAATTATGTAGATGTCGACAGTCACACTCTCTCCCTTTCACTCTCTCCTTCTCTCTCACACAGTTTTCACATATAAATTTTTTAATATAAATATTTCTATACATAAATTTTTTCAAATATAAGTTATAACATAAATATAAGTATAAAATCAAATACTGTAAATAAAATATATCACTGTTTTATTTCAAAATAAAACAGTGTATTGACAACGCCTGTTGAAGCAATAGTTTTTTTAGGCACTATGTGGATCTTTGTTACTCTTCTTTTGAACTCTTCAACCGAATTACAGTTGGAGAAATACAACAGACATAAAGTTGTTACATCCTTTTGTTATGCAAATAGAAAGGAACTATACACTTATTGTGTGTGTGTGCGCGCGCTCAAATAGATTTTCCATTCGTGTAAATGCTTGTGCAATGAACAAGGGTCGCACAGAATGAGTAGTCGGTAGAATCGTATATTGGAATGCTTCGGATTTATTAACGATTATTACCAATTGCACTACGTTACTGTAGTACTGTTTATGGCAACAAAATAATACTAATTATACTTCTCTGTTGACCATTTTTACAATTTTAAATAATTTCTCTTATATTCTAGTACATAAATTTTATTTATATGAGTTCTTTTGTCTTTAAGTTTATAGGTGTTTTATAATAAAGTTTATAAAAAATATTGCCACTTCCCTTTACGATGGGTGATGAGATGTCGATGATCCCTGGAGTACAGATGTGGTTGTTCCTTCTGGATACCGTTCAGGATATTGTTGCGATCTTCTCCTGTTTTCCGGCGTTCAGGGTCTTCTCGGGTTGGGCACCACTACAATTTGTAGTGAATTAATTTTTAATTGTAATTTATTCTGTGTATTAAACATACACAATACTCCACCAAACTTGTAGTGTCCTTTTAAAAACCTATGCGGACGATCTTGCACTATACCGGTATTCAATCATCTCGCGAACTTTCTGACTTGTGCTCGTGCGCATTTGAAGACCAATCGTCTATACAAGCAGCAGCAACGATACGTTATCGAGTTCAGAGAGAGACTGCATTACACGATATGAACAACAAACTTAACTAAGACTTCAGCCCATTTTCATTGGCTGAAGTATTCCCTCACCCTTGCGGCTTAAATTCAGATAATGCTCTTCCTGTAAAATACTGTCTACGAACAAAGTTAAACTTGCAAATGAAACCAGTCGTCTAATTTTATTAGTTTTCTTAAGGGTCATAAAACTTTCTTTATAAAAACAACTCATATGTTTAGTCCTTTAATTTATGAACAAATATTACCACTCGATAGGTTTTTTTATTTATGAATATTCTGGTGTCTGTCTATTAAAGGTCTCGTGTCAGAATTTTTATTTTCACGAAAGATATTTAATTTAATCTGTTTTTTTTTATTATTATTCCGTAACATAGTTATGCATACCCTCAGACGCGCACTCGCCATATGCCTAGGCACATTTTCGCACCACTTCACAACACTACTTAATTTTTTTTCTGTTAAAAATTAACTGAAACTAACTGATTTAACATGTATCTTATTGTACACTATACAATGTCCGAACCAGCAGTCTTTACTTAGACAAATTTTCATTGCTACATGCTATCATACGCTTAGAGTTAAATTACTACTATTTCATATGCAAATTTCTACCTATTGCTGGTTATGTGTATTTATTCAGAGACTGCAGAGTCTGTACAATTAATTGTGTTGAAACTATTTTTTACCTTCGCTTAGTATTGATTCTGATTGCACACACGCACGCACGCACGCGCGCGCACACACACACACACACACACACACACACACACACACACACACACACACACACACACACACACACACACACACACACACACACACACACACACACAGAGAGAGTGAGAGAGTTCACACTCACAAGAGCGCGCACTTACACACTTGCAGCCGTGTTACAAACAGCGTGTAGCGTGTATACTGTAAAGCTCTGTTTTGCTCGGAGCGTCTGTTGCGATCATCGCTCAGCGATCATCACTGAGAGATAGTCGCTCAGCGATCATCGCTACCCTGGGCTGTTTTCCTCGAAGTGACTGAACACTAACGTCTTTTTGTCAGCTGGGTGAGTTCTGAGGTTTTGTCAGTTGGGTGAGGTTGGTTGGTGTCAAGTGTTGCGATGAGTTGTAGGAAAAGAAAATGCATACTGAAGTGGCTAATAGTGGAAGAAATGGAAGACGACGGTATTATTGAAACTTTAATAAAACCAAGACAAGTGATACATCCCGTATTTAGTAACAGAACTGTTGAAGGATACTTTAAAAACTTGATCATGAACCATTTACGCAAGGACGAAAATAAGTTCTTAGAGTTTTTTAGACTATGGCCCACAGCATATGGCCAACATCTACAGCACGTGCTACACAACGCAATAATCGCTCGCGACTGCGTCTCCAACTGGTCCTGGAGCGGTCAGGTCTGCGTCTGACGCTGGAGACGCTAGCGCCTCTAGCGACAGACGCTTGGAGGAAAACGGAACTATGAGAACCTGCTTAGAGCAGTAGATGGCGATGATCGCAACAGCCGCTCCGAGCAAAACTAAGCTTAACCCCTGCACTCGGGTTTTAATTTCCTGTCTTCTCCATTGCATATTGTACAGCTTCTTAAAAGGAAACTTCTGTTAGGTAAAGTAGTGACGACATTCCGCTATGTTCGGCAAATGTTGTTTCCGTGACAACAACCGGGTAGAGCTGCATACACTCTTAGCGACAAGTTTATAGTTTATAGGTTGGTAATGGTAGTGATTAACAAATTATAATATGAGTCTCAGCAGGCATCGGGCGATGGCAAACCAGCGAGTGCTATCGCTATATGGTATTGTTTTTACTATATTCTTAGTCGTTCGTAGGTGTAATAAACTACGTAAACACTTCGAGCAGTAAACTATCTGTCAAAAAGAGATAGATAGAAAGATAAAGGGGTAGAGACAGACAGACAGACAGACAGACTGAGAGTTTTGTTAAACTTGACACGCACGTCCATACTTGTGACCTACAGGACCTTGTTGGTTTTGAGATTGAGCCCCCAAAAATAGGGGACCGGGAGGCGAAATGTGTGGGGGTAAATGTGGCGTATCAAATTAAAAGGGATTTTAACCAAAATCACAATCTAGTGTACAGTTTCCGAAATATTCATATATTTTGATCTAAAATGGAGCCTACAATTAAAGAAAATTGTAAAAATCCAGTCGGCTGTCAGACTAAAGGGAATTTTAACACAAATCAGAATTTTTGGCGGTTTTTGTACGATTCCTCTACAGTTGTTTCTTTACTGAACAGAAAATAATGGGGTAATCAGGATTATCGCAGTTTTCCTGATCATTGAAAAGTTATCCAATATCCAGCAACAAATGTAAATCGTTCAAACTAGTGAGTGAGTTCTGCAGCTCGTGGAGCATACTAGGTTTACAATACGTGTAATCAGTCTACAGATTGTTAAACTCGACGAAACCGGTTTCTTTGTGAAAAGGCCAAAGGCGAATAAAGTTATTTCATTCCACTCAATGCTCAATATAGTCCCATATTGTGCTAATTTAGGGCCCTTATTATTGTCGGACGAGGACTTCACAGAAATGTATGAAATTAACACACGGATTATTTCGTATTCGTCACTGTCTGCGCGCGTTATGGTTATAAACTCAATGAACAAGAGTAGTGCAGTTTCGATAAGACTGGGGTGCGGTAACGTCACTGTGGAAGGTAAACGGACGGTATCGATAAAGAACGTCGCAGCGACATGTCACGCAATGTGCACGTCGCGTGTCTGAGACCCATGAACTCATCCAAATTGCATTGTACTCACGTGATCAATACCTGTACTACATGCACGGACTACAAACTACATGTGCTAAACGGTGTGTGTGTGTGTGTGTGTGTGTGTGTGTGAGAGAGAGAGAGAGAGAGAGAGAGAGAGAGAGAGAGAGAGAGAGAGAGAGAGAGAGAGAGAGAGAGAAATTATCTGCGGATTCACAAAGTAGCTTTTATTTTTTTTTTTTTAACCAGTAAGCTCCCAGAGCTGCAGAACTCACTATTTTGAAAGAAATGCATCTATTATTAGGGAAATTTCAATATTAGAATATTTTTTAATTATTAGGAACGTTACGAAATCACCAATTACGCTACTATTTTTTTAAGTACAACAAGAGTTGTAAAGCAGCCAATCATTATTACATTTTTTTACTGTTATGAACACAACCAACAGTAAAAATTCCAACTATTGCTTGGGGTTTTTAATTTAATTTTTACCCGTAATGCCTAACTGACAAATAATTTAGTCCTACGTTTTAAGTTTATGTGTGTTTCAAAGACAGCGTATAGGCCTACGCCTAATACTTTTCACGTATTTACGTAATTGATAACAACAACTAAATTTTTTTGCAAACGTACCTCACAAGCTTTATGAAGGCGGTTCAGAATTATATATATTAATTCTCTGAAATTATTAAAGATACAGTCTGTGTTTTGTATACAGTTTCTCGTAAGTTACAATTTTGCAATTTTACAATTTTTTCAAAATTTTGATTACAATTTTTTCTCCCTTGATGCACCTAAAGTTAAAAACTTTCAAAGACTACATTAGAATTTTGGTTAAAATTCACTGTAGTCTTATATAAACCATTGGTTTTAAAAATTTGTCAAAATGTTACCCCTTTTTTGGTCCTGGTACTGGAAAATTTAAAATTTACAAAGTTAACACTATATTCACGTTTTGGTCAAAATTCCCTTTAATTTGGTACCCGACATGGATTTGTACAATTTCTACAGAGTTTTGATACACTTTTTGATCCCTGGTTATCGAATCAATATAGTTACAGACAAAACATAACGTCCTCAGTTCCTGGAAGCGATCGAGCGAGCGAGCTTCAGGCGGTGGAGTGAGGCGAGGACGTCATGATTTGTCTGCAAGTATACACAGTTAACCTTGGATTAGTACAGTCGACATGGATTTGTACAATTTCTACAGAGTTTTGATACACTTTTTGATCCCTGGTTATCTTTCATGCTGTACGAATCAATATAGTTACAGACAAAACATAACGTCCTCAGTTCCTGGAAGCGATCGAGCGAGCGAGCTTCAGGCGGTGGAGTGAGGCGAGGACGTCATGATTTGTCTGCAAGTATACACAGTTAACCTTACGTGTGAGCCGTTTGTCGGTCGCCATTCGTGCGTCCATCTTCGACCCCATTGACCTTTTTACATCTCAGTTGCTGTTTACTGCAGATAATTCGTTAGAACTAGTTTTAAATTGTTTACTTCATCTTGTTGACACATATAATTATTTACATTTTTTTGTAAGGTTTTAAACATTAAAAATTTTTTTTTTGATAAGAAAGAGAACAATGGCCATTACCATATCCTACAAATAGCCTCATGTCACACAAGTGAATTTGAATTGTCTTGAGTCGTACTCCGTTAATAATAATATTTTATGTTTAGGATACTCTGCCCATTTGAAAAAGCATAATATATTTGGAATTGGTTGGAAAATACGGTTTTCAATTTAGATATATCTGTAAATTGGAAACATATTGTTACGCAACGGAACGGTCTCGAACAAATGGAGTGTGTCGTTTCTCGGCTATCCCGCTGTAATGTGTGTGTGCGTACGTATTGCTAATTTCTGAGGAAAGACAATTACGTGACATTTATCATGCGTCAACAATCGAGGCTATTCCAGACCACAACGGTCCGCGCACTGTCTTCAAGGCCAGACATGACACTGTTTATAGTGGATTCGAGAGGGTCTGTAAGAGGCGCTTGTTTAACACGTCATCCAAAAAGTGACAGATTATTCTGGCATCTCAGCGGGATATAAACATAAGCATCCAGGGACGGTCAAATCAGTTTACGTCGGGGGATTACACAGTGCGTTCAAATGGTTATTAGTGAAAAGTGATTGTTATGTGGGATTCTACTACGTGACATTATTATTCCATGTGTACAAACTTAACTTGAATTATCTTACGAGTAAAATATTACCCAAATAATTAAATTATTATCCTAAAACTAAACCAGGATTATTATCATGGATTTGTTGAATTATTGTCTTGTTAAATATTTTGTTGATTTCCAACTGTTAATTGTGATTAATTAAAACTGGTGATTAGTCACTTATTTGGTGTCTGTAATTTAGTTTTTCACTGTACCATACGACGATCAGTAAGACCATATTAACAATATAATAACCTCTAGTAGAAAAATAATATTAAATGATAGGCATGAAAACACTGAATACATATGACAAAACCAGTCATGTAGTCTAAGAGACTAACATCAAAGAATGTCATTCTACTTTTCATTTCCATTGGGGGGAACGATGCGTCTGCCTTTTGCCAAACTTCAGCATTTTCTTTCATTACACAGACGATGTCAGTATTTTAATTAGCCTGCCAGCGGACGGATAAAAGCGTGAATGTTTACTTTCTATATAAAGGGGTGAGAGTGTTTACCTTACCCTCTCAGCAACCCGACGCCGACCGACCTTACATTAATTTTATTTCAAATGGAAATTTTTTTTATAAGCTTTCAACGCCTAAAAAGTACTGATAAAAATATCTTTTATTTTAATAACTGTTCCCTATACGTTATCATAATTTGAAGAGATTATTCGGTTTTCTTGTGATCGCTTTGCTATTGTGTCGATTTCAATGGCACTGCTGCATATAAAAGTACAAAAATACTAATACATTGATGAAAATTTTTGTCAGTATTATGATCCAATTACCCTATAGTCTTATCACGTAGACAGTAGCACAGATGTTGTATAGACAGACAGTTGAATGTTGTCTTGTGCCATGGTTTATTGCGTTGTCCGGGTCGAAGCCATGTTCAAACGAGTATTGCACGGTCATTTGTAAAGTATAAGGAGTTAGGATGCGGCTCCCCTCTGCCTGTCGGGTGTGCTTGAGGTGAGTTCGTGGTTGCTCCGGTGCTGTCAGCGTGCCGGGGGCGCGACTCGCTGAAGGATTCAACCGCAGGAGCTTCGGGACGCTCTGGTGTGGTCGAGAGGCTCGACCGCCCGAAGGCGCCGTCGTCGGCCGGAACGATAACCTGCCACGCCACGCCCTGGCGGATGGCTCCTGCACTTGCACATCTCACCGTTTCCCGTGCCCAGGGTGGCAGTTCAGCCGCTGCGTCAAAGCAGATGCTGTCTTAATTTTGAATTGTAGAATATTATTTGTTACCTGCTCTTATCGTGCAGTCACAGCTATATAAGGTGTTGTAAAAAATTTCCGAAAATTGAAAAGCAATACGGTACAGAATTGTGCCATACTAACGAACCAGTGTATCGTCTATCTTGTTACCGTGATAGGTTGTGTTTGTTTAGTTCGTGAATTTTTGTGAGGTTTAGTGTGTGGTGTTTCAAGATTGCCCGTACGACTGACTTGAACGAGCAAAGATTCTGTGTTAAACTTGGGAAGACGGCAGTAGCGAGAGACGCAGAATGTTGAAACGAGCTTTTGGCGGCGAAGTTATGGCGGCACGCTCAAACCTACTAGTTATTTCAGCGTTCGAAAATCCCAGGACATTCGTTGAAGAAACGGACGTTCTGGGCATCCTTCAACTAGCATCACCAATGAAACTAGTCGTTAAAATTTATTGTTGTATTGGAGTGTTAGTGGTTTCAAATATTTCTACTAGTAATTTTGTACAAACCACTGTTGGCTTTGGTATTGACGAGCGCTTTCTGCCGTCAAGCCATCTTCAACCTGTTGGTAAATGACCTGAAGATGGTTTGACTGCCGAAAGCGCTCGTCAATACTAAAGACAACATATCGGTTTGTACAAAATTAATAGTAGAAATAGTCGTTAAAACTTATGAAACAACTCAAAAAAAGATCGTCGCCGAACAATTCACGACGTTTTTAAAGCTGTAGATTTGTTATACGATACTTAGCAGCGGATTTTGTCGGAAAAAAACTTGGAACTTGCACCATATGTTCCGACTGTTAACGTTTGACCAAAAAGAACTTAGAGTACATGCCTACAGGGAGCTCAAAGAACTTCATGAAAAATGATCCAATGATCCAAACATGATTTCACAGATCATTAGGCCTACTGGTTTATGCATACGAACCAGAAACAATGAAGCAATCATCTCAACGGAAGTCTCCGAGTTCACGAAGACTGAAAAAAGCGCGTCAATTTCGACATCACATGAAGTCAATGTTGTTTTGATTTTTTGTCATCAAAAAGTGTAATTCACAAAGAATTTGCACAAGGCCACACGATGTCAGTGGACAATTCTACTGTGGGTTTTTTGAGGCGGCTCAAGAACACGTTCGCCGATGGGGGACAAACAACATGAATGTTGTATCAGTGAATGCACCAGCTCATTAATCACTCATTGTGGCTGAGATTCTAACTTCTGCGACCGTGACTACAACTTCTTCTCTCCCTTATTCACATGATTTAACTACCTGCTACTTATTTTTTGTTGCCAAAAAAATGACGAACAAACAATTCGACACAGTAAAGGAGATTCAAAAGGTATCCCAGGACATACCGAATAGGCTGAGGGAAAACAACTTCCGGCAGTTTCCGAGCATTAAAGCAGTGCTGGAACGATGCATCGATGCAGTGGGCGATTGTTTTGAAGGAAATTATATCAATTACTATTTTTGTGTAATTTTGTGTTAGTTAGAGAAAAGGCGGATTATAACCAGGAAACGCAAATCGCTTTTGTTGATCTGCAAAAAGCATTTGTAATGTAGACCGTCAAAAGTTTTGGAATATTATGAATATAAGAGGATAGCCACAGCATTTAATAAATTCAGTGAAGATCCTTCTTTACAAAAGTACATCTGTAGTCCTGGATCTGAATGGTAGGCTGTCAGGTGACATTCCAATAAATAAGGTAGTTAGGCATGGATGCTGTGTTTCCCCACTGTTGTTTAATATATATTGTAGTAAAACTACAAATAATGACATAAATAATAAATATGTATTATGTATTGATATTGAAAAAATTTTTTGTGAGTTATAAATTTTTTTGATTAATTAATTAATAATTAATTTATGGTATGCTTCTCAATTACTTGCAATTAAATAAGTGTGATTTTGTGTTTTGAAAATATTTGTTTCAATAGACAATCTATTTATGTTGTTGGATTTATTATCCTCTCTTCTAACTTTGCTGTTCTTCTTCCTTCTGGTATCTTTCTTGAACGGCTCTAAATAATTTTTTAGAAGAAATAAATAACTAATATTTACTATACAAATAAATATAAACTCTTGTAACTGAATAATTATGTTCATTTATTAACATTTTAAAATTATGCGCCACATCTGATGCGGGTGGACCAGGTTTTAGTTGAGCTCCGCTCGGGTTGCTAGTGAAACAAATGACAAAGTATATGTTTACAAAATTAATTATTTCGGATTCTTTGAACTGTCGAAATGGTCAGAGAGGGCAAGGAACAAGATACAATGCTTACAACTATTTTAAAATAAATTATTATTACTGAAAGAAAATAACAGCATTATGCAAATGTCAATTATTAAAATGAAATCGAACCTTCCGTAGAATGACGTCACTGACTCGGGTAGGCAGTGTACGTTGCTGGCAGTGAATACAGTATGGCTGCCGTCACCTCGACTTCTGCTATGTAATGCCGACACGATGTTGGATCTTCTCCCTCAGAAATAAATGAGAATTCCGTTCTCTGCGAAGTTGTAGTATTCCTGGAAAATAGTATGGAGTGTTCTTCTGTCTTCGGCGATGTTGTTCTGTGATTGTTTGTTGGTGCAGTGTTCGGTGTTCAATTGTGTTGAATTCGTGTTCTGCTAATATGGTTTAAAATTTCCTCAAAATGGTGGTTGCTTTCTCGTTCTCGTAACTGGTATTATTATTGTAGTTGTTCTAGTTCAGTTTGGTGCTAATTATCAAATGTTGGTGTTAAAATTCGTTTGATAACCTCTGTTACACTTTTTGAGGTTGCACTCAATGTTTTTTCACTATTTTCATATTTTTTGGTCTTCTGTCAGTAATTTCTGAACTGCTCACATTAACGATTAACAATAGACTAATGACTGAAAGTCGTCGTTTTGGGGTAATTTATTAAATGTCTTTTTCCTCTTCCCATTGTCTTTTTATAAATTTGCATGTCTTGGATCTGATTCCAATTCTTAAACATACATAACAAATTTTTCTGTTTTTGCTGTAACTCAATTATTTATTAATTTTACGAAAATCTAACTATTCAGCAATATTCTTAAGTTAATTTTACATAATTTGATATATAACTGGGTCTGTTTTAAGTTCAGATAAGCCTAAAATTTACAATTTTTGATATTCATTGTAGGCCTCATATTTTTTACAAATTTAGTATTTAAATGGTTTACAAGTGTTTTTATGTTAATATTTCCATAAAATAATATTACTCACTCCATAATTATTGCTGGTTGTTAATAATTTGTCCTTATAATACACCAATATTGATTAATTTACCTTTTTATTTGAGTTGAGTACTTTTCAGGCCTAGTTTTACCTATTTTCAAATAAAGTTAATTTTCTTCCTTTCTCATTACATTTGTTATTATTTGTACCTGTACTGATTACATTTTCAAATTTTTGTGTTGTATAGACTAGATTCTATTCATTATATTATGTAGTTTGATTGACTTTATTTATTTGAGTTTGACTCTATGATAGATGTTTTTGGTTCACAATACTGGTTTGTTTTTCTATTGTGGTGTGTTAGTTAGTTTGACTTATACTTTATATATGGTTTACAATTTAATAAATAAAATATACAACATTCCTATTTCCCACTTGCCTTCTCTGCCTCAACAAATTTGAAAATTATTTAACATTATTTTGAATAAACATAACATCTTATATCTACTAATTTTTATATATCATCTAATTATAACAAAAACATCTTATGCCTATTATATTCCCTAGACATAATTTAATTAGAAAATAAAAACTTCTTATTACTAGCAATACTGTCAGTCATTAACTGTCTTTTGTATTTATGTTTCTTCTGGTAACAACTTAACTGTGATAAAAACATCTTATATCTATTATCCTTATTTATCTAATATATAATTTGATTGATAAACAGTAAAAACATCTTATTACTAGTCATACTCTCAGTTATGAACTGTCCTTTGGTATTTATGTTCTTCTGATAATTTACTTAACTGCAATTAAAACATATTATTAGTAGTGATACTTCTTATATATAATTTTAAACACTCTTATTACTAACAATATTGTCAGTCATTAGACTGTCTTTGATTCTTATGTTTTTTCTAGTATTATTTTTCTAGTAAAGGACACTCATGGTAGTCCTTTTAAATCATTTTTTTCAACTCCTTCATTGAATATTTTTTATAGGTTTTTAACTAGGTTGTTCACTACACTCACTGTAGTTTCTAACTTTTATCATATCACTTCACTATATATTTTCTACACTATGGTAGTCTTTTTAGTGGTTCGCTTTTACATTAGACTTATACTTAGTTTACAAGTTAGTTTTAATTGTATTGTATCTTGTAACTTGAGTTACTGGGTCTAACATATATGAGTTTTAATTTAGTTTCAGTTGGGTATGTACTCCTTTATCAACATTTTGGGAATAGCTCTTCTTATTTCTATGTTCTTTTTAGGAACCTTGACATATTTTGTCTCATCTTTCTTATTATACAAGTAACATCCTCCTCTTGTGTTTTCAAGTCTTTGTGGCATTAATTCAATGCATCTTATTTGAATATTCGGTTTCATTTAATGTTTATTTACAGCTCTTTGTTAACTTGTTATTGTTTTCGTGTCTTGGGGTTTCTCTGCTTCTTGACTTTATAAATTTCCCTTATTAAAATTGTTTTTACCCTTTTTATCTTTTTTCTTTCCTTTTTACTGCTTCCCCAACCTACTGGGTATACTGCTGTTTTATTGGGTTTTTATATAGTAGGTTATTCGTATATGGACCAAGAGTTTTCTTTGTTATTTAGTTAGATTTTATTAATATTTTATTGGCTTAATGTACAGTTTCTTTAGTTTAATCTTTATCCATTTATTGTTCTCACTCACTATTGACATTTTCTTCTTTATTTATGTTGTATTAAGTTAAAATTTTAATGTGATAATTCTGTTATGCTACAATATATTGACGTCATGTTGAGAGCATGGAAATCTAGAGTGACTTCGGGATTACAGATTAACAAATCAATTTTTATGGATTCTCTACTATATGCTGATGACACAGTTCTTATACAAGAAAATGAGGATGATTTACAAAGAGCTATGTTTCAATTAGAAGAAGTGGCAAGAGAGTACTTACTGACAATTTCACTGACAATTCATGGTCGCAACCATGACCTTTAAAGGTAAGTATCCAGTGGGGACTGAGATAGTATAAACAACATCACTTTAGAACAAGTGAGCCGTTTCAAATATCTCGGCTGTGGAGTAAGCTATGAATCTGAATATGATATAAGAGAGAAGATAAATAAATTTAGGAATATTAGTGATACGATTCATAGAAATCTTAGAAATAAAACAAGACACAGCACAAGAATTAAATTTTATAAAACAATTGCAATACCCACGTTGATTTATGCGAGTGAGGCGTGGCTCATGACAAAAAAAGAATGCGGCATGATTCAGAGTGCTGAAATGCAGTTTCTTCGAAATACTTTAAATTATACATTGCAAGACAGAATAAGGAATGAAGATTTCGAAGCAGAACTCCAAGTAAAGAACATAAATGAAATTATTTCAATTTAGAGAAGACAATGATGGGATCATCTGCAAAGGATGACAGAGGATCGATTGCCGAAAGCGGCACTGAACTATAAAGCCATTGGTAGAAGAGACGTGGGTCGTCGTCCGAGGATGAGCTGGGTGCCGGAACAGGTTTATATAACCTAATTCTTGAAGAGGAGAAGAAGAAGATTATTTTTGTGAAAGCGTATGTTAGTGTATCTTGTTGATTTTTTAAATATATTTTTCGTATATCGCAAGATTTTTCATAAATTAATTTCGTGCACTTTTGAGTAACACTCGATCTCGTTATTTCTTCTGAACAAGTCCCTTATTTCAAGAAAAGCAGCGTAATAGTTTGATATTAATATTGTTTCTAGGACTTTTGTGATCAACAGAAAACCGTTTTTCTATATGCGACCGTTTCTGTGTATGGAAACTGAAAGTCATTTCGTTGCTGCGAATTGACTGTCTGTCGGTCGGGATTAAATATTGATGCGGGTGCTGCGCTGGGGTTTTATTCACTGCCGGAAATGGAAACGAGAGAGCCAGAGAGAAAAGCAATAAATAATTTTTATTGTGAGTGACGTCAACCAGTGATCATTTATAGTCTGTAAGATGGATACGGCTGATCAAACGGTGAAATATAGGCCACACACACACACACACACACACACACACACTAATATGCCCGGCTTTCACGTGTTGGCGAAACAGAGGCAAAAACAACCCAATATAACCGCGTTTACATTAAGTCCAAAACTATGGGATTCAGGTAAGGGCGTACGACTTGAATTGCTCACTTATTCCTGAATTTTATAATATCATTTATCTGACATATACACACAATATGCCAGGGGCGGATCCAGCCAGGGATTTGTGGGGAGGAGAAGACTAGACTTGGGAGGGGATTATGGAAAGTTCGACCATTCTTTACAGATCCTAAAGTGTGAATGTACAAACACAGTTTGTTATAATCAACACAATAAGTTTATTGTCGCACAAGTGTAAAATCTATCTGTGATTGTGAGTTCATTGTTCTTTTAATAATATTCATTTACAGTTTAAAATACACACTACTCATTTTAGTTATGTATCAAACAAAAATTAACGTGCTGGTAAAGTACAGTTAAAAATTTTAAATAATTTTAGACTAAAACCATGAACCTACATAATATGATACGAATTTTTTATCATCTTCATAATCACAAAAAAAAGTTTCAAACAGAATTAACACTGTTGCACACCACTATACAAAAATTATTTCGATTAGCGCTTTCAAGCTTCACAGCTCATCGTCAGATCGGAAATAACAATAATAGGACTAGACAAGTTCTTTATACCACCACTTCCCCTACCACCCGTACACATTTTCGTAAACAAGCTTTAAGTTAAAATGTTGCGGGTAAACAGCTAAGTTAAAATAAGTCGTAAACAGCTATAAGCTTGTTTACGAAAATGTGTACCGGTGGTAGGACAAGTGGGGGTATAAAGAAGTTGTCTAGTCCTATTATTGTTATTTCCGATCTGATGGTGAGCTGTGAAGCTTGAAAGCGCTATCGGAATAATTTGTCTATAGTGGTGTGGTGCAACGGTGTTAATTATGTTTGTGATTATAACCACTAACACAACTTTCTTAGTTAAAAAAAATGCGTAAAATTTGGGGGGAGTTTCGCTCATTCCCCCTCCATGGATCCGCGTCTACATCTGTTCGCAAGGAGTAAAATTAAATCTACTGAAAGTACCAATACAATATACATGAAGACAGACGCCATCCAGTCACTGCATTCTTTTAGTTAACAATGACTAATGGTGTTTGGAAATTAGTTAATGAGGTCTGAATGCCACTGCTTCTTTAGTATTCTTGGAGCTTCGTGCGAATCCTGTAGACTGCTGACTGTGTCTTACCGAAGTAGTTATCCTCTGGGTTTTGCGTGACGTCATGAATTCGAAGGCTACGAGTCTATAGATGTCTGTTTCCATACCCACTTAGAAGGACACAACTTCAAAACCAGAACAAAAATTTGAAACACCCTACTAGCACTGATTACAGGAAGCGGCTTTGTACTCATCAGACGGCTATAGCGAACTGCAAATAAGTAATGTTCGTATTCATATTCACATATCTAATTATTTAATACAACTTAGGCCTGTATGACATGTATATCAATATCTTCTTCTTTTTCTTCTTCTCCTCTTCAAGGATTGACTTTATAGTTCAATGCCGCTTTTGGCAATCGATTCTCTATCATCCTTTGCAGATGATCCCACCATTGCCTTCCGTAAATTTAAATAGTTTCATTTATGTACTTTACTTCAAGGTCTGCTCTGATATCTTCATTCCTTATTCTATCTTACATTGTATAATTTAAAGTATTTCGAAGAAACTGCATTTCAGCACTCTGAACCTAGCCACATTCCTTTTTTGTCATGACCCACGCCTCAAAGTCCAACTGAGACTCGAAGTGTATGACCATAAGAAACGTTTTAATCAGCTTGAAAATCTAATGTTCCATATTAAACCGGTATTTATTGACCTTTAAAACTCAGCCTTATTAAAACAGTGGTACACGGAAACATGGGAAATATCAGCGAGTCGCTAAAGAATGTCTTCTGGAGTTATGTTCCAAAGAAAACATTTGTGATGTTGAACACTTTAAAATTTGATATGTATGAAGTAGTTTTTACTTTCAATGGTGGTCACATTGGAAAGTAAAAACTCTTTGTAAACTGTGGACTTAGACCTGGAGAACAACTTGTTAGTGCGATGAATAAGCTAGACCGGAGGCGAATCGCCAAAGGTGAAATTGTCACCAGTAGCTGGAAAAAGAGGTTAGACAGACCAAAAATCAATTAAAATAGAAACTGGAAGATCAGTTTGAGGAGGAAGAAGGAAAGAAACCTTCGTATGCCACTGGCATGTTAAAACAGATAATAAAGTGCGATTTTGTTACATATTTTTGTTATTGATTTCCGGAAAAGCGCGTTCTTTAGTAGTTTAAGTCTATGTACATTTTTGTAAAGAGATCCGTAGAAGGTATTTCTTAATTCTTTTTCTAATTATGTACACCACACTCTAGTCTATCTGGTATGCCGGTGGATTATCTTAAGATAAATTACTCTAATGAGTTAAGAATTAGAATTCAAATTATGCCAAAAACATAAAGTATATTTATTCCAACAATAGTTCCAATGTAATTACTCTTCGATAGAGTATCTCAAGTTACTAGTTAACAGTATCTTTTCCAGTTCATTACTTTCATTAAAACTATTACTCTTTACATTACTATTAATACAGAATATTACCAATGTGTCCTTTTCTTCACACGCACAGGTATGTGCTACGCCTGGAGTTGGTGCTTTGCCACGCTTTACTCTTCTTACCTTATATACCTAATCTTGTTTACAAAGTTGAAAGTAAAACTTGTTTACAAAAGCGGCTCTGTACTCGACGCAATGACGAATTTACCAATTATGGCACTACGTTATGAGACTAGTTTACTCAAACGTACCCCGTAACCCAATTCTGAAACATATTTAATTACGAAACACAATATTTAAATTGTACAACATATCACTGGAAACAAACAGTTCAAAAATAGAGTAACACTGTTACGTAATCTTATCTTCTTGTTGAAATTTTAAAAATTAATGTAATGTTTGGGTAAAAAAATTAAGCAACAATAAAAATCTTAGGATAATGTTACTTTAGAATTCCTTAAGCTCTCACGGCCGGTGTCAAAATTGTTTGTATTATTATTTGCCGGCGTGTTAGGCCGCGGTCTACCCAGTCGTGTTTCGGCCCACTATAATGTCAGAAACATATGGCACCAGTGTTCGCCAATTCACCACAGTACTGAAGTAGAGACTATGTATTTTCCAGTTTACTCTCGAAACAGAGCTTGACAACTTGATAAACTTTCTAGGTTTAACCATCACTCGACAGATGAACAAACTAAAATTCAACATTTATAGGAAACCAACAACCACTGACACCACAATACACGCGGACTCCCATCGTCCCTATTCACAAAAAATGGCGGCATACAATAGTTTTATTCACAGATTATTGACAATCCCCTGCATGATAATGACTTTCGTGATGAGCTGAATACCATAAAATACATCGCGGTTGCCAATGGTTACAATAGTTTGACCACTGACAAACTACTGAAAAAACACGAAAGAAGCAAGCTTAAACCCCGAATAAACAGTAACACACACACAAATTTTATATCCACTAATTACACAAGCTTAATGCCTAAGATTTTCTCCTCTGTATTGAATAATAATAGTTGTACTATTTCATTCAGAACTAATAATAAGTTACTAAGCATTCTCAGACCGAAAAAACATAAACCTCCAGAAGAAAAAACGGGTATATATAAGTTAATATACAATGATTGCAATTGCTTCTATATTGGACAGACAGGGAGAGGTTTCCTCAAATGTTTTCGGGAACATATACCCAAGAAAATAAGAAATGATAACAGCATCAAATCTAATTACGCCCGACATCTGACTTCACACAATCATAATTACACAGACTTTAATTCCAACTTAATACCTGTGCATGTATGTAAGAAGACCCGTTTCATGAATGCCTTGGAGGAGTTTGAAATTTATAGTGCATTCGCAAACCTAAGCAGTCGCGATTTCGTGTTAAATGACCAAATGAACTTTGGATCCAACCACTTGTACGATACCGCCTTGAGTCTGCTCGCTAAGACTACGATAAGGTAGCAACCGCTCAGTAGCAGATTGAACTTGAACGGGTGCGCACCCAAATTCGCGTACAGTTCATATGCAAATTTGACATTTTTATTATGTAACGATCTCGAAAGAGTGATATAGTTTTATTTTTTATTTTAATATCTGATGATGGAGGATAGTCTCCGAAACGCGTCATAGACGAGATTTACAAGAAGTCACAAGGCGGATAATTGAAGGTAAAATAATTTATTAATATGTGTTTTCCCTGAGAACGCCCAACACCAGATCGTGCTGGTTTTGAAAGTTTATTTAAGTGGGTATTCACAGGGAAAATCCATAGTCTCTTCTAGATGTGAGACGATATACTTATAACAGGTATTTTGGAACGATATTTTTGTGAAACGGATATAACAATGACTGAAAAGATTAAAAATATCCGTTCCGATTACTCGTGGTTCCGAGTCGCGGGACCCCCCTACGCAACTAACGAGTAAACAAGTACACAAGTAACAACAAATAAACGAGTACTACGAGTATTAGGAGTATTACGAGTACACGAGTACAAAGCCACTTTTTGGTGCTGAATACTTTATTCTGCGCATGTGCCGATTGCCATACAAGTGCTGAAGTAGAGACTATGCATTTTCGCTGAGAAGGCCCAGCAGCGCCAGATCGTGCTGGTTTGGAAAGTTTATTTAAGCGGGTCTTCACAGGGAAAATTCATAGTCACTACCGCTTGCTTATGCCACTGAAGATGGCGTCCGATTGTGGAGCCTAAACGTCTGTCTTGAACACAACCAGTAGACCACGGCCTAACACGGCCGGGTAAATTGTAATTCAAATAATGTTTTATTTCTAAATATAAATATGTGATATTAATCAATATAGTTTCTTCTGCAAGTAGTGTATTGCGTTTTTGTCGTTTCAATACCTGGCGCACGTTTCACTGAAACATATCAGCATCATCAGAGGTTTGTAAGTAAACCATTAACAATCGAAATAATTCTATGTAATATAGAAACGAACGAATAATCGAATTTGTTTCGACTTTAATATAAAATAACTGATAGTCGATTTAAGTCGATTAGTTAACGATTGTTTTAATGTGTATTTACGTAAGCAGCTGTTTTATCGGATATATTGGAAATATTTAATGTTTATGTTTTATTTGTTTTTGTTTATTTTAATAAATTTATAATTTTAAATAGATCATCTTGTTTTGTTTTTTATTTGAGCTTGTTCTTTAATTAATAAATTATTGTTATTGTGTTTGCAAATATTAGGATTTTTTCAAATATTCATTTTTTGACCTTTTTGTATGTTTTTAATTAATTTTATATTTTCAATGCCTGGAAATTGGTGCTTATTATTTATTATATTGATTAATATCACAATATTATATAAATGCCGCAAGAAGCGTTGAGTTACGTATACAGACAATTTCTAAGTAGTATAACGAAAGTCATGTTTTAAAAGAAGAAATAGTAGAACAAAAATTACTTTTACAGTTTTTAAGAAAAAGGTACTACGTATGTTAACATAGTCAATCGTACGAGCGAAATGAACGCTCAGAGTAACTGAACACGGACCGTTTACCTTGATCTTTACCGCGTTCAGTTTAGTTAAGAACACCACACTCTGGCTTGCTGTAGCCCTGTTAAGAATATCGTCAAATCGTTAAAATATTAGATTTGCCTGCGTTGGAAACCGAAATTAATCCTCTCTGATTAGTACTTTACCTGACTGACAAGCATTAGGCTACACCACGGCAAATTTCTAGGGTGAAAATGTCACCAGTAGCTAGGAAAAGAGGTTAGACATTTAAAAAGGAAACTGGAAGATCAGTTTGAGGAGGAAGAAGGAAAGAAACCTTCATATGCCACTGGCAAGTTAAAATAGATAATAAAGTGCGATTTTGTTATTTACGTATTTTTGTTATTGATTTCCGGAAAATCGCGTTCATTAGTACTTATGTACGTTTTTTAAAGAGATCCCCAGACGTTATCGCTTAATTTTTTTTAATTATGTACATCATATCCTAGTCTACCACTGGAAATAAACAATTCAAAAATAGAGTAGCCACTGTTACTTAAACTCGTTTTTTGCTAAAAAAAAAATAAATATAAGGGTTGGGTAAAAAAATTAAGAAACAATACAAAGTTTAAGATATTTTTTTATTATTCTGGCTGTACAATGTTTACACATTTTCCGGAACCAAAGATTACAGAAGTGATTGAGTTCTCATCTTCCACTGATGCTTGTCTATCCAAAGATCTTCTTAAATTTCTCGTTCCCTCAATATAGTCCTAATTTCTTCTATCCAAGTGATAGATGGTCTTCCTCTTTTCCTTCTTCCTGGTGGGGTCCATTCCATAACTCTCCTTGGGAATCTTTCCTGTGCCATTCTTTTCGTGTGTCCGTACCATTGTAATTTTTTTGTTTGGATAAAATCAACAGTTGAATTTTTCACATTCATTCTGTCATTAATGACTTCATTTCTATTTTCACACGTCTGGATACTCTTGGCGAACGTCTCCAAAAGTCCATCTCTGCTGTCAATAATTTTGTTTTACTGTGTTTATTAGTAGTACAAACTTCTAAGTCAAGATACTTCTAACGATTATTTTAAATATTTTGGTTTCAGTTTCTGCTGTAATTTGCTTGTCTCACAGGATTCCATTTAATGCAGATGGAATCTTATGCATTTAATGCAGAATCTTTCCCAAAATGATTCTGGATTGTATTTCTTTATCTTCCTTCCCACTGGCCGTAACTTGCACCCCTAAATACTTGTATTTCTCTGTATATGAACTCTTCCCCATGTCTTCCTCCAATATCAAGTCTTGCAAAAGATCACCTTTTGCCATGTATTTTGTTTTATTCATATTTACCTTTAGTCCCGATTTCTGATATTCCTGTATCAATTTTCTTGTCATGTAGGCCTACCCTGTCTTCAAAATCTTGAGCCAAAATTTATTGGTCATCAGCAAACTGTAATGAATAAACTGTATCACCATCAAGTGGAATTCCCATGTTCCTGCGCATTTTTTTCTAAGCCTCTGTTGCTTTCTCAGTACAAATTTTTAAAAGCGTGGGCGATAGACAACATCCCTGGCGTAGTTTAAGATAGTTTTTTAAATTGTTCGTATATAAAAAGACGAGTTATAAAAGAAGAAAACACAGAACTAAAATTACTTTCATAGTTTGTAAGAAATAGGTATATAGCCTACGTTAACGTGGTCACGCGTAGGACGAAGTGCCCCCCCCCCCAGGTTACAACCATTCAGCTTAACTGAACAGGGATCATTAAACCTTGATCTTTACCGCATCGGCTGTAGTTAGGTATGCTGCACTCCGGTTTACTGTAGCTCTGTTAAGAATATTGTCGAATCAAAAATATACGGCAATAAAACCGGAAAATATACGGTTGTCCGCGGTGGAAACCGGAATCAATCCTGTCTGAGTAGCATTTCGCCTGACTGACGTCCACGGCATACTCAGTTACGTTGAAGAAGTCAGTTTTGTTTGATAAAAGCAAACACAACGCGGCGGACGAGACTGAAGTGGCGGTGAAAATCATCGCTCGGCTCTGAATGTATTCAGTTCCGTCGAGAATTATAATTTCCCTCTGTCTGTGACTGCTATAATTTATTCATGTTTATTACTTACCCGAACGCTGTGTGAAACATCATACGGCAACGAAAGTTGTGCGTTGGTGGCTCCGTTCTCGTAAATCTGATTTAGCTCCCTAACGAGAGTACAAAATATATAATTTCGGCAAAATATATACGTGTAGGCGTATGTTTCTCTACCACCGCTCTGTCACCGCTGTTGTGGAACGGGAGATGTTAAGGGAAAACATATTTTAAGCCCTTTATGTTGTGTAGTCGAGAAAATACGATTTTGTCAAAATTAGCGCAGACATAAGTAGGGTCTACTATATATGTTATGATATGTCTGTCACTTTACTCTGTGACTTCTCCTCTGTTTTCTTTTTTCCCATTTTTTACTACTTTTGTGTTATTCTCTTTTATCTTAAGCAAGAAAGTTCCTTCTTTAATTCTTTAGCCTTGGAATTTTAATACCGTAAACAAAATATTAAATGACGCGTGTGTTTAATAGGCTAATATTTCTTACGTAGTTAATTTGCAAGATTGTCGTAAAAATCGTAGCAAGCTTTTGTCAGTCGACATAAAAATAAATTTCCAACGTAACGTAATAATATTATCTGGCAACTATCATCTGATTACGTATTTAAATTTACAAAACACATCCCCTTCTCCAGAGGGGATATCTCCTTCCTTATGTTGATTGAATTCATTGAATTCCATCGTGACTCAAGGAGGAGTAGGAGAAGAAGAAGAAGAAGAAGAAGAAGAAGAAGAAGAAGAAGAAGAAGAAGAAGAAGAAGAAGAAGAAGAAGAAGAAGAAGAAGAAGAAGAAGAAGAAACGTAATGAGAATGAGAGAATGATACAAACCCTAGAACATACGAACCCTACGAACATACAAACATTCATACGAACCCTAAAATGATACTGACCCTAGAACACGTAAAGGACCGTACGATCACAAGAAGAGACAAGAAAGCAAGTGAATAGATATCGACCCAACTACACCAAATAATAAGTTTATAATTATTAACGGTTAACAATTGTAAGTTAATTTTTATAACAGTTAATTTTTTATAAGTTAACATTTTTTTAACGGTTTGGTCATCGAGTGCATCTGGTTGATGTGTGTGTGTGTGTGTGTGTGTGTTTACAGATTTTATCACCAGTATATGGGCCACCGGTGAAGTAGGGGAATACTACTCGCCGTAGTAGAGGCGGAGGGTAGTAGACAGCAGCACTACTCGCCGTAGTAGAGGCGGAGGGTAGTAGACAGCAGCACTACTCGCCGTAGTAGAGGCGGAGGGTAGTAGACAGCAGCACTACTCGCCGTAGTAGAGGCGGAGGATAGTAGACAGCAGCACTACTCGCTTTAGTAGAGGCGGAGGGTAGTAGACAGCAGCACTACTCGCCTTAGTAGAGGCGGAGGGTAGTAGACAGCAACACTACTCGCCGTAGTAGAGGCGGAGGGTAGTAGACAGCAGCAGTACTCGCCGTAGTAGAGGCGGAGGGTAGTAGAAAGCAGCACTACTCGCCGTAGTAGAGGCGGAGGGTAGTAGACAGCAGCACTACTCGCCGTAGTAGAGGCGGAGGGTAGTAGACAGCAGCACTACTCGCCGTAGTAGAGGCGGAGGGTAGTAGACAGCAACACTACTCGCCGTAGTAGAGGCGGAGGGTAGTAGACAGCAGCAGTACTCGCCGTAGTAGAGGCGGAGGGTAGTAGAAAGCAGCACTACTCGCCGTAGTACAGGCGGAGGGTAGTAGACAGCAGCACTACTCGCCGTAGTAGAGGCGGAGGGTAGTAGACAGGAGCACTACTCGCCTTAGTAGAGGCGGAGGGTAGTAGACAGCAGCACTACTCGCCGTAGTAGGGGCGGAGGGTAGTAGACAGCAGCACTACTCGCCTTAGTAGAGGCGGAGGGTAGTAGACAGCAGCACTACTCGCCTTAGTAGGGGCGGAGGGTAGTAGACAGCAGCACTATTCGCCTTACTAGAGGCGGAGGGTAGTAGACAGCAACACTACTCGCCGTAGTAGAGGCGGAGGGTAGTAGACAGCAGCACTACTCGCCGTAGTAGAGGCGGAGGGTAGTAGACAGCAGCACTACTCGCCGTAGTAGAGGCGGAGGGTAGTAGACAGCAGCACTACTCGCCGTAGTAGAGGCGGAGGGTAGTAGACAGCAGCAGTACTCGCCGTAGTAGAGGCGGAGGGTAGTAGAAAGCAGCACTACTCGCCGTAGTAGAGGCGGAGGGTAGTAGACAGCAGCACTACTCGCCGTAGTAGAGGCGGAGGGTAGTAGACAGCAGCACTACTCGCCGTAGTAGAGGCGGAGGGTAGTAGACAGCAGCACTACTCGCCGTAGTAGAGGCGGAGGGTAGTAGACAGCAACACTACTCGCCGTAGTAGAGGCGGAGGGTAGTAGACAGCAGCACTACTCGCCGTAGTAGAGGCGGAGGGTAGTAGACAGCAGCACTACTCGCCGTAGCAGAGGCGGAGGGTAGGAGACAGCAGCACTACTCGCCGTAGCAGAGGCGGAGGGTAGGAGACAGCAGCACTACTCGCCGTAGTAGAGGCGGAGGGTAGTAGACAGCAGCAGTACTCGACGTAGTAGAGGCGGAGGATAGTAGAAAGCAGCACTACTCGCCGTTTTTACGAAGGGAGAACGACCATATAAAAGTTGGATATTATTTTGTCCACTACGTATATAGAATTAAATTATAGGATGGAGGTGGACAGAATATTTTGACGGACATGATGATATGATGTTAGCTAGATCTGACTCTAGGAGATAAGAAGGGACTAACGAAGGCCGACTGCTTAAGTAAAGTAGACAAAACTTGCCACCGAGAAAATTAGTGATTAGGGAGTGAGTATTCGGTAAGCAGCGAAAAGAAGGCAAGTCCTATTGATGATAGAGATGGGTGATGGTAGTAGTGATAGAGAGCAGTACAACTATTATAGTAGCTATCCACGCGGTCGTGCAACTTCGGATAGTAGTAGATAGTAGTTGCCAACAGTTTACAGTAGTCAAGCTGTGCAATCGGTCGATTGTACGTTCGATAAGCAATTAAACACAGCACGCGGCGCGGCGTAAAGCCTGCGAAGCGGACGCACACAGTGATTGCCTCGACGGAACGGCAAACGTTTTCTGTCGTAACTCAGTGGATTGAAAACAAATCTCCTGCTGATTGAGACGCAAAATTGTTGAACGAAACTGTTTTTCTGGTTAAAAAATAATAGAGATTTTCTCTAAAGGAAACGACTACGATTCAGCTACAAATGTAAGTGTAACGGTTTACCGGCCTGTTCCTATTCTACTGAACACCCTTTATTAGGTATAAAATGCTTTCTTAGGCAATTACAGCGCTTAACTTGTTTGAGTTTGACAATTTTCAGCAATAACTATGTTCAAGCGCAACATTAGTAGGCTACTGTACATTGATAGTGTTGTAATAAAACATTTTATATGATCTTTAATGGGTTTGTTTCATACTCCGCCCCCAATTATTGTTATGAAACGAGCAAACGTACATTTGTGGATAAAAAAATTATTTAATCAAGAAAGAAGATTTAAATTTCTGGCGAAAAGCTCTTCAACTAATACATTTTGAATCCACCACAAAATGCCTTCTAAAGGTTACAATTTTTTCATCATCATCATCATCATCATCATCATCATACTGACAACACCCCATAGGCAAGGCGCTGCCTGTTCTGCCTTCAAAGATCCTCCAGCCATCTCTTCCTGGGTCTACCCACACACCTGTGTCCCACAGGTTTGTATTTCCAGACTTGTTTGGTCAGTTTGGAATCTGCCATTCTTCCTAAGTGCTCTTTCCACCGTTCTTTGTAATCTTTTAATACTTCATTCAAGTTGAAAACTTGCAACTCTTCTCTTATGGCTTCATTCTTTATACCGTCAAGATTAGTACACATTTTAACTCCTCTTAAGAACGCCATTTCCGAGGACTGTGTTTAATGTCTTGTTTCTTGGTCTTTGTCCATAAATTCACACTCATAGGACAATACAGCGACTGCTATAACTTTGTTAAACTTTAGTTTCGAATCTCGACGTACCTTGTTTCTGAAATTAACGGTTGATCGTAAACATTGTAAAATAATTACAATATTTTCCTTGGCAAAATTATTAATGGCCAATGAAACTAAGTGCGTTCTTCTGTCTGCTCCAGGTATGTTCAGTGGACCAGCGTGTTAGTAAAGGCGGTTACAAACCGTCTGTAATGTGTAGTCCTCATAAAGCTTAATTTCAAAGCCTGGAGGTGATTAGTGATTTCACATTGTCAGGCAATGTCTAGCCGATCACTTCCGTCAGTCTCTTCCGAGGGAGGGTCAAATGAACGATGTTGAGTTGCAAGTTGAGTCCATGTGGTGTTGACGAATTCGTGACCGGTACGCAAGAAATCTCTCTCCTAAGTTTCTTTTCACCCTCATTAACGCCAGTGTGAATAATTTATTATTTTTATATCGGACTTGCAAACGTATGATTTTTGTTCGTTAAGTACCTTGATAAGGAAGTGATTCATCTTTCTCTTGCCTTTTCCCGTTCAACAATAATAGGACCAGAAGGATCTATGACAAGGATCGTCGACTACGCCATATCGCACAGACCTTCGTAGACGGTTGCGGACGCGGGGCGGTTCCTGCTTTAGTATATAGCGGTCGGCAAGTAATTTTAGGTGAGGTCCGGATACTTTTGAAAATTTGTATCGAGGTCCAGAAAAAAACTCATTATTCCTTACTAACTTTTTATTTTAATTTTCACTCACAAAATAATATGAAATACTATAGATAGGTATAAACTTATTTGTACTAAAAAATCAATGGGAGACATTACATTTGCGGTCTTGAGCCAGTTTTTTAAAGTTAGGTTTACCCGGGGAGCAGCTTATGCGAAGAGTGTCTTCAAGGTGGGCGGCCGTTAATCGTGAGCGATATTGGTTCTTCAAAAAATTCATTTTTGAAAATGAAGTTTCACAAACATATGTGGAGCCAAACATAGTAGCCAGGTTAAATGGCTAATTTTTGCAATTTCCATATTTTTCTGGGTCATGTTTACTCCAAAATTCTTCGGCGGATGCAGGTTTATACGTTTGCAAGGAAATGTCTTCCTGCAAGTCTATTATCTCCATTTGGAGTAAAGGCTTTGAAAGGCGGAACAACTTAGCAGCCACATCAGTCCATTCTGCCGCTGGAGAAACTTCAAAAGGCGATTTTAAGAATCGCGACAACTTCTCTATCTCTGCGAAGTCTTGGAATCTTGCTGCAAATTCCGTCCTAAGATCTGACATAAAATTTGAAAATACTGCAATGTCTATTTCAGAATTATTTTTATATTCAAGAATTGTTGGAAAGTAAATAAATTCTTGACTTGCAATTTCTTTTTCAAAGATATCCAGCTTGTGACGGAAAGAAGACACACTTTGTATCAGATCACATATTAATTTCCCATTTCCTTGTAGCTCGGTATTGAGCGCATTTAAATGTTTCAGAATGTCTTTCAGGAAAGCCACAGCTAGCATATTGCGTTCGTTTGCTAGGAACTCCAAATGCTTCTTTGATTCTTGTGTATCCAAGTTGTCTAAGAAGGAGGTTACTTCTTCTTTTATGGTTCAATCACTTGACCTTTACTTAGCCAACGAACACTGTTGTATTGCAGTAAGTCAGAATGCGCCGAATCACACTCAGATAGAAACTCTTTGAACTGTCTGTGCTGAAGAACGAGACCTCATAAAATTAATCAGCTTGATCAAACTGTCCATTACTTCTTTCAGAGTGGCACTAAGTTTTCCACAAAGGGCTGCCTGGTGAATTATGCACTGATAAGATAGTAGCCCAGCATTCTTATCCTTGATTCTCTTTACTAGTCCCTTTCCTTTGCCGATCATCGCTGGGGCCCCGTCAGTTGAAAGGGACACCATTTTATCATAACTAATGTTTGATTTTGTCATGAAGTCATTAAAAGTCTTGAATAAATCTTCTCCGCGAGTCTTGCCTTTAAACGGCAATATTGCTAGCAATTCTTCCCTAAATGCTTTACTTTCAATATCCAAAAATCGCACGAAAGTAGACATTTGTTCTTCATCAACAATGTCACATGATTCATCAAGTGCTATGGCGTAGCAAGGCGCCTTCTGCAGAAGTTCGAGCAAACTACTTTTATTGTCAGCAGCCAAAATTTCGGGTCTTCTTGTATTGCTTCTTGCCGACAATGGAATACCTTGAATTGCGGCAACAACATCCTTTTTCTCTTCAAAAAGTGCCGCGGCCACTTCCAACATACATTTTTTTACTATCTCAGAGTCTGAAAATGGCTTCTGGTGTTTATTAAGCGTCCAACACACACGCAACGCTGCTTCTGCAGATTTTTCTTGCTCGCTCATAGAGCGAACTAGTAAGGCCGTGATTTTTTTGTAAGAAGCTAGATATGCCTGGAGTTTTTCTTGACGAGCTTCACTACCCAGAGGAAAATTTTTATGGAACTGCTGATGAGTTGTTTCGTAGTGTCGCTTTAAATTGGCACTTTTAACAAGAGCGACAGTTTTGTTGCATATGAGGCAAACTGGAACAGCTCCAGGCCTATCAGGCAGCGTAAAACAATATTGTTCAGTCCACTCAGTCAAAAACTTCCTATTTTCACTATCAACTTTACGCTTTTTAGGATCCATATCGATGCAAAAAAAAAGTTATAAGCCTCGACAATAACAAAACAAATTAATAAAAGCTCCGTGCCGTACGAGATCGCAACAACTACTGACGAAGTGACGATAAAATTTGTCTATTTTATTTAGATTCGTTCTTTATAAAAATACCGCCGCCCGGCACAAAACGCATGCCGACGCACCACAAAGGAGCCGCTTCCATGTGAAAGGTCGCCGCACCGCAAAGGAGCCGCTTCCGTGTCAAAGGTCGCCGCCGCCGAGTACACCCGCCGAAAGATAAAATTGTCATTTCACATCAAAGTTTCATAAAGTGGCGTTAAGCTTTCTTTCGAGTTACGAGCACAAAAATTGTGTTAAAATGAATATGCCTGCTCCGATTAAAAGAGGCTTCAGAGGTTGCCAGAGTCAGAGATCGATTTATAAAAATAAAATTCTTGTGTTGCCTTCGGGTGTACAGAGCTTTTATGTGGATCGACATAACATGCTGTGCCGGCCGGCCAGCTTGCTCCCTTCCGCCCCCGATCACCTGCGCTACACAGCATAGCAACTATGTATTTAATCTACCTACTAACCATTAAGAACTCAAATCAGTCACGCAATTACTTGTAAAATACTAGAAAAAATGATAAGGGTGGCGCTCAAACGTATTGTTATCTACAGAAAAATATTTTTTAAATAATTTATTTGAGTAATTTATACTTTAAAAAAAATTTTGGCGGTCCAGTTTTTGACCTTCCGCGGTCCGGACCTGGACCGCGGTCCGCCAGTTGCCGACCGTTGGTATATAGGCTACATGAGCATGAGCATACTCATGAACATACATGCTTTTATGAACGGTCTTGCTCAAGGACGGATGTTGTGGCTAAGTATCTGATTTGAAGACTAGTTAGAAGCTTGAAAGCGTTTGATGGTGTTACATATGATAGATGTGAGCAACGAAATACGAGGAGCACTGTATCGAAAGTAAAGAAACAGCTGTTATAAGATTTTATTACTCGATACAAGTCATTTATTAATTTATTACTGGACTCAAGGTGATAGAGTAATTCTTCCTCAGTACAGAAACATCTTTACTATTGAGACTGAATAATAGATCCAAAATAAAAACAACATGAGGTAATTGAGTTCTTGAAGAGAGAACGCTATAGTCTGGCTAAGTCCACGGTCAGTTACATAATGTTCACGGAGGTAAGCAATTGACAAAAGCTCCGAGCGGAAGCGGATGAAGGACATGAGGTCATTGAGTTCTTGAAGAGAGAACGTTATAGTCTGGCTGAGTCCACGGTCAGCTACATAATGTTAACGGAGGTAAGCAATTGACGAAAACTCCGCGCGGAAGCGGATGAAGAACATGAGGTCATTGAGTTCTTGAAGAGAGAACGTTATAGTCTGGGTGAGTCCACGGTCAGCTACATAATGTTCACGGAGGTAAGCAATTGACGAAAGCTCCGCGCGGAAGCGGATGAAGAACATGAGGTCATTGAGTTCTTGAAGACAGAACGTTATAGTCTGGGTGAGTCCACGGTCAGCTACATAATGTTCACGGAGGAAAGCAATTGACGAAAACTCCGCGCGGAAGCGAATGAAGAACATGAGGTCATTGAGTTCTTGAAGAGAGAACGTTATAGTCTGGGTGAGTCCACGGTCAGCTACATAATGTTCACGGAGGTAAGCAATTGACAAAAGCTCCGCGCGTAAGCGGATGAAGAACATGAGGTCATTGAGTTCTTGAAGAGAGAACGTTATAGTCTGGGTGAGTCCACGGTCAGCTACATAATGTTCACGGAGGTAAGCAATTGACAAAAGCTCCGCGCGGAAGCGGATGAAGAACATGAGGTCATTGAGTTCTTGAAGAGGGAACGTTACAGTCTGGCTGAGTCCACGGTCAGCTACATAATGTTCACGGAGGTAAGCAATTGACAAAAGCTCCGCGCGGAAGCGGATGAAGAACATGAGGTCATTGAGTTCTTGAAGAGAGAACGTTACAGTCTGGCTGAGTCCACGGTCAGCTACATAATGTTCACGGAGATAAGCAATTGACAAAAGCTCCGCGCGGAAGCGGATGAAGAACATGAGGTCATTGAGTTCTTGAAGAGAGAACGTTACAGTCTGGCTGAGTGCACGGTCAGCTACATAATGTTCACGGAGGTAAGCAATTGACGAAATCTCCGCGCGGAAGCGAATGAAGAACATGAGGTCATTGAGTTCTTGAAGAGAGAACGTTATAGTCTGGTTGAGTGCACGGTCAGCTACATAATGTTCACGGAGGTAAGCAATTGACAAACGCTCTGCGTATATAGTACAATTGTTAATTTTACAAAGATCATTTTGCTACTCACCAAACTTAGGATTGTGGAAAACAAGGGGAATTGGTAATTAATTACTTTGAATCCAGTCAGAGTGGCCTGCATTCACATTTAATACGACAAAGGTATTTCAGTTTTCAGTTTTTTCTACCTATTACTGCTAAAATAATTTGCTATTCATATGATTTTTTCGAGTTTCCACATTTATAGGTACAATTCTGTTAATTATTATTTACACGTTTTTTCGCTCTTTTTGATTTTACGTTGTTCGTTTGACAATTAAAACCTCAGTGATTTAGTTCATTACCGTCCTGACCAATTCATGTTACGTCAATCAGTGTAAATTCTACCGAACGAAATAAATTTAAATGGTCTTGTTAATTTACGGGACCGTGTTTTGATGTCGTTTTTGACGAGACATCCTGTGTACGTGGAAACGAGGTCACTTTGCACAACCCCTCTTCACAGTTACCGTCTAGTGGCGAAAAGATTTGGTAGGCAGATAGAAGCAGAAATGTTAAGAATCTTACCATTGAAACTTAATAATCTTAATCTTAACATAAATTATAGAATCTTATTTGGTAATATTGGTCTATATTTGGTAACCAGATAGAAGCAGAAATATAATTCACTGAATATGGCATAATGCATTCATGTTTTTTCTTAAACTGATGATGACAGTTTAAACTATTGAAACACTGTAAAGTATTCAAAAAATAATACGTAATATATTCTTGTAAAAAAGTTTTATTTATTATTAATAATAATTTATATGCATATATATCATAATGCATATATTTTTATAATATACTAGCCGATTTACCCATCGTTGCTCGGGTTCATAATTTATTCATAGGCTCATAGGCACCTATTCTTGTTCTAACGTTATATTACTTGTACAGTATATTGTATAATCTTCCTTATATTGTTACGTTCGCATTCTCACTGGAGGAATACTCTGTAGCGCACCTGTTTAAGAACATGTCATAAACTGTATTCTTATATCTGGAGAAGAATTCTGTTGCGTGTGATGCTCCTGCTCGATTTCTAACTCTGGGAGAGGGCGAACAGCTAAATTAGTTTTCAATAAAATGTCTACAGTACTTGCACGCGCTGCGTATTTAACTGTCGTTTTATAATTCATTGTGTTAATGTTGAAATAAGGTATTTGTTAAATTAGTGTCTCCTAAACTTATTCTAACAATACAATACCTCTATAGATTTCAGCTTATCAATTTTTAAATTCAAGCTGAAGCAAGCGCATTTATATTGTCTGAACACTATGATCTGAATACATTCGCTATCAAAACTTTGTTCTTTATACTCGCTTATAACTTACTTCGATCTTAACTTATCCACTTTTAAATTCAAACTGAAGCAACTCTGAATTCACGCACTATTAAGAAGTTTCTTAAGATGCATACACCACCTTCGATATCATAACCTATATCTTTATTTATAAGAACGTGGACTCTGGCCCCGCCGTTTTTCGCGGGATCCGACCTAAGACTCCCCGGGTTCCGTGGACGGACTCCGGGGAAGGCCCGTCGGACGACTCCCGCGCTATTCCCTACGCGGGAGGCTTCTACCTATGCCGGGACACCGCCTGCTTTTTCCGGCATCCAGGCCGGCCGAACTCCCGCTCTAGGACTTGGTCAGAGACCTCCCCGGGGTAAGGAAGGTTCTCCGAAGCCCGGTAAAGCCATTGACATGTCGGGCGAGGCACTGGGACTCTGGCCCGGCCGTTTTTCGCGAGATCCGACCTAAGGCTCTCCGGGTTCCGTGGACGGACTCCGGGGAAGGCCCGTCGGACGACTCCCGCGCTATTTCCTACGCGGGAGACTTCCACCGATGCTATGGTAACCAGAATCTATTCTATTGGGTTGGCATGGTAACCAGATCTAATAGTTTTTTTAAGACCCAAAGAACCCCCCCAGAGGATCGTATCGAAAAAAAAACACCTGTCCTATGTTGGTTCTCCCGTTGCGTAAAATATTTGTGCCAAGTTTGGTTGAAATCGGTCCAGTGGTTTAGGAGGAGATGTGGAAGACCCCAAAGGACCCGATCGAAAAAAAAACACCTATCCTATGTTGGTTCTCCCGTTGCGTAAAATATTTGTGCCAAGTTTGGTTGAAATCGGTCCATTGGTTTAGGAGGAGATGTGGAACATACATACATAGATACGTACATAGATACATACAATGACTTTTATATATATTAAGATACATATAATTATGCATAAGGCTATATGCCTCCCGGATGTATTGTCTCATTGATTTCTTGCTTCGTACTTTTTTTTGTCTTTCAATTTGGCCAGGTCCAGGCTAACATACAAATTGATTAGGCTTTATGAAAGGTTATATAAGAATCGCTGAAATGTTTCGAACAGTAGTGACATTTCAGAAAACACAGCCGAAAAACATTGCCTAATTTTGGCCTCTTTTGGATCGGGCAAGGAAAATAAATAATCGCGAATAAAGCCGACAGACTCGGTGCAGAGAATCTCGCTCGCTCGGCGCGCGCCCCGTACTCATACATGATAAATTACAGAGGGCTGTATCGATACGTATTGAATTGTTTCACAAGACATAAATAATTTATCTCTCCAGTTCTCGTTTCGCAGTTTCCTACTGATAACACGACGGTGGGTGAAAACGTTTTGGCACGGATTAGCGATCCGAATTCGGTGTTACGTCCTCACGTCCCTATAAACACACACACGCACTCGTGTGTCTGTGACTATTTACAAGATCATATCAGGATTGCAACGGATGATCTACAACATCGCTGACTTTGTCTAAAGCCAATCGCTGAGTTCGTACAATGCAGTGGTTCTCAACCAAAAGACGAAATGTATATTAACAGGCAGTAAAATTCAAGAGAGAAGAGCACTCCTGGTAAATGGAGGACACAAATTTCAAAAGTTTGAACAATTTAAATACCTGGGCGCACAAGTTACTGAGGACAAAATTATCCCCGAAGAAATAAAAGAAAGGATATCTGCTGGTAACAGTTGTTACTTATCCCTACAAGGAATGTAAAGACATAAGCAGAGTAACCAAGAATCGGCTCTACAAAACAGTCCTTAAGCCAGTTGTCATGTACGGGTCCGAACTTGGACAATGACAGTGACAGAGGAAGAATGGTTGGGCAGGTGGGAAAGAAAAGTCATCAGGAGGATATTTGGTGCAGTGAACGTCTAAGGAACATGGAGAATAAGGACGAACGCAGAAATCCAGAAAATCTATGGAGAAGCAGGTGTCGTCACTGGCATTAAGAAAAGTAGAATCCGGTGGGCAGGGCATGTCCAGAGAATGTCAGAGACATCCACATTAAAGAAAATTTTTACGGGAAGAAGGAGGAGGAGTCGCCCCAGATAACCATGGTTGACCGATCTTGAGGACGACCTGCGCAAGCTCGGTGTAAAAGATGGAGACTGAGAGCAGAGGATCGAGACGTCTGGAGGTGGATTGTCCAGGAGGCCAAGGGTCTCCAAGAGCGGTAGCGCCAATTGAGAAAGGGAGAGAGTGGTTCTCAACCCTTTTTTGTTCACGGCACACTATCCCTTGTAGTGAATTCCCTCGGCACACTAACGTACGAGTTAGCAACACTGGTGCGCAACCCTTATGCCGTGTCCTCGGAATCCACCACCGTCCTCCCTCTGGAGAAAGAAGAACAATTCGCTACTGTTTCAGTCAGATCCGAACATTTCAAGTGAAATATGGTGAACTACCATTTCTCAGATTTTGGATGTGAGCGAGAAAGAGTACCCAGTAGAGGTGTGCTAAACTAGTATTTGAAAATAACAGGTGCGAACGATACCGTTCCAAAAAAATAACACGTACAAATACCTGTTATTATATACCCATTATACATATACCTATATTATATAATTTGTTATAAGAAATAAATTGAAACTAAAAGTATTAACAGTGTTACTTTTACATTGTGACTTTATTCAGCTGTTACTGTTTAAAAGAAAATAAGAAACAAGCGAATTTATAGGCTTATCACCCTTTGGGAATACTAATTTAAGTATTTACTGGGAGTAAACAAACTGATATAGATTTAATATTAAATTATTGATACCATTTTGGTTAGACAAATCAGTTGCGAAACTCAGGCAATGAAATTTAGAGTGCACGTAATAGCATAACAAAGAATGTCAAAAAAATGTACGTGAGATGTGCAGTGAAGTTAAAATCATCAAAATAACAAAAAGTACTACATGGCCTGTCAGCCACTCTGTAGGTTATAACACAATGTAATTCGCTTTTTCAGAATTTACCAAATCGGTGACTAGTATAATATATAATTTGTTATTATAATCTGTATTATATATCTGTATAACACACGAGAATAAATGTGAGATCAGTATGAATTCTTTTATTTATTAAAAACAGCTTCGTTTCTTTGATATAGAGATATTCTGAACCTCGCTGTTTTGCTTCGTTTCATATTTGTATGGCAGTCGGCACATGCGCAGAATCAAGTATTCAGCACCAATAACTGACTTTATACTCGAAGTACTCGTTTATTCGTTAGTTGCGTAGGGGGTCCCGCGACTCGGAACCGCGAGTCCGCGAGTAATCGGAACGGGTATTTCTACTTTTCAGTTATCGTTGAATCGGAACAGGTGTTTCGACTTTTCAGTCACTGTTATATCCGTTCCACAAAAATAATCGTTCAAAATACCTGTTATTGGTACACCTCAAGTACCCAGTAATAGCAGAGGAGGCACTTATTGCCGCGTACTTGTGCCTTTTCGGCACTAACAAACATAAAAAACAAGAAACGCGAGATACTTCTCTCAGCTAAACAGGAAGTGCACCTGTGTTTGTCTTCGATTCCACCACGAATTGAAGGTTTGTATAAGAAAAGACAAGTTCAAATGTTCAGTAAAAACTTTATTGTTTTATTGTAACGCGTACAATAAATCCGCTGTAACATAAATGTGTTTAAGGTCTTGAACATTTTCTTTTGTTCGTTTTTGAAAATAAATATTAAGTAAAATTATATTAATTACTTTTATCAGCATTACCACAAAGTCCCGGAAGTTTCATGGCACACCCGTAGAGAGCCACTGCTCTAATGCATAGGCGCTGTGTCGCTTTCAGAGAAGAGGAATCGAACTTTTAAAAACAATGTAACACTTTTAAGTTTTGAAAACTTGAAATATTCTCATTTCAATTAACAGCATCTCAATATGTGATAGAAACTAACAGAAGGCAATTGGCCTCAGTGGCGAAATTTCCTTCGAAATTTTCAGCGTCATTTGAGAGCGTCATTTCACGATTAGGCCTCTAGAATCTTGCCTTTCAGTTAACGGATTGTTGGCGTATAATACCTTACATTTCCACACGACCCCAAAGTACGGATTTAAATTGTACGATCTTGACGTGACTTCACCGTATTGAACTGTGTACGCAGCAGTCGTCGTTCGCTGGCACTATGGCATTTTGCACTGTGTTGTTAGGTCCACAGCAATCAGTGTTGGCCACAAAAAGTCATTGATCACCGTGCGGTAGCTCTCGCCGTCAACTGAAAACTGAACGACGTGGAACCAACACCCTCTAGACACAGACAACATGGAACGGACAAAAACACTTTCGCCAATGGTGGGAATGTTTTCAGCTGAGCGAAATAAACCAGCTCTCGCAGGCATCTGTACTTTTTTACAGACTCAATTTTCGGAATTTATTATGAGTTATACTGCGAATTGTTTGGTCTGTTCGGCAAATATGTTAACAGAAAAGCGACGACGTTTACAATTGTTTTATAGAACACTAACCTACATAATACATTTTACCAATATGGACATTTTGTTCTATTATGTACCGTTCTAGCATAGGAGTAAACTAATGTAGGAAACTAGGAGTTGGCCCAAAGAAGGGGGTAGACTAGCTTCCGGGGGGGGGGGGATGAGACTAGCTTGAAGGTTGGACTTCATATTTTTCTCTCAACAAATGGAAAATTCAGGATTCTTATAAATTTTATAAATACGTTTTACATATTATTTGCGTTTTACATATATTCTTTGCGTTTCAAAGTTTTTTGAGTTAATCGACGTGAACTATATTGCAAATATGTACGTTATTTTTAAATATTGAGTAGTTATGATTATTAAGAAAGCTATAATTTTTTTTTCGTATCGGCCATCTAAGGACCACATGCCAATTTCAATTCTTTACTCTTTGTTCTTTTCTTTTTTCCAATATTCTTTCATCTTCTCACTGTGTCTCTTCTTCCTGTCTTCAGTCCACTTTGAACCTGCGTTTTTATCTCTCCTACCCTGGACTCCCTCCATTTTCAACACTTTTGCCCGAAAAATTTCTCTGTCAGTTGCTTCTTCTGCGTGTATATTATTTTTTTCTAAATCCTTTTGGGCTTCTTTAATCCAACTTGATGTTGACTTCTTCCCCCACAGATATCTGAAGATTTGCTTTGCCAACCTATTGTCGTCCATTCTATATAAATGTCCAAAAAATAATAGTCTTCTTATAAATTTATTTTTATTAATTAACAGACGTTGTAATTCCTTCTGTCACTACAGTTATCTACAAGCGTTATCTACAACTGGCTTATCGATAGGCCTGCGTTAAGTGATTATGGAATTCCTCTGAAATTTTTAATAGTTCTGAGGGCATAGATCCTCTTTAGTAGTTACATCTCTTGTTCCAGCTCTAAAATTGTAATGGTCAGCAGTTATGAAATACAAGAATTTAATAATAATTAGTGGCACAAGGTAACGCTAAAAACAAAATTGAATTTTTTTACATACTATAACTGTAACATGTCTGAATCAAAAGCAAAAGTAATGGCCTTTGTAGGAGATGAAACGGTTCGGATCAAAATATGCATGCGTAGAACAAGTAAGACATTTCAACTATCTTGGACGTGACATTACTTATAACCAAGATAGAGATATATAGATAATAAAGTGACGAATTTCACAAGAACGTGTGCAACGATTTAGAGAACGTTGGGAAATAAATGATGTAGAAAAGAAACCCAAATAAAATTTTATAAAACAATGGCAATACCTACACTACTGTATGGTTCTGAAAAACTGTATGGTTTTTCTTGGGTCATAAAGAAAAAGATGAACAGAAGATACAAACAGCGAAATGAAATTTCTGAGATCAGTTGAAAGGTGTAATAAACGACATCATATAAGAAATGAAGGGATAAGAAGTGATTTAGATGTTTTGCAGTTAATGAAAGGGTTAAAGAATACAGAAGAAAATGGATTCAACACATCGATAGAATGGAAGAAAGTAGAATACCGAAGATGGCGAAAGATTACAACCCTAGAGGCAGAAGAAAATTTGGTAGGCGGAAGAAAAGATGGACAGTGGAATAGAAACAGGCCGCTAAAGCCTAAAACCGTTAAGATGATGATGATTTTACTTGAATCTTGTTACTTATAAAACGTTTACTGGAGTTACAATAAGTTTCAAATAAATCAACTGACATATGAGTATTTCCTTGAGCAGAAAGAAGGCTGCCTTTTGAATCGTCAATTTAAAGCAAACAAGAATGGAGCATCAGAATACGTGAACTTTATTGTACAAAGTAAAAATTCTCTGTTTCTTCATTTCTTGTTTTTATAATATTTTGGTGACTATGTTTTCACATGCTTTTAATGATTTTGTTCATAAGAAATTATACCGATTCGTTCGAATGCAAGAATGAGCAATAATTTCCTTCTTTAGCACTATAGCACAACGTGAGCCCTGGCTCTCCAAAGTCTCCTCTCCATTATCATCTCAGTGTAACCCCTCACGTTCATTCTTCTGAGATCTTCTAGCACATCATCTAACCATCTTATCCTACGTCGGCACCTCCTTTTGTTTTTATAGATTTGCGGCCCTCAGGATTTTCTTTGGCATGCGCTGATCATCCATCCGCTCTAGGCGACCTAGCCATTGTATTCGTTGAGCCTTTATAAATATTACAATGTCCTCATGGTTCAATAGCTTATCTATCTCCTGGTTATTTCTTATTCTCCATTCGTCATCTTCTTTAACCGGCCATAAACACGTCTTACAATCTTTCTTTTAAACCTTCTTAGTTTTTCTTGTTTCTTTTTTTTCAGTGTCCATGTCTCGCCTCCATAAGTAACAACCGGTCTGAAGAGTATTTTGGATCAATTTTGGAAAATACAAAAATTTTGTATCTGCTTTGCGTGATTAGTTTAAAACTCAATTTGGTGGTTTCTAGATTGATAAAAGATTGATAAAACATAGGATCATTTAGTTGCCCTTTTTTAATTTCTATTTAATACGTAATTAATTTCCTTCTCGAAATTCAGGTGAAAATTATTGACTTTAATAATTATTCTGGCGAAGTTCTGGTATACCAAAGAATGTAATAAACCTAACAAAAACGTCTATACTAAACACTGAGGCTAAAGTTGTGATTGGTGAGGGGTATGGGCTGGATCATTAAAATAGCTGTACCTCGAGAGCACTTCCGAAGGCGAGACCTGTCAGCTGTACAGAGGCTAGAGAAAACATCACGTGATCTGTCAGCCAATAAGAGCTAGTCAATCGTTTCGCTTACATGAGTGCAGTTCGTGACGGTTTTTGGTTTGTCACTTATACCTTAGGAGATATACACACATGAGTTATAGTACGATTTATTAAGTCAAAAAGGATTGGCTTGTTAGAACACGTGGGTCGAGACAGAGAACCAAAGAGAATCCTGTACGGTGAAGTGGGAGGAGTTAGGCGTTTAGGAAGACCAAGAAGTGGAAGCGGATTTGGGAAGATCGGAATGGAGCCAGTCAAGCTTCGCGCAGGAAGAAGAAGAAGAATACGGTGGGTCTTATTATGAAAATCGTTTGGAACTGATGAACAGTGATAGTGAAGAACAAAATTGTAATGGCAACGTGAATAGCATCTGGCAGTACGACAACCGGCGTTTGACGTCTACCATAATGTATCGATTGACGAAGTAGCACAGACAACTTCTGTCATCTCTTTTTAGCTCTGTCCTATTTCCATTTCCTCCTTCTATTCCTTTCTGTACGTATTCCGACTGAGAGCGGATTCACGAGAATCGTTACGGGAACTAAAGCTCTCTTTAAAGTAAAAATTCGAAAACAATAAATTTACAACAAAATCTAGTGAAGCACTTACATTCGTGAAGAAGTGATTTTACAGTGCGGTATCCTTTGAAGTAAATTTTACTTGTAACGATTTTAGGTTATTGAACACTAAAGACATAACTATTGGGAACATAAGAAATCACTTCCTTAAATAATAAAATAATTTTCTGAAATTAAATAAAATCGAAACAAAAATGTATAGAAATACTGTTATTCTCAATTTGTTTTACTTATATCCCTTTTATTGGAGAGTTAAACTGTTCATAAATATTCCGTTTAAAAGTTGTCTTCCAAATTTTCAATTTAACCCTTGAAATGTTTCCATTATTTTTTTGTCGCTCCCTTCTCACATAGATCCTCTGTTGGGAGAAGGATTAGGTTTCATACGGAGTCAAGCAAAAATTTTATTTTTCGAATTGACTTTAAAGTATAAAAAGCTGTACAATTATTTTTCTGTAAGATGGAGGACGAAAATCGTTCTGGCCATATATGGTACTTATTTTATTTTATCAACAGTAAGGAAATATAAGAGAGTCTAAGACTAAGACTTTTCAAACGGACATATGTGTCAGGAATGTATGTGTGCTGCTCTCTCTCTTATTTCTCAGTATATATGACGAATGGGTTATCAGGAAAACGACACAGGGTTTGAAAGTAGAAATGACAATAAAGGGCAAGAGAATATCCAAATTGTGTTACGCCAATGGTACAACTCTGCTGGCAAATACCGGAGAAGAAATAGTGATGTTTCTTCAGCGAATTAAACATTGTAATATTTCCGATCTGATGATGAGCTGTAAAGCTTAAAAGTTTAAAAACGCTAATCGGAAAATTTTTTCTACAGTGGTGTGCAACAGTGTTATTTCTGTTTGTTAATTTTTATTACAAGGTGGCTCACGGATATCTTTGTAATTTATTTTGTTGAACATTAAACATTGTTTTTAAACACATAAAACTGCATTAAAACTATTGAATCACTGTCAGAGTGTTGGCTCGGTTGACAATGGATGTCATTGTTGCGGTTGCCATGCCAATTTGAATTATTTATTTGTTTACTTCTGGATATGATGCTGGTTGCGTGGAACAGTACTTGTGAATCTATTATTGAAGCTTCATACTTTCACAGCAACGCTTCGGTTGGTAAAATCTGCACCGTCTTGAAGCCACGTAAAAATTTTATATGATGCTAACGCCAAATTTGCCTGTGGAATAAAGTTGGATACATTGTATATGACATCTAAAGCGGGCTACACACGACCGAAATGATCGTGTGTAGGGACAAAATGATGTGAGCTCACACCAAAATTGTGAACTGACGGACTGATGAAATCGCATCATGCGGTGTGTCAGTTTGGTTGAAATGATGGTGTGTAGGAGTCAGCTCATTTCAGTCCGTTCAGTCCTTTACACCTGGGTTCAGAAAGAGCCGTCAGGTTAATAGTGGGCGTTTATGTTGTTTGTGCACAACGAAAACGAACTGTTTGTTAAAAAATTTACAGGCATTGCACAAATGCACAGAGAAGGGCATTGAAAATTCTTCAATAAATCTAAAAAATATATACATTTATGTCCATTCACCAATCAATGAATTCATTCTTCATTTACCAATGTACAGATTATAAGTTAAATGTAGTCACATTCATAAGCGAAGTTTTATATGTGTACTACGTTACTGACAACAAAGAAGTAGTTTCTATGGAAACTCACCGGTTCCCATTTTCGATCACGCACCAGCGATCGACCGCAAATGTGCGACACGTCCCTATAAACATTTTCAATGTTAAAAAAAATTACAACGAAGTGATTTTACCATTATATTATTAAAACGTCTGTTTTGAGCATTTAAAAATAACTGTTCGTTTTAGTACTTTTCGTAAATGGATCATCGTTATGTAACGTAAAGAATGACATTAAGTCAATATGTTCGTTCCGATAGAAGACTGCAGTGGACTGACGGTACACCGATGTGACCGTGTGTAGACAACGCGTCACTTCAGTCCGATGTGACACACACAAATGAACACATCGAACTGACTCACCAAAATGATCGTTTGTAGACCGCTTAAAGCAAGAAAATACGTATAAATATAAATTAGGGGTGGTCGTTGAGAAAATCGTAGACGTAATTAGAAAAAGAAGAATTACTTTCTACGGACATGTTCAAATAATGGATCCTGACAGACTAACAGGAAAGCTTTTGTACTATTTCAAAAAGTCCAAAATGTCCAATACGTGGTTGAAAGAAACAGAAAAAGACATGGAAGAACTCCAGATTACTCAAGAATACATTGAAGAATGCTTGCCACTCAAAAAGAAATTAAAAAATGCCCAATGTTTTCAGGAAAAACCCAAGAGGTGGACAGGGGTGCTATATGGACTGACGAAAGGATGGAGAGACATCGATCAAGACTGAAGGAGAAGTGTGGATGTGTGGGAGAGGAGGAAGAGAGAGGAGGAAGAGAGAGGAGGAAGAGAGAGGAGTCAGTTGAACCAAACGTAGTCCACAGTGGCTCATACACAAATAAATGAGGCTCATTAAATGGGGGATCTGTAAAGTTTCGATATTTTGATGGTTGCTTGGATTTGGAAAGAAGGCTTCACTGGAGTCCCTGCGACCTTAGCTGCTATTCAGATTGATAATAAATAAGTAAAAGATAAAATTTTCAGCTCACTCTCATTTACAGTATAAATGTTTCGTCGTGGTTCTTGTAAATGCGTTGTCTCCAGGCGAAGATGGCGTACGCTACGCGGGAATAAGTTTACCTTAATGAGTTTGCAGATTAATTACTCTACAGTATTAACGCTACTGGAGGCAGTTTATTTAGTCACTTAGCGTTATTGCGTTCTCAAGGTTTAACTTTTTACCTTGGAGAAGCGGTGGTTCGTTAAACACTACGCCGCGCCGGAGTTAATAAATCAATACACCGCTTCTGCTGCTGCTGGAGTAAACTTAATTGACAGAACCTGGCAGACGAGGGTAGTGTTTTAAATTGTTATTGTCGTCGTTAAGTGTTTGTAATTAATGAGCAATTATTCCGAGTGCTACATACAAATTATCGTACGCTGCCTTGTTAGTTAATGTGCAACTCGTAACTGATGAGTGGAATACGGGAATAACTATATTTTTTGATAAATTATACAGAGATAGCCGTTGTGTTTATCAGTGATAGGCGCAAAGAGTGGGCCCATAAAGTGAATGTAACTAACATTTCCAGCCATTCAAAACTTCCTGGTCGCTCAGCGTCGTAGTAGTCCCATTGGCAGTGGCTGACTCAGCTGACTCTCAACTTCCATTCCTACCACAGCTCTATTTCACTATTCTGTGAAAATGGAAATGTTCTGTTTGATTAGTGAGTGAAATTTTACATTTCGTGTTTATATAAACATTTTTAGTGTGGTTAGTCTGTTTAATAATATTCATCAGTGTTTTGCGATAGAAATGCACAATAGTAAAACTTACTTTTTACTTCCATGTTCCATAAGAAAATGGAAGTATGGTGATGGCGAAAAAAAATCGTGTTCGAGATAAAGGCTGACTGATTTTACTACCCTCAAAACATGAAGAAAAGTAATTTTACTTCCATGTTTCTAAAAGTGTCTGTGTATGTGTCTGTCTGTGTGTAGAATTTGTTCTATGGCAAACGATAACAGCCGCAAATTCAAACAGAATCAAATAATTTTTTGCATACGTTCCTGGATTGTAGAGAACTCAAGGCTTATTGATTTTGGTGAAGATCAGTTAAGAGGAAAGGGTAGTTTTACCTGCAACGTTTTATGTTTTAACAAGAGTAAAGTACTTAATTTTGATAAATAAAATATCCTGAAAAGAAGACTATAATAATCCACTGTAGAAACGTAGATGAAATATCTGTAAATTAAGAGGCTAGTTGAAGGGGTGGGGGTAATTTTCTAGTAATTAAAATGATAGTGTATGGGGAGGGAATTATTTTTATTTATATGTCATCTGTACTACGTTATCGGCAACAAAGAAGTAGTTTGTTGTTAAAATTCCTTACCGGGCTGTTTGGCGTGGTCCAATGTTTTCTACAAAACCCGACGTTTCGGCAGTGCCATCGACTGCCTTCATCAGTGAAAATCGAGTGCTCTAACGTGAGGTGGTATACGTTAGTGACCACAGTACTGTGGTTAAGGCTGAAGAAAGAAGTAGTTCCTGTGGAAATATTTCATTTCGAAAATGATTTTAAATATAAATCTTAGAACATGGAAGTCGTGTATGGTTGTCCATACCAATATCTTGTAATACGTATGAGAATGTAATTTCAGCGGACACTACATTTACTAAAACTTAACATCAACGATTTTAACGTTCCTCCTCCTTTCCACCGTTTGACAGCACAGAGTAGACTATATGGACAAGAAAAAAGTTAAAGTAAGAAAAATTCGGTTAAAATTGGCGTATCAAAATTAAAGATGATTTTAACTGACATGTGAATATCTTGTTAAGTTTTGAACTTTACAAAATTTTTGGGCCCCAGGCGCCAGCCAAAATTTGTAAAAAAAATGAATTATTTCCAGCAGGGCGTCAGACTAAAAGGAATTGTAACCAAAATCCGAGTGTTTCGAATTTTTAGTCATCATCATCATCAACTTCAGACACTAGGGTTACCCTGAACCTGTTCCGGGACCCGTCTTCGCTCTCAAAAAATCCGAGTGTTTCGAATTTTTAGTCATCATCAACATCAACCTCAGACACTAGGGTTACTCTGAACTTGTTCCGGGACCCGTCTTCGCTCTCAAAAAATCCGAGTGTTTCGAATTTTTAGTCATCATCATCATCGACCTCAGACACTAGGGTTATCCTGAACCTGTTCCGGGACCCGTCTTCGCTCTCAAAAAATCCGAGTGTTTCGAATTTTTAGTCATCATCATCATCGACCTCAGACACTAGGGTTACTCTGAACTTGTTCCGGGACCCGTCTTCGCTCTCAAAAAATCCGAGTGTTTCGAATTTTTAGTCATCATCATCATCAACCTCAGACATTAGGCTTACCCTGAACCTGTTCCGGGACCCGTCCGTTCTACATCTCTTTTCCCCACCGGTCTATATTCCATTATATTCCCATCCTGTCACCCGCCATTCTTCCCAAATGTTGACACCACCTTCTTTTGCTGCTCCTTAGCTGTTCAACAATGGGTCGACCCCCAGTTCTGTCCTTATATACACATTCTTCTGTCTATCGAGAATGGTACAGCTCAGAGTACTCCTCATAACATCATCTCCTTCGCCTGAATCTTTCCTTTGTCTCATCATGTCATAACTCTGGCTTCATCTGCATACATCAAAACTACGTACCGCTACACTGTTAAAAAACCTTATCCTTGTTTCCTTCTTTGTCTTTAAGGTATCTGTGAATTGTTCCACAGATGTTCCTAAATTTGTTTAATTTTTCGTGTTTATTATATTATCGTGTCGTCTAAGTTTGTTATATTACTAAAGAAATAGTAGAGTAATTCAGGTTTTTATAATTTTTATCATAACTGAGAAATTATCTAATACTGAAATTTATTTAATAACAATTGTGCTTCGTGCAAAATAGCGACAGCATACCACGCGTTTTTCTAACAGAAATTTGTTAGTCATATTTAAAATGGTTTCCAAGTACGGTCTTGCTTTGGCGGTGAAATTCTGAGACCTGTCATATTTGTATACGGTTTATGTTTGTGGTATCGTCAGAACGTTTGACAGGGAACGAAACGGTTGTCAGGTTCCAATATAAACGTAAAAGAAGGCTGAACAACGCAAGGTAAGTGCTGCGAACATGTGACAAGTATTGTCAGAGGGACGGCGTGTCCTGTCATGTCACCTTCCAGCCAATAATTTAAACATTGTTGTTTGTTCTCGTGTTTTATTTCCTTATACACAATATAGCCTCTACTGACAAATTGCTTACGAAAAACGTTATTTTCCTTTAGTACTTTTAACTAAAATACCACAGTATTGTATAAAGTTACTAAATAAAGTAAAGAGGTTTGCGCTCCGTCATTTTCAGGGGGAGCAGTTGATCTTCGGCAAAGACGGGGGTTTTTAAAGAATTAACGCCGTTCGCGTGCAAATTCTCTGTGGCAGTATAGTCTTCCTAGTAAATTCTCTGAGCTGAACAGTTTTGCAAACACTCGCTCACCATTTTCAACGAAATACATTCTAGTATTAGATAAATTTCAGTTATAGCTAATTTTTCAATTATCAGAAAAATTACGAAAATCCAGACTAGGCTACTCTCTAATTTTTTACTTCCATGTTCCATATGGTGACCGCGAAAAAAATCGTGATCGAGATGAGGGCTGATTCTGATTGCACTACCCTAAAAACATGAAGAAAAGTCACTTTCCGAAGGTGGTCTGTGTGTCTGTTTTGTGCCTGTGTGTAGTATTTTTCTATGAGAACGATAACTGCCGCAAATTCAAACAGTATCGAATAATTTTTTGCGTATGTGCCCGAGTTGTAGAAGACTCAAGGCCTATTGATTTTGGTTAAGTGGAAGGGGTAGTTTACTAGCAACGTTTTACGTTTTAGCAAGAGAAAAATACTTAATTTTGATAAATGAAATATCCTGAAATGAAGGTCATAATAATCCACTGCAGAAGGGTAGATGAAATATCTATAAATGAAAAGGGTAGTTTAAGTGAGAGAGGGTAATTTTATATAAATGAAAATGATAGTTGAAGGGGATGGGGAAATTTGTTTATATGTGTACTACGTTATCGGCAATAAAGAAGTAGTTTCTATGGAAATATTTAATTTCAATTTGTCAAACATGAAACTCGATATACTAGGAACACATTTAACTTGTTAGAAATTATCGAACCGAATTCAAGTAAATGATTTTAAATATAAATCTTAGAACGTGGAAGTCATGTATGGTTTGTATGGTTCTCCGTACCGATATTTACTAAAATAAAGGTAACTGTAAAGTAAACAGGCATGCAATAAAAACTTAAAATTTCAAGATACTACATTAGTTTTTAGTCAAATTCATAATCGTAATGCTTAAAGGGTAAATAATTTAGTTCTATACTTAAATTTAAGTATATTTTCTTAGATAGGTCTATCCCAAGGCTGTAACGTCTATTCGCCGCGTTACAAATCCAGGGAACCCAACATAATTAAGCTCCGTTAATTAGATGGGCTGCCTAAGTTGTAACAGAATGTATCACAAATAATTAATATAACAAATTACTTACTAACTGTGTAAGGAAACAATGGGAAGGTATACTATTGATTTAAGCACTCCTCATATGTGTGTAACAAGACGACTTCTCTTTATTTAACATTTAAAAACATTTATTGACAGATCCCATGACATTACTAATTAAATTATTAAAGTTATTTGAATGCTTTCTTTAAACTTTGGGATCAAAATTGATTCTATTTAGTTATACCTCGGATCCGGGTAACCTTCGGTATTTAGTCATTAAAACTTTTAGTCATACTCAATTCATGATATTAGCTTGCAAGACTTTCTTTTATTTAACCATTTGAAGAATGGTATTATTACTTGAATTATATTACTATACATTAGCCTATAAACTGTTACAACGTATGAAGTTTGAATAGTTACATTAAATTCTTAGATTCAATTTGTTTCATCTTTACAAAGTTAATAGTCTCTGAAAAGTCTCTTTTAAGGTGTGTTGTGTAACAAATATTAGTAACCCTCGATAGACAGGCTATCGAGTCACCTTTTAATTGGTATGCAGAAACCTCGTCCTGGGGTGTCCGTCTTGGGAATCCGGAGTAGCGGCGACGTCATCTCGGTCTGGTCTTTGTCATCAAAGGGTTCAAAAGTCCGCAGAGTAGATTGAACTTTCTACGATTGTCCTTGTAGATTCTCGGATGTCCTGATCTGCATATTCAGTCGTGTCTACTAGAGTTTGTGAGTTCTGATAGTTCACATCTCCAGGTATGATGTTGGAAGTGTTGTTAGATCTTGAAGTTCGAAGTCATCTTGCGTTACACCTTTTCGTTTTACGTTTTGAGTTACACTTTAAGTCTTTTGTTTTTACATAGCTATACTAGTTAACACATACATATACTTCCAGCAGCAATTTCTTGTATACCACATTAAAGTAAACGAAAGTATTGGTCACATAGTGTAAGAGCATAGCTCGTACGTCTATACTGCATGGAGTCACCATTGCGAGAGAGAGATTTTTGCTCGCTTCAACTGGTACTGGACAAACTGGTAGAGGGGCAATTACTGCGCGAGAATATAGTCCCTGTCTCTCTTTAAGTTAACTTTTTTATTTATACAAACTATCCCTAAATAAATATACATTATTTAAAGAAGTTGTTTTAGCTACTATCAGTGTCTTCAGATTTTTAATTATTAACATTTGGTTTTTTTTATCTTATTCTAACTTACACAAGACTCGGAAAACATGTCGAGTCTGGAATCAACAGGTCAGCGCCTGATAACAAGCAAAGGGTTAAATACGATATTAATAACTCTTTACAATTTGTCTTTTTATTACAGTATCTTTGTACTTACTAATTACTGCTTCCTCTCATACTGAGTACATACAGGTTTTTTTTATTATTACAGTGACATTTAAATGGCTTAATAGCTCGCAACCTTAACTTTTTAAAATTTTTTATTTTCTTAATATTTTTTACAATTTAAATCGTCACATACTCCACCGCTTAATTTGCACGCTACGGCTTAGTTTTTTTTTTTTTTTTTTTTTTTTTTTGAGTCTAACTCACAATTGGGGACTGGGAGTATGAATGGGGTTAGTGTGTGTAATTTCTTTCACATAGTTGTTTCCTCTAGTTACAACACAGTATACTTTATATATTCTTATTCACTACCTTTTTTTTTATATATTATTTACACTTAATATTTACACAATTAAAACACAAAACTCTTACTTATCTCTATTACTTAAATCTACTACCGGGTTTTTTGTTTGTTTTACTCTCTCTTCTGTAGAGTAACTTTCTAAATCTTTACTATTTAGAATTCTATCTTGTCTTCTGTGAGTCCTAGATAACTCATGTAGTCAATGAGTGTTAGTACCCATCTAGTTAATGATTATTCATTAATGTATGCTTCGCAGAACTGGAACTCAGGTTGATCAGGCCTCGTTTCCAAACTCTACGTTTTACATTTTTTTCCACGTGGATTCAGAAATATAATTTTCTTTACTGCCTAGTATTCCCTTTTCTATCTTGGGTTATACTATTCCGTCACTTCTTCTTATACAACTTTAGTTGCGAAATATGCGTTCTCCGCACATATTTCTGAGTTGCAGGTTCGCACAGGGCTACTGTAACGGGAGTTAGGTACTTCTGGATTTGGAAAGGGCCACACCATCGGAATGATAGTTTAGAGGTGGTCTTATCAATCGCATTACTAATGGGGTGAGTCTTGTACATTACTAAGTCACCTACTTGGTACCTGACTGAGTTGCTATGATTACCTTTCTCGTGGTATCTTCTGGATTTTTCCAAGCTAGCTCTTAAGTTAGAGCGGGCTTTGTTCCATATTCGCTTTATCTGCTTATCCGTTATTTGCGGAGGCAGCAGATCGTGTATATTCCATCTTGTGGACAAAGGGTGGTTTGGTCGATACTTGTATAGTAACTCGAACGGGGTCGACTTGTGACCTTCGTGGTAAGCTGAATTAAAAGCGTATTAGCCTATATACTGTTACAACGTATGAAGTGTGAATAGTTACATTAAATTCTTAGATTCAATTTGTTTTATCTTTACAACGTTAATAGTCTCTGAAAAGTCTCTCTTTTAAGGTGTGTTGTGTAACAAATATTAGTAATCCTCGATAGACAGGCTATCGAGTCACCTTTTAATTGGTATGCAGAAACCTCGTCCTGGGGTGTCCGTCTTGGGAATCCGGAGTAGCGGCGACGTCATCTCGGTCTGGTCTTTGTCATCAAAGGGTTCAAAAGTCCGCAGAGTAGATTGAACTTTCTACGATTGTCCTTGTAGATTCTCGGATGTCCTGATCTGCATATTCAGTCGTGTCTACTAGAGTTTGTGAGTTCTGATAGTTCACATCTCCAGGTAAGATGTTGGAAGTGTTGTTAGATCTTGAAGTTCGAAGTCATCTTGCGTTACACCTTTTCGTTTTACGTTTTGAGTTACACTTTAAGTCTTTTGTTTTTACATAGCTATACTAGTTAACACATACATATACTTCCAGCAGCAATTTCTTGTATACCACATTAAAGTAAACGAAAGTATTGGTCACATAGTGTAAGAGCATAGCTCGTACGTCTATACTGCATGGAGTCACCATTGCGAGAGAGAGATTTTTGCTCGCTTCAACTGGTACTGGACAAAATGGTAGAGGGGCAATTACTGCGCGAGAATATAGTCCCTGTCTCTCTTTAAGTTAACATTTTTATTTATACAAACTATCCCTAAATAAATATACATAATTTAAACAAGTTGTTTTAGCTACTATCTGTGTCTTCAGATTTTTAATTATTAACATTTGGTTTTTTTATCTTATTCTAACTTACACAAGACTCGGAAAACATGTCGAGTCTGGAATCAACAGGTCAGCGCCTGATAACAAGCAAAGGGTTAAATACGATATTAATAACTCTTTACAATTTGTCTTTTTATTACAGTATCTTAGTACTTACTAATTACTGCTTCCTCTCATACTGAGTACATACAGGTTTTTTTTTTACAGTGACATTTAAATGGCTTAATAGCTCGCAACCTTAACTTTTTTAAAATTTTTTATTTTCTTAATATTTTTTACAATTTAAATCGTCACATACTCCACCGCTTAATTTCCACTTTACGGTTTTTTGTTTTTTGAGTTTAACTCACAATTGGGGACTTGGAGTACGTTAGTGTCAGTGTGTGAAGTTATTTATTATTATTATTTACTATTAGTGCACAGTTTGTTTTCTCTAATTCTCTTTAAATGATTTTATTCATTTACATGATCGCCTTCGTGATATTCCCTTTTTCTCACTTCTTAAGTACTAACTTACATTTTAATCTTAATACTAATTTCCAAACCTTAGATTGGAAAGATCCCTAGTTATCCGTAACTCACAACATCGCGCCCGACTGACACCAGCTTACTCTAACTACTCAAGTTAGCTTTCAGCATTTATTAATGATCTTTGGCACCTTTCTGCCCTATCATTACCCTTTCCAGTCGGCGCCGTTGTGACCTGTTACGTTACATGTATAATCACTTCTTGATTATATACCATAAACTTATTTCTAATGTAATCTAAAGAGGATCCCATACTCCACTCTAGATTACTGTTTTGGGAGAAGCAGAATCTCACGAAAATGATTCTCTTTTATCTCTTTAACAATTCTTAAACAAACTATGCGGGAGGGGAGACACTTTACACAATGCATTGTAATGCACACTAGGGGTGGTTTTCAATTGTTTAGACTACCACCGGTTTATCACAATAGAGGGAGGGTGCGTGCCTGCTTACTACAATACTGAACACGCTTTTATTTCCTCTAACTGGCCACCACTGCGGTGTCTACAATATGCAACGTAACTTTTATTATTATTCTTTCTCTTTTTTCCTTACTTACTGCTACACTTCACACAATTTTAGTTTACATCAAGATTTATTTAGCTCTAGTAGTTAAATCAATTATTATTTTCCTCTATTATTTATTATTTACTTTGGGGAGATTACAGAAACTTCCTAGAATTAATTTACTACCTAATTACCATATTTATTTAGCACACTTTATTTATTATTAATAAATTTATGATTAAGTCACTACATTATTTAATTGTCGTCACTGGGAAAATATTTGAACTACTATACTGTACACATTTATTACACATATATATTATAAATTCTTAAGTAATCAATTTACACAAATTAGTAAAGAACAATTTCTCTTCTAAGGGAGAGACAGAAATTCCACACACATATTTATCAAGTTCACCAAGTTAAATAGCCGATCAGCTGTTTTCTGGAATGTAGGTCACCCTCTGTATTTAGTTAACAAAGGAAGGCTGAGCGTGTGTCAGTGAGAAAGGGGGTTTTACTCTTATTGTTCTCTACACAATGCGACTGAATAACACAACTACCGGTATAAACAAGAGAAGGGGAGAGCAATCGTATTCAACAAATCTACTATTATTATTACGCTTGACAACACTTTGACTCCGTTCATTCATATTCTTTCCCAATTAAATAAATTAATTATTTTGTTCACAAATTACGAACTTCTACTTAGTTACATTATTATTAACAAAGTTATTTTTAAATTAATTTTTTTTTTATGACACATACTAGTGTATGTAGGCTATATTGTTGGACATTACGGTGCAGAATGATTCAGGAAACAACAGGTCACGGATTGTCGTAAACAAACCTGTTACAGATTGTTCGGTTGACCAAAATTGTTATGTTTGGTCACAATTCATGTATGCAAGTAATTATATAGAGTAATGCAGGTTCCTACTGGCATATAGTAATGCAAGAGCTATATGCATTGTATGACGCTAATGAAATTTCAACTTATACATACTATCATTTACGTAACTTAACAAAATATTAAATATGTTTTGAACATTAAAGTTATTAAGGTAACTTTCTGAGTGCATAGATCAATATGATATTTTCAATTAATAGTCATACAAATTATCTAAACATAGTGACGCAATCTTGTTTGTGACACTCTACACAAATAAAATTCTCTCCTTTGTTTCCTTTTTTTTTTGTGTGTGTGACGCAATTTTGTTAGCGTCACGATGCTTACAACACCTTTATAAAAATTAGCAGAGTGGCGCAATTTTGTAACGTCTATTCGCCGCGTTACAAATCCAGGGAACCCAACATAATTAAGCTCCGTTAATTAGATGGGCTGCCTACGTTGTAACAGAATGCATCACAAATAATTAATATAACAAATTACTTACTAACTGTGTAAGGAAACAATGGGAAGGTATACTATTGCTTTAAGCACTCCTCATATGTGTGTAACAAGACGACTTCTCTTTATTTAACATTTAAAAACATTTATTGACAGATCCCATGACATTACTAATTAAATTATTAAAGTTATTTGAATGCTTTCTTTAAACTTTGGGATCAAAATTGATTCTATTTAGTTATACCTCGGATCCGGGTAACCTTCGGTATTTAGTCATTAAAACTTTTAGTCATACTCAATTCATGATATTAGCTTGCAAGACTTTCTTTTATTTAACCATTTGAAGAATGGTATTATTACTTGAATTATATTACTATACATTAGCCTATAAACTGTTACAACGTATGAAGTTTGAATAGTTACATTAAATTCTTAGATTCAATTTGTTTTATCTTTACAAAGTTAATAGTCTCTGAAAAGTCTCTTTTAAGGTGTGTTGTGTAACAAATATTAGTAACCCTCGATAGACAGGCTATCGAGTCACCTTTTAATTGGTATGCAGAAACCTCGTCCTGGGGTGTCCGTCTTGGGAACCCGGAATAGCGGCGACGTCATCTCGGTCTGGTCTTTGTCATCAAAGGGTTCAAAAGTCCGCAGAGTAGATTGAACTTTCTACGATGGTCCTTGTAGATTCTCGGATGTCCTGATCTGCATATTCAGTCGTGTCTACTAGAGTTTGTGAGTTCTGATAGTTCACATCTCCAGGTAAGATGTTGGAAGTGTTGTTAGATCTTGAAGTTCGAAGTCATCTTGCGTTACACCTTTTCGTTTTACGTTTTGAGTTACACTTTAAGTCTTTTGTTTTTACATAGCTATACTAGTTAACACATACATATACTTCCAGCAGCAATTTCTTGTATACCACATTAAAGTAAACGAAAGTATTGGTCACATAGTGTAAGAGCATAGCTCGTACGTCTATACTGCGTGAAGTCACCATTGCGAGAGAGAGATTTTTGCTCGCTTCAACTGGTACTGGACAAAATGGTAGAGGGGCAATTACTGCGCGAGAATATAGTCCCTGTCTCTCTTTAAGTTAACATTTTTATTTATACAAACTATCCCTAAATAAATATACATAATTTAAACAAGTTGTTTTAGCTACTATCTGTGTCTTCAGATTTTTAATTATTAACATTTGGTTTTTTTATCTTATTCTAACTTACACAAGACTCGGAAAACATGTCGAGTCTGGAATCAACAGGTCAGCGCCTGATAACAAGCAAAGGGTTAAATACGATATTAATAACTCTTTACAATTTGTCTTTTTATTACAGTATCTTAGTACTTACTAATTACTGCTTCCTCTCATACTGAGTACATACAGGTTTTTTTTTTTACAGTGACATTTAAATGGCTTAATAGCTCGCAACCTTAACTTTTTTAAAATTTTTTATTTTCTTAATATTTTTTACAATTTAAATCGTCACATACTCCACCGCTTAATTTCCACTTTACGGTTTTTTGTTTTTTGAGTTTAACTCACAATTGGGGACTTGGAGTACGTTAGTGTCAGTGTGTGAAGTTATTTATTATTATTATTTATTATTAGTGCACAGTTTGTTTTCTCTAATTCTCTTTAAATGATTTTATTCATTTACATGATCGCCTTCGTGATATTCCCTTTTTCTCACTTCTTAAGTACTAACTTACATTTTAATCTTAATACTAATTTCCAAACCTTAGATTGGAAAGATCCCTAGTTATCCGTAACTCACAACATCGCGCCCGACTGACACCAGCTTACTCTAACTACTCAAGTTAGCTTTCAGCATTTATTAATGATCTTTGGCACCTTTCTGCCCTATCATTACCCTTTCCAGTCGGCGCCGTTGTGACCTGTTACGTTACATGTATAATCACTTCTTGATTATATACCATAAACGTATTTCTAATGTAATCTAAAGAGGATCCCATACTCCACTCTAGATTACTGTTTTGAGAGAAGCAGAATCTCACGAAAATGATTCTCTTTTATCTCTTTAACAATTCTTAAACAAACTATGCGGGAGGGGAGACACTTTACACAATGCATTGTAATGCACACTAGGGGTGGTTTTCAATTGTTTAGACTACCACCGGTTTATCACAATAGAGGGAGGGTGCGTGCCTGCTTACTACAATACTGAACACGCTTTTATTTCCTCTAACTGGCCACCACTGCGGTGTCTACAATATGCAACGTAACTTTTATTATTATTCTTTCTCTTTTTTCCTTACTTACTGCTACACTTCACACAATTTTAGTTTACATCAAGATTTATTTAGCTCTAGTATTTAAATCAATTATTATTTTCCTCTATTATTTATTATTTACTTTGGGGAGATTACAGAAACTTCCTAGAATTAATTTACTACCTAATTACCATATTTATTTAGCACACTTTATTTATTATTAATAAATTTATGATTAAGTCACTACATTATTTAATTGTCGTCACTGGGAAAATATTTGAACTACTATACTGTACACATTTATTACACATATATATTATAAATTCTTAAGTAATCAATTTACACAAATTAGTAAAGAACAATTTCTCTTCTAAGGGAGAGACAGAAATTCCACACACATATTTATCAAGTTCACCAAGTTAAATAGCCGATCAGCTGTTTTCTGGAATGTAGGTCACCCTCTGTATTTAGTTAACAAAGGAAGGCTGAGCGTGTGTCAGTGAGAAAGGGGGTTTTACTCTTATTGTTCTCTACACAATGCGACTGAATAACACAACTACCGGTATAAACAAGAGAAGGGGAGAGCAATCGTATTCAACAAATCTACTATTATTATTACGCTTGACAACACTTTGACTCCGTTCATTCATATTCTTTCCCAATTAAATAAATTAATTATTTTGTTCACAAATTACGAACTTCTACTTAGTTACATTATTATTAACAAAGTTATTTTTAAATTAATTTTTTTTTTATGACACATACTAGTGTATGTAGGCTATATTGTTGGACATTACGGTGCAGAATGATTCAGGAAACAACAGGTCACGGATTGTCGTAAACAAACCTGTTACAGATTGTTCGGTTGACCAAAATTGTTATGTTTGGTCACAATTCATGTATGCAAGTAATTATATAGAGTAATGCAGGTTCCTACTGGCATATAGTAATGCAAGAGCTATATGCATTGTATGACGCTAATGAAATTTCAACTTATACATACTATCATTTACGTAACTTAACAAAATATTAAATATGTTTTGAACATTAAAGTTATTAAGGTAACTTTCTGAGTGCATAGATCAATATGATATTTTCAATTAATAGTCATACAAATTATCTAAACATAGTGACGCAATCTTGTTTGTGACACTCTACACAAATAAAATTCTCTCCTTTGTTTCCTTTTTTTTTTGTGTGTGTGACGCAATTTTGTTAGCGTCACGATGCTTACAACACCTTTATAAAAATTAGCAGAGTGGCGCAATTTTGTAACGTCTATTCGCCGCGTTACAAATCCAGGGAACCCAACATAATTAAGCTCCGTTAATTAGATGGGCTGCCTACGTTGTAACAGAATGCATCACAAATAATTAATATAACAAATTACTTACTAACTGTGTAAGGAAACAATGGGAAGGTATACTATTGCTTTAAGCACTCCTCATATGTGTGTAACAAGACGACTTCTCTTTATTTAACATTTAAAAACATTTATTGACAGATCCCATGACATTACTAATTAAATTATTAAAGTTATTTGAATGCTTTCTTTAAACTTTGGGATCAAAATTGATTCTATTTAGTTATACCTCGGATCCGGGTAACCTTCGGTATTTAGTCATTAAAACTTTTAGTCATACTCAATTCATGATATTAGCTTGCAAGACTTTCTTTTATTTAACCATTTGAAGAATGGTATTATTACTTGAATTATATTACTATACATTAGCCTATAAACTGTTACAACGTATGAAGTTTGAATAGTTACATTAAATTCTTAGATTCAATTTGTTTTATCTTTACAAAGTTAATAGTCTCTGAAAAGTCTCTTTTAAGGTGTGTTGTGTAACAAATATTAGTAACCCTCGATAGACAGGCTATCGAGTCACCTTTTAATTGGTATGCAGAAACCTCGTCCTGGGGTGTCCGTCTTGGGAACCCGGAATAGCGGCGACGTCATCTCGGTCTGGTCTTTGTCATCAAAGGGTTCAAAAGTCCGCAGAGTAGATTGAACTTTCTACGATGGTCCTTGTAGATTCTCGGATGTCCTGATCTGCATATTCAGTCGTGTCTACTAGAGTTTGTGAGTTCTGATAGTTCACATCTCCAGGTAAGATGTTGGAAGTGTTGTTAGATCTTGAAGTTCGAAGTCATCTTGCGTTACACCTTTTCGTTTTACGTTTTGAGTTACACTTTAAGTCTTTTGTTTTTACATAGCTATACTAGTTAACACATACATATACTTCCAGCAGCAATTTCTTGTATACCACATTAAAGTAAACGAAAGTATTGGTCACATAGTGTAAGAGCATAGCTCGTACGTCTATACTGCGTGAAGTCACCATTGCGAGAGAGAGATTTTTGCTCGCTTCAACTGGTACTGGACAAAATGGTAGAGGGGCAATTACTGCGCGAGAATATAGTCCCTGTCTCTCTTTAAGTTAACATTTTTATTTATACAAACTATCCCTAAATAAATATACATAATTTAAACAAGTTGTTTTAGCTACTATCTGTGTCTTCAGATTTTTAATTATTAACATTTGGTTTTTTTATCTTATTCTAACTTACACAAGACTCGGAAAACATGTCGAGTCTGGAATCAACAGGTCAGCGCCTGATAACAAGCAAAGGGTTAAATACGATATTAATAACTCTTTACAATTTGTCTTTTTATTACAGTATCTTAGTACTTACTAATTACTGCTTCCTCTCATACTGAGTACATACAGGTTTTTTTTTTTACAGTGACATTTAAATGGCTTAATAGCTCGCAACCTTAACTTTTTTAAAAATTTTTTATTTTCTTAATATTTTTTACAATTTAAATCGTCACATACTCCACCGCTTAATTTCCACTTTACGGTTTTTTGTTTTTTGAGTTTAACTCACAATTGGGGACTTGGAGTACGTTAGTGTCAGTGTGTGAAGTTATTTATTATTATTATTTATTATTAGTGCACAGTTTGTTTTCTCTAATTCTCTTTAAATGATTTTATTCATTTACATGATCGCCTTCGTGATATTCCCTTTTTCTCACTTCTTAAGTACTAACTTACATTTTAATCTTAATACTAATTTCCAAACCTTAGATTGGAAAGATCCCTAGTTATCCGTAACTCACAACATCGCGCCCGACTGACACCAGCTTACTCTAACTACTCAAGTTAGCTTTCAGCATTTATTAATGATCTTTGGCACCTTTCTGCCCTATCATTACCCTTTCCAGTCGGCGCCGTTGTGACCTGTTACGTTACATGTATAATCACTTCTTGATTATATACCATAAACTTATTTCTAATGTAATCTAAAGAGGATCCCATACTCCACTCTAGATTACTGTTTTGAGAGAAGCAGAATCTCACGAAAATGATTCTCTTTTATCTCTTTAACAATTCTTAAACAAACTATGCGGGAGGGGAGACACTTTACACAATGCATTGTAATGCACACTAGGGGTGGTTTTCAATTGTTTAGACTACCACCGGTTTATCACAATAGAGGGAGGGTGCGTGCCTGCTTACTACAATACTGAACACGCTTTTATTTCCTCTAACTGGCCACCACTGCGGTGTCTACAATATGCAACGTAACTTTTATTATTATTCTTTCTCTTTTTTCCTTACTTACTGCTACACTTCACACAATTTTAGTTTACATCAAGATTTATTTAGCTCTAGTATTTAAATCAATTATTATTTTCCTCTATTATTTATTATTTACTTTGGGGAGACTACAGAAACTTCCTAGAATTAATTTACTACCTAATTACCATATTTATTTAGCACACTTTATTTATTATTAATAAATTTATGATTAAGTCACTACATTATTTAATTGTCGTCACTGGGAAAATATTTGAACTACTATACTGTACACATTTATTACACATATATATTATAAATTCTTAAGTAATCAATTTACACAAATTAGTAAAGAACAATTTCTCTTCTAAGGGAGAGACAGAAATTCCACACACATATTTATCAAGTTCACCAAGTTAAATAGCCGATCAGCTGTTTTCTGGAATGTAGGTCACCCTCTGTATTTAGTTAACAAAGGAAGGCTGAGCGTGTGTCAGTGAGAAAGGGGGTTTTACTCTTATTGTTCTCTACACAATGCGACTGAATAACACAACTACCGGTATAAACAAGAGAAGGGGAGAGCAATCGTATTCAACAAATCTACTATTATTATTACGCTTGACAACACTTTGACTCCGTTCATTCATATTCTTTCCCAATTAAATAAATTAATTATTTTGTTCACAAATTACGAACTTCTACTTAGTTACATTATTATTAACAAAGTTATTTTTAAATTAATTTTTTTTTTATGACACATACTAGTGTATGTAGGCTATATTGTTGGACATTACGGTGCAGAATGATTCAGGAAACAACAGGTCACGGATTGTCGTAAACAAACCTGTTACAGATTGTTCGGTTGACCAAAATTGTTATGTTTGGTCACAATTCATGTATGCAAGTAATTATATAGAGTAATGCAGGTTCCTACTGGCATATAGTAATGCAAGAGCTATATGCATTGTATGACGCTAATGAAATTTCAACTTATACATACTATCATTTACGTAACTTAACAAAATATTAAATATGTTTTGAACATTAAAGTTATTAAGGTAACTTTCTGAGTGCATAGATCAATATGATATTTTCAATTAATAGTCATACAAATTATCTAAACATAGTGACGCAATCTTGTTTGTGACACTCTACACAAATAAAATTCTCTCCTTTGTTTCCTTTTTTTTTTGTGTGTGTGACGCAATTTTGTTAGCGTCACGATGCTTACAACACCTTTATAAAAATTAGCAGAGTGGCGCAATTTTGTAACGTCTATTCGCCGCGTTACAAATCCAGGGAACCCAACATAATTAAGCTCCGTTAATTAGATGGGCTGCCTACGTTGTAACAGAATGCATCACAAATAATTAATATAACAAATTACTTACTAACTGTGTAAGGAAACAATGGGAAGGTATACTATTGCTTTAAGCACTCCTCATATGTGTGTAACAAGACGACTTCTCTTTATTTAACATTTAAAAACATTTATTGACAGATCCCATGACATTACTAATTAAATTATTAAAGTTATTTGAATGCTTTCTTTAAACTTTGGGATCAAAATTGATTCTATTTAGTTATACCTCGGATCCGGGTAACCTTCGGTATTTAGTCATTAAAACTTTTAGTCATACTCAATTCATGATATTAGCTTGCAAGACTTTCTTTTATTTAACCATTTGAAGAATGGTATTATTACTTGAATTATATTACTATACATTAGCCTATAAACTGTTACAACGTATGAAGTTTGAATAGTTACATTAAATTCTTAGATTCAATTTGTTTTATCTTTACAAAGTTAATAGTCTCTGAAAAGTCTCTTTTAAGGTGTGTTGTGTAACAAATATTAGTAACCCTCGATAGACAGGCTATCGAGTCACCTTTTAATTGGTATGCAGAAACCTCGTCCTGGGGTGTCCGTCTTGGGAACCCGGAATAGCGGCGACGTCATCTCGGTCTGGTCTTTGTCATCAAAGGGTTCAAAAGTCCGCAGAGTAGATTGAACTTTCTACGATGGTCCTTGTAGATTCTCGGATGTCCTGATCTGCATATTCAGTCGTGTCTACTAGAGTTTGTGAGTTCTGATAGTTCACATCTCCAGGTATGATGTTGGAAGTGTTGTTAGATCTTGAAGTTCGAAGTCATCTTGCGTTACACCTTTTCGTTTTACGTTTTGAGTTACACTTTAAGTCTTTTGTTTTTACATAGCTATACTAGTTAACACATACATATACTTCCAGCAGCAATTTCTTGTATACCACATTAAAGTAAACGAAAGTATTGGTCACATAGTGTAAGAGCATAGCTCGTACGTCTATACTGCATGGAGTCACCATTGCGAGAGAGAGATTTTTGCTCGCTTCAACTGGTACTGGACAAACTGGTAGAGGGGCAATTACTGCGCGAGAATATAGTCCCTGTCTCTCTTTAAGTTAACATTTTTATTTATACAAACTATCCCTAAATAAATATACATAATTTAAACAAGTTGTTTTAGCTACTATCTGTGTCTTCAGATTTTTAATTATTAACATTTGGTTTTTTTATCTTATTCTAACTTACACAAGACTCGGAAAACATGTCGAGTCTGGAATCAACAGGTCAGCGCCTGATAACAAGCAAAGGGTTAAATACGATATTAATAACTCTTTACAATTTGTCTTTTTATTACAGTATCTTAGTACTTACTAATTACTGCTTCCTCTCATACTGAGTACATACAGGTTTTTTTTTTACAGTGACATTTAAATGGCTTAATAGCTCGCAACCTTAACTTTTTAAAAATTTTTTATTTTCTTAATATTTTTTACAATTTAAATCGTCACATACTCCACCGCTTAATTTCCACTTTACGGTTTTTTGTTTTTTGAGTTTAACTCACAATTGGGGACTTGGAGTACGTTAGTGTCAGTGTGTGAAGTTATTTATTATTATTATTTATTATTAGTGCACAGTTTGTTTTCTCTAATTCTCTTTAAATGATTTTATTCATTTACATGATCGCCTTCGTGATATTCCCTTTTTCTCACTTCTTAAGTACTAACTTACATTTTAATCTTAATACTAATTTCCAAACCTTAGATTGGAAAGATCCCTAGTTATCCGTAACTCACAACATCGCGCCCGACTGACACCAGCTTACTCTAACTACTCAAGTTAGCTTTCAGCATTTATTAATGATCTTTGGCACCTTTCTGCCCTATCATTACCCTTTCCAGTCGGCGCCGTTGTGACCTGTTACGTTACATGTATAATCACTTCTTGATTATATACCATAAACTTATTTCTAATGTAATCTAAAGAGGATCCCATACTCCACTCTAGATTACTGTTTTGAGAGAAGCAGAATCTCACGAAAATGATTCTCTTTTATCTCTTTAACAATTCTTAAACAAACTATGCGGGAGGGGAGACACTTTACACAATGCATTGTAATGCACACTAGGGGTGGTTTTCAATTGTTTAGACTACCACCGGTTTATCACAATAGAGGGAGGGTGCGTGCCTGCTTACTACAATACTGAACACGCTTTTATTTCCTCTAACTGGCCACCACTGCGGTGTCTACAATATGCAACGTAACTTTTATTATTATTCTTTCTCTTTTTTCCTTACTTACTGCTACACTTCACACAATTTTAGTTTACATCAAGATTTATTTAGCTCTAGTATTTAAATCAATTATTATTTTCCTCTATTATTTATTATTTACTTTGGGGAGATTACAGAAACTTCCTAGAATTAATTTACTACCTAATTACCATATTTATTTAGCACACTTTATTTATTATTAATAAATTTATGATTAAGTCACTACATTATTTAATTGTTGTCACTGGGAAAATATTTGAACTACTATACTGTACACATTTATTACACATATATATTATAAATTCTTAAGTAATCAATTTACACAAATTAGTAAAGAACAATTTCTCTTCTAAGGGAGAGACAGAAATTCCACACACATATTTATCAAGTTCACCAAGTTAAATAGCCGATCAGCTGTTTTCTGGAATGTAGGTCACCCTCTGTATTTAGTTAACAAAGGAAGGCTGAGCGTGTGTCAGTGAGAAAGGGGGTTTTACTCTTATTGTTCTCTACACAATGCGACTGAATAACACAACTACCGGTATAAACAAGAGAAGGGGAGAGCAATCGTATTCAACAAATCTACTATTATTATTACGCTTGACAACACTTTGACTCCGTTCATTCATATTCTTTCCCAATTAAATAAATTAATTATTTTGTTCACAAATTACGAACTTCTACTTAGTTACATTATTATTAACAAAGTTATTTTTAAATTAATTTTTTTTTTATGACACATACTAGTGTATGTAGGCTATATTGTTGGACATTACGGTGCAGAATGATTCAGGAAACAACAGGTCACGGATTGTCGTAAACAAACCTGTTACAGATTGTTCGGTTGGCCAAAATTGTTATGTTTGGTCACAATTCATGTATGCAAGTAATTATATAGAGTAATGCAGGTTCCTACTGGCATATAGTAATGCAAGAGCTATATGCATTGTATGACGCTAATGAAATTTCAACTTATACATACTATCATTTACGTAACTTAACAAAATATTAAATATGTTTTGAACATTAAAGTTATTAAGGTAACTTTCTGAGTGCATAGATCAATATGATATTTTCAATTAATAGTCATACAAATTATCTAAACATAGTGACGCAATCTTGTTTGTGACACTCTACACAAATAAAATTCTCTCCTTTGTTTCCTTTTTTTTTTGTGTGTGTGACGCAATTTTGTTAGCGTCACGATGCTTACAACACCTTTATAAAAATTAGCAGAGTGGCGCAATTTTGTAACGTCTATTCGCCGCGTTACAAATCCAGGGAACCCAACATAATTAAGCTCCGTTAATTAGATGGGCTGCCTACGTTGTAACAGAATGCATCACAAATAATTAATATAACAAATTACTTACTAACTGTGTAAGGAAACAATGGGAAGGTATACTATTGCTTTAAGCACTCCTCATATGTGTGTAACAAGACGACTTCTCTTTATTTAACATTTAAAAACATTTATTGACAGATCCCATGACATTACTAATTAAATTATTAAAGTTATTTGAATGCTTTCTTTAAACTTTGGGATCAAAATTGATTCTATTTAGTTATACCTCGGATCCGGGTAACCTTCGGTATTTAGTCATTAAAACTTTTAGTCATACTCAATTCATGATATTAGCTTGCAAGACTTTCTTTTATTTAACCATTTGAAGAATGGTATTATTACTTGAATTATATTACTATACATTAGCCTATAAACTGTTACAACGTATGAAGTTTGAATAGTTACATTAAATTCTTAGATTCAATTTGTTTTATCTTTACAAAGTTAATAGTCTCTGAAAAGTCTCTTTTAAGGTGTGTTGTGTAACAAATATTAGTAACCCTCGATAGACAGGCTATCGAGTCACCTTTTAATTGGTATGCAGAAACCTCGTCCTGGGGTGTCCGTCTTGGGAACCCGGAATAGCGGCGACGTCATCTCGGTCTGGTCTTTGTCATCAAAGGGTTCAAAAGTCCGCAGAGTAGATTGAACTTTCTACGATGGTCCTTGTAGATTCTCGGATGTCCTGATCTGCATATTCAGTCGTGTCTACTAGAGTTTGTGAGTTCTGATAGTTCACATCTCCAGGTAAGATGTTGGAAGTGTTGTTAGATCTTGAAGTTCGAAGTCATCTTGCGTTACACCTTTTCGTTTTACGTTTTGAGTTACACTTTAAGTCTTTTGTTTTTACATAGCTATACTAGTTAACACATACATATACTTCCAGCAGCAATTTCTTGTATACCACATTAAAGTAAACGAAAGTATTGGTCACATAGTGTAAGAGCATAGCTCGTACGTCTATACTGCATGGAGTCACCATTGCGAGAGAGAGATTTTTGCTCGCTTCAACTGGTACTGGACAAACTGGTAGAGGGGCAATTACTGCGCGAGAATATAGTCCCTGTCTCTCTTTAAGTTAACATTTTTATTTATACAAACTATCCCTAAATAAATATACATAATTTAAACAAGTTGTTTTAGCTACTATCTGTGTCTTCAGATTTTTAATTATTAACATTTGGTTTTTTTATCTTATTCTAACTTACACAAGACTCGGAAAACATGTCGAGTCTGGAATCAACAGGTCAGCGCCTGATAACAAGCAAAGGGTTAAATACGATATTAATAACTCTTTACAATTTGTCTTTTTATTACAGTATCTTAGTACTTACTAATTACTGCTTCCTCTCATACTGAGTACATACAGGTTTTTTTTTTTACAGTGACATTTAAATGGCTTAATAGCTCGCAACCTTAACTTTTTTAAAATTTTTTATTTTCTTAATATTTTTTACAATTTAAATCGTCACATACTCCACCGCTTAATTTCCACTTTACGGTTTTTTGTTTTTTGAGTTTAACTCACAATTGGGGACTTGGAGTACGTTAGTGTCAGTGTGTGAAGTTATTTATTATTATTATTTATTATTAGTGCACAGTTTGTTTTCTCTAATTCTCTTTAAATGATTTTATTCATTTACATGATCGCCTTCGTGATATTCCCTTTTTCTCACTTCTTAAGTACTAACTTACATTTTAATCTTAATACTAATTTCCAAACCTTAGATTGGAAAGATCCCTAGTTATCCGTAACTCACAACATCGCGCCCGACTGACACCAGCTTACTCTAACTACTCAAGTTAGCTTTCAGCATTTATTAATGATCTTTGGCACCTTTCTGCCCTATCATTACCCTTTCCAGTCGGCGCCGTTGTGACCTGTTACGTTACATGTATAATCACTTCTTGATTATATACCATAAACTTATTTCTAATGTAATCTAAAGAGGATCCCATACTCCACTCTAGATTACTGTTTTGAGAGAAGCAGAATCTCACGAAAATGATTCTCTTTTATCTCTTTAACAATTCTTAAACAAACTATGCGGGAGGGGAGACACTTTACACAATGCATTGTAATGCACACTAGGGGTGGTTTTCAATTGTTTAGACTACCACCGGTTTTCACAATAGAGGGAGGGTGCGTGCCTGCTTACTACAATACTGAACACGCTTTTATTTCCTCTAACTGGCCACCACTGCGGTGTCTACAATATGCAACGTAACTTTTATTATTATTCTTTCTCTTTTTTCCTTACTTACTGCTACACTTCACACAATTTTAGTTTACATCAAGATTTATTTAGCTCTAGTATTTAAATCAATTATTATTTTCCTCTATTATTTATTATTTACTTTGGGGAGATTACAGAAACTTCCTAGAATTAATTTACTACCTAATTACCATATTTATTTAGCACACTTTATTTATTATTAATAAATTTATGATTAAGTCACTACATTATTTAATTGTCGTCACTGGGAAAATATTTGAACTACTATACTGTACACATTTATTACACATATATATTATAAATTCTTAAGTAATCAATTTACACAAATTAGTAAAGAACAATTTCTCTTCTAAGGGAGAGACAGAAATTCCACACACATATTTATCAAGTTCACCAAGTTAAATAGCCGATCAGCTGTTTTCTGGAATGTAGGTCACCCTCTGTATTTAGTTAACAAAGGAAGGCTGAGCGTGTGTCAGTGAGAAAGGGGGTTTTACTCTTATTGTTCTCTACACAATGCGACTGAATAACACAACTACCGGTATAAACAAGAGAAGGGGAGAGCAATCGTATTCAACAAATCTACTATTATTATTACGCTTGACAACACTTTGACTCCGTTCATTCATATTCTTTCCCAATTAAATAAATTAATTATTTTGTTCACAAATTACGAACTTCTACTTAGTTACATTATTATTAACAAAGTTATTTTTAAATTAATTTTTTTTTATGACACATACTAGTGTATGTAGGCTATATTGTTGGACATTACGGTGCAGAATGATTCAGGAAACAACAGGTCACGGATTGTCGTAAACAAACCTGTTACAGATTGTTCGGTTGACCAAAATTGTTATGTTTGGTCACAATTCATGTATGCAAGTAATTATATAGAGTAATGCAGGTTCCTACTGGCATATAGTAATGCAAGAGCTATATGCATTGTATGACGCTAATGAAATTTCAACTTATACATACTATCATTTACGTAACTTAACAAAATATTAAATATGTTTTGAACATTAAAGTTATTAAGGTAACTTTCTGAGTGCATAGATCAATATGATATTTTCAATTAATAGTCATACAAATTATCTAAACATAGTGACGCAATCTTGTTTGTGACACTCTACACAAATAAAATTCTCTCCTTTGTTTCCTTTTTTTTTTGTGTGTGTGACGCAATTTTGTTAGCGTCACGATGCTTACAACACCTTTATAAAAATTAGCAGAGTGGCGCAATTTTGTAACGTCTATTCGCCGCGTTACAAATCCAGGGAACCCAACATAATTAAGCTCCGTTAATTAGATGGGCTGCCTACGTTGTAACAGAATGCATCACAAATAATTAATATAACAAATTACTTACTAACTGTGTAAGGAAACAATGGGAAGGTATACTATTGCTTTAAGCACTCCTCATATGTGTGTAACAAGACGACTTCTCTTTATTTAAAATTTAAAAACATTTATTGACAGATCCCATGACATTACTAATTAAATTATTAAAGTTATTTGAATGCTTTCTTTAAACTTTGGGATCAAAATTGATTCTATTTAGTTATACCTCGGATCCGGGTAACCTTCGGTATTTAGTCATTAAAACTTTTAGTCATACTCAATTCATGATATTAGCTTGCAAGACTTTCTTTTATTTAACCATTTGAAGAATGGTATTATTACTTGAATTATATTACTATACATTAGCCTATAAACTGTTACAACGTATGAAGTTTGAATAGTTACATTAAATTCTTAGATTCAATTTGTTTTATCTTTACAAAGTTAATAGTCTCTGAAAAGTCTCTTTTAAGGTGTGTTGTGTAACAAATATTAGTAACCCTCGATAGACAGGCTATCGAGTCACCTTTTAATTGGTATGCAGAAACCTCGTCCTGGGGTGTCCGTCTTGGGAACCCGGAATAGCGGCGACGTCATCTCGGTCTGGTCTTTGTCATCAAAGGGTTCAAAAGTCCGCAGAGTAGATTGAATTTTCTACGATGGTCCTTGTAGATTCTCGGATGTCCTGATCTGCATATTCAGTCGTGTCTACCAGAGTTTGTGAGTTCTGATAGTTCACATCTCCAGGTAAGATGTTGGAAGTGTTGTTAGATCTTGAAGTTCGAAGTCATCTTGCGTTACACCTTTTCGTTTTACGTTTTGAGTTACACTTTAAGTCTTTTGTTTTTACATAGCTATACTAGTTAACACATACATATACTTCCAGCAGCAATTTCTTGTATACCACATTAAAGTAAACGAAAGTATTGGTCACATAGTGTAAGAGCATAGCTCGTACGTCTATACTGCATGGAGTCACCATTGCGAGAGAGAGATTTTTGCTCGCTTCAACTGGTACTGGACAAACTGGTAGAGGGGCAATTACTGCGCGAGAATATAGTCCCTGTCTCTCTTTAAGTTAACATTTTTATTTATACAAACTATCCCTAAATAAATATACATAATTTAAACAAGTTGTTTTAGCTACTATCTGTGTCTTCAGATTTTTAATTATTAACATTTGGTTTTTTTATCTTATTCTAACTTACACAAGACTCGGAAAACATGTCGAGTCTGGAATCAACAGGTCAGCGCCTGATAACAAGCAAAGGGTTAAATACGATATTAATAACTCTTTACAATTTGTCTTTTTATTACAGTATCTTAGTACTTACTAATTACTGCTTCCTCTCATACTGAGTACATACAGGTTTTTTTTTTACAGTGACATTTAAATGGCTTAATAGCTCGCAACCTTAACTTTTTAAAAATTTTTTATTTTCTTAATATTTTTTACAATTTAAATCGTCACATACTCCACCGCTTAATTTCCACTTTACGGTTTTTTGTTTTTTGAGTTTAACTCACAATTGGGGACTTGGAGTACGTTAGTGTCAGTGTGTGAAGTTATTTATTATTATTATTTATTATTAGTGCACAGTTTGTTTTCTCTAATTCTCTTTAAATGATTTTATTCATTTACATGATCGCCTTCGTGATATTCCCTTTTTCTCACTTCTTAAGTACTAACTTACATTTTAATCTTAATACTAATTTCCAAACCTTAGATTGGAAAGATCCCTAGTTATCCGTAACTCACAACATCGCGCCCGACTGACACCAGCTTACTCTAACTACTCAAGTTAGCTTTCAGCATTTATTAATGATCTTTGGCACCTTTCTGCCCTATCATTACCCTTTCCAGTCGGCGCCGTTGTGACCTGTTACGTTACATGTATAATCACTTCTTGATTATATACCATAAACTTATTTCTAATGTAATCTAAAGAGGATCCCATACTCCACTCTAGATTACTGTTTTGAGAGAAGCAGAATCTTACGAAAATGATTCTCTTTTATCTCTTTAACAATTCTTAAACAAACTATGCGGGAGGGGAGACACTTTACACAATGCATTGTAATGCACACTAGGGGTGGTTTTCAATTGTTTAGACTACCACCGGTTTATCACAATAGAGGGAGGGTGCGTGCCTGCTTACTACAATACTGAACACGCTTTTATTTCCTCTAACTGGCCACCACTGCGGTGTCTACAATATGCAACGTAACTTTTATTATTATTCTTTCTCTTTTTTCCTTACTTACTGCTACACTTCACACAATTTTAGTTTACATCAAGATTTATTTAGCTCTAGTATTTAAATCAATTATTATTTTCCTCTATTATTTATTATTTACTTTGGGGAGATTACAGAAACTTCCTAGAATTAATTTACTACCTAATTACCATATTTATTTAGCACACTTTATTTATTATTAATAAATTTATGATTAAGTCACTACATTATTTAATTGTCGTCACTGGGAAAATATTTGAACTACTATACTGTACACATTTATTACACATATATATTATAAATTCTTAAGTAATCAATTTACACAAATTAGTAAAGAACAATTTCTCTTCTAAGGGAGAGACAGAAATTCCACACACATATTTATCAAGTTCACCAAGTTAAATAGCCGATCAGCTGTTTTCTGGAATGTAGGTCACCCTCTGTATTTAGTTAACAAAGGAAGGCTGAGCGTGTGTCAGTGAGAAAGGGGGTTTTACTCTTATTGTTCTCTACACAATGCGACTGAATAACACAACTACCGGTATAAACAAGAGAAGGGGAGAGCAATCGTATTCAACAAATCTACTATTATTATTACGCTTGACAACACTTTGACTCCGTTCATTCATATTCTTTCCCAATTAAATAAATTAATTATTTTGTTCACAAATTACGAACTTCTACTTAGTTACATTATTATTAACAAAGTTATTTTTAAATTAATTTTTTTTTATGACACATACTAGTGTATGTAGGCTATATTGTTGGACATTACGGTGCAGAATGATTCAGGAAACAACAGGTCACGGATTGTCGTAAACAAACCTGTTACAGATTGTTCGGTTGACCAAAATTGTTATGTTTGGTCACAATTCATGTATGCAAGTAATTATATAGAGTAATGCAGGTTCCTACTGGCATATAGTAATGCAAGAGCTATATGCATTGTATGACGCTAATGAAATTTCAACTTATACATACTATCATTTACGTAACTTAACAAAATATTAAATATGTTTTGAACATTAAAGTTATTAAGGTAACTTTCTGAGTGCATAGATCAATATGATATTTTCAATTAATAGTCATACAAATTATCTAAACATAGTGACGCAATCTTGTTTGTGACACTCTACACAAATAAAATTCTCTCCTTTGTTTCCTTTTTTTTTTGTGTGTGTGACGCAATTTTGTTAGCGTCACGATGCTTACAACACCTTTATAAAAATTAGCAGAGTGGCGCAATTTTGTAACGTCTATTCGTCGCGTTACAAATCCAGGGAACCCAACATAATTAAGCTCCGTTAATTAGATGGGCTGCCTACGTTGTAACAGAATGCATCACAAATAATTAATATAACAAATTACTTACTAACTGTGTAAGGAAACAATGGGAAGGTATACTATTGCTTTAAGCACTCCTCATATGTGTGTAACAAGACGACTTCTCTTTATTTAAAATTTAAAAACATTTATTGACAGATCCCATGACATTACTAATTAAATTATTAAAGTTATTTGAATGCTTTCTTTAAACTTTGGGATCAAAATTGATTCTATTTAGTTATACCTCGGATCCGGGTAACCTTCGGTATTTAGTCATTAAAACTTTTAGTCATACTCAATTCATGATATTAGCTTGCAAGACTTTCTTTTATTTAACCATTTGAAGAATGGTATTATTACTTGAATTATATTACTATACATTAGCCTATAAACTGTTACAACGTATGAAGTTTGAATAGTTACATTAAATTCTTAGATTCAATTTGTTTTATCTTTACAAAGTTAATAGTCTCTGAAAAGTCTCTTTTAAGGTGTGTTGTGTAACAAATATTAGTAACCCTCGATAGACAGGCTATCGAGTCACCTTTTAATTGGTATGCAGAAACCTCGTCCTGGGGTGTCCGTCTTGGGAACCCGGAATAGCGGCGACGTCATCTCGGTCTGGTCTTTGTCATCAAAGGGTTCAAAAGTCCGCAGAGTAGATTGAACTTTCTACGATGGTCCTTGTAGATTCTCGGATGTCCTGATCTGCATATTCAGTCGTGTCTACTAGAGTTTGTGAGTTCTGATAGTTCACATCTCCAGGTAAGATGTTGGAAGTGTTGTTAGATCTTGAAGTTCGAAGTCATCTTGCGTTACACCTTTTCGTTTTACGTTTTGAGTTACACTTTAAGTCTTTTGTTTTTACATAGCTATACTAGTTAACACATACATATACTTCCAGCAGCAATTTCTTGTATACCACATTAAAGTAAACGAAAGTATTGGTCACATAGTGTAAGAGCATAGCTCGTACGTCTATACTGCATGGAGTCACCATTGCGAGAGAGAGATTTTTGCTCGCTTCAACTGGTACTGGACAAAATGGTAGAGGGGCAATTACTGCGCGAGAATATAGTCCCTGTCTCTCTTTAAGTTAACATTTTTATTTATACAAACTATCCCTAAATAAATATACATAATTTAAACAAGTTGTTTTAGCTACTATCTGTGTCTTCAGATTTTTAATTATTAACATTTGGTTTTTTTATCTTATTCTAACTTACACAAGACTCGGAAAACATGTCGAGTCTGGAATCAACAGGTCAGCGCCTGATAACAAGCAAAGGGTTAAATACGATATTAATAACTCTTTACAATTTGTCTTTTTATTACAGTATCTTAGTACTTACTAATTACTGCTTCCTCTCATACTGAGTACATACAGGTTTTTTTTTTACAGTGACATTTAAATGGCTTAATAGCTCGCAACCTTAACTTTTTAAAAATTTTTTATTTTCTTAATATTTTTTACAATTTAAATCGTCACATACTCCACCGCTTAATTTCCACTTTACGGTTTTTTGTTTTTTGAGTTTAACTCACAATTGGGGACTTGGAGTACGTTAGTGTCAGTGTGTGAAGTTATTTATTATTATTATTTATTATTAGTGCACAGTTTGTTTTCTCTAATTCTCTTTAAATGATTTTATTCATTTACATGATCGCCTTCGTGATATTCCCTTTTTCTCACTTCTTAAGTACTAACTTACATTTTAATCTTAATACTAATTTCCAAACCTTAGATTGGAAAGATCCCTAGTTATCCGAAACTCACAACATCGCGCCCGACTGACACCAGCTTACTCTAACTACTCAAGTTAGCTTTCAGCATTTATTAATGATCTTTGGCACCTTTCTGCCCTATCATTACCCTTTCCAGTCGGCGCCGTTGTGACCTGTTACGTTACATGTATAATCACTTCTTGATTATATACCATAAACTTATTTCTAATGTAATCTAAAGAGGATCCCATACTCCACTCTAGATTACTGTTTTGAGAGAAGCAGAATCTCACGAAAATGATTCTCTTTTATCTCTTTAACAATTCTTAAACAAACTATGTGGGAGGGGAGACACTTTACACAATGCATTGTAATGCACACTAGGGGTGGTTTTCAATTGTTTAGACTACCACCGGTTTATCACAATAGAGGGAGGGTGCGTGCCTGCTTACTACAATACTGAACACGCTTTTATTTCCTCTAACTGGCCACCACTGCGGTGTCTACAATATGCAACGTAACTTTTATTATTATTATTTCTCTTTTTTCCTTACTTACTGCTACACTTCACACAATTTTAGTTTACATCACGATTTATTTAGCTCTAGTATTTAAATCAATTATTGTTTTCCTCTATTATTTATTATTTACTTTGGGGAGATTACAGAAACTTCCTAGAATTAATTTACTACCTAATTACCATATTTATTTAGCACACTTTATTTATTATTAATAAATTTATGATTAAGTCACTACATTATTTAATTGTCGTCACTGGGAAAATATTTGAACTACTATACTGTACACATTTATTACACATATATATTATAAATTCTTAAGTAATCAATTTACACAAATTAGTAAAGAACAATTTCTCTTCTAAGGGAGAGACAGAAATTCCACACACATATTTATCAAGTTCACCAAGTTAAATAGCCGATCAGCTGTTTTCTGGAATGTAGGTCACCCTCTGTATTTAGTTAACAAAGGAAGGCTGAGCGTGTGTCAGTGAGAAAGGGGGTTTTACTCTTATTGTTCTCTACACAATGCGACTGAATAACACAACTACCGGTATAAACAAGAGAAGGGGAGAGCAATCGTATTCAACAAATCTACTATTATTATTACGCTTGACAACACTTTGACTCCGTTCATTCATATTCTTTCCCAATTAAATAAATTAATTATTTTGTTCACAAATTACGAACTTCTACTTAGTTACATTATTATTAACAAAGTTATTTTTAAATTAATTTTTTTTTATGACACATACTAGTGTATGTAGGCTATATTGTTGGACATTACGGTGCAGAATGATTCAGGAAACAACAGGTCACGGATTGTCGTAAACAAACCTGTTACAGATTGTTCGGTTGACCAAAATTGTTATGTTTGGTCACAATTCATGTATGCAAGTAATTATATAGAGTAATGCAGGTTCCTACTGGCATATAGTAATGCAAGAGCTATATGCATTGTATGACGCTAATGAAATTTCAACTTATACATACTATCATTTACGTAACTTAACAAAATATTAAATATGTTTTGAACATTAAAGTTATTAAGGTAACTTTCTGAGTGCATAGATCAATATGATATTTTCAATTAATAGTCATACAAATTATCTAAACATAGTGACGCAATCTTGTTTGTGACACTCTACACAAATAAAATTCTCTCCTTTGTTTCCTTTTTTTTTTGTGTGTGTGACGCAATTTTGTTAGCGTCACGATGCTTACAACACCTTTATAAAAATTAGCAGAGTGGCGCAATTTTGTAACGTCTATTCGCCGCGTTACAAATCCAGGGAACCCAACATAATTAAGCTCCGTTAATTAGATGGGCTGCCTACGTTGTAACAGAATGCATCACAAATAATTAATATAACAAATTACTTACTAACTGTGTAAGGAAACAATGGGAAGGTATACTATTGCTTTAAGCACTCCTCATATGTGTGTAACAAGACGACTTCTCTTTATTTAAAATTTAAAAACATTTATTGACAGATCCCATGACATTACTAATTAAATTATTAAAGTTATTTGAATGCTTTCTTTAAACTTTGGGATCAAAATTGATTCTATTTAGTTATACCTCGGATCCGGGTAACCTTCGGTATTTAGTCATTAAAACTTTTAGTCATACTCAATTCATGATATTAGCTTGCAAGACTTTCTTTTATTTAACCATTTGAAGAATGGTATTATTACTTGAATTATATTACTATACATTAGCCTATAAACTGTTACAACGTATGAAGTTTGAATAGTTACATTAAATTCTTAGATTCAATTTGTTTTATCTTTACAAAGTTAATAGTCTCTGAAAAGTCTCTTTTAAGGTGTGTTGTGTAACAAATATTAGTAACCCTCGATAGACAGGCTATCGAGTCACCTTTTAATTGGTATGCAGAAACCTCGTCCTGGGGTGTCCGTCTTGGGAACCCGGAATAGCGGCGACGTCATCTCGGTCTGGTCTTTGTCATCAAAGGGTTCAAAAGTCCGCAGAGTAGATTGAACTTTCTACGATGGTCCTTGTAGATTCTCGGATGTCCTGATCTGCATATTCAGTCGTGTCTACCAGAGTTTGTGAGTTCTGATAGTTCACATCTCCAGGTAAGATGTTGGAAGTGTTGTTAGATCTTGAAGTTCGAAGTCATCTTGCGTTACACCTTTTCGTTTTACGTTTTGAGTTACACTTTAAGTCTTTTGTTTTTACATAGCTATACTAGTTAACACATACATATACTTCCAGCAGCAATTTCTTGTATACCACATTAAAGTAAACGAAAGTATTGGTCACATAGTGTAAGAGCATAGCTCGTACGTCTATACTGCATGGAGTCACCATTGCGAGAGAGAGATTTTTGCTCGCTTCAACTGGTACTGGACAAACTGGTAGAGGGGCAATTACTGCGCGAGAATATAGTCCCTGTCTCTCTTTAAGTTAACATTTTTATTTATACAAACTATCCCTAAATAAATATACATAATTTAAACAAGTTGTTTTAGCTACTATCTGTGTCTTCAGATTTTTAACTATTAACATTTGGTTTTTTTATCTTATTCTAACTTACACAAGACTCGGAAAACATGTCGAGTCTGGAATCAACAGGTCAGCGCCTGATAACAAGCAAAGGGTTAAATACGATATTAATAACTCTTTACAATTTGTCTTTTTATTACAGTATCTTAGTACTTACTAATTACTGCTTCCTCTCATACTGAGTACATACAGGTTTTTTTTTTACAGTGACATTTAAATGGCTTAATAGCTCGCAACCTTAACTTTTTAAAAATTTTTTATTTTCTTAATATTTTTTACAATTTAAATCGTCACATACTCCACCGCTTAATTTCCACTTTACGGTTTTTTGTTTTTTGAGTTTAACTCACAATTGGGGACTTGGAGTACGTTAGTGTCAGTGTGTGAAGTTATTTATTATTATTATTTATTATTAGTGCACAGTTTGTTTTCTCTAATTCTCTTTAAATGATTTTATTCATTTACATGATCGCCTTCGTGATATTCCCTTTTTCTCACTTCTTAAGTACTAACTTACATTTTAATCTTAATACTAATTTCCAAACCTTAGATTGGAAAGATCCCTAGTTATCCGTAACTCACAACATCGCGCCCGACTGACACCAGCTTACTCTAACTACTCAAGTTAGCTTTCAGCATTTATTAATGATCTTTGGCACCTTTCTGCCCTATCATTACCCTTTCCAGTCGGCGCCGTTGTGACCTGTTACGTTACATGTATAATCACTTCTTGATTATATACCATAAACTTATTTCTAATGTAATCTAAAGAGGATCCCATACTCCACTCTAGATTACTGTTTTGAGAGAAGCAGAATCTTACGAAAATGATTCTCTTTTATCTCTTTAACAATTCTTAAACAAACTATGCGGGAGGGGAGACACTTTACACAATGCATTGTAATGCACACTAGGGGTGGTTTTCAATTGTTTAGACTACCACCGGTTTATCACAATAGAGGGAGGGTGCGTGCCTGCTTACTACAATACTGAACACGCTTTTATTTCCTCTAACTGGCCACCACTGCGGTGTCTACAATATGCAACGTAACTTTTATTATTATTCTTTCTCTTTTTTCCTTACTTACTGCTACACTTCACACAATTTTAGTTTACATCAAGATTTATTTAGCTCTAGTATTTAAATCAATTATTATTTTCCTCTATTATTTATTATTTACTTTGGGGAGATTACAGAAACTTCCTAGAATTAATTTACTACCTAATTACCATATTTATTTAGCACACTTTATTTATTATTAATAAATTTATGATTAAGTCACTACATTATTTAATTGTCGTCACTGGGAAAATATTTGAACTACTATACTGTACACATTTATTACACATATATATTATAAATTCTTAAGTAATCAATTTACACAAATTAGTAAAGAACAATTTCTCTTCTAAGGGAGAGACAGAAATTCCACACACATATTTATCAAGTTCACCAAGTTAAATAGCCGATCAGCTGTTTTCTGGAATGTAGGTCACCCTCTGTATTTAGTTAACAAAGGAAGGCTGAGCGTGTGTCAGTGAGAAAGGGGGTTTTACTCTTATTGTTCTCTACACAATGCGACTGAATAACACAACTACCGGTATAAACAAGAGAAGGGGAGAGCAATCGTATTCAACAAATCTACTATTATTATTACGCTTGACAACACTTTGACTCCGTTCATTCATATTCTTTCCCAATTAAATAAATTAATTATTTTGTTCACAAATTACGAACTTCTACTTAGTTACATTATTATTAACAAAGTTATTTTTAAATTAATTTTTTTTTATGACACATACTAGTGTATGTAGGCTATATTGTTGGACATTACGGTGCAGAATGATTCAGGAAACAACAGGTCACGGATTGTCGTAAACAAACCTGTTACAGATTGTTCGGTTGACCAAAATTGTTATGTTTGGTCACAATTCATGTATGCAAGTAATTATATAGAGTAATGCAGGTTCCTACTGGCATATAGTAATGCAAGAGCTATATGCATTGTATGACGCTAATGAAATTTCAACTTATACATACTATCATTTACGTAACTTAACAAAATATTAAATATGTTTTGAACATTAAAGTTATTAAGGTAACTTTCTGAGTGCATAGATCAATATGATATTTTCAATTAATAGTCATACAAATTATCTAAACATAGTGACGCAATCTTGTTTGTGACACTCTACACAAATAAAATTCTCTCCTTTGTTTCCTTTTTTTTTTGTGTGTGTGACGCAATTTTGTTAGCGTCACGATGCTTACAACACCTTTATAAAAATTAGCAGAGTGGCGCAATTTTGTAACGTCTATTCGTCGCGTTACAAATCCAGGGAACCCAACATAATTAAGCTCCGTTAATTAGATGGGCTGCCTACGTTGTAACAGAATGCATCACAAATAATTAATATAACAAATTACTTACTAACTGTGTAAGGAAACAATGGGAAGGTATACTATTGCTTTAAGCACTCCTCATATGTGTGTAACAAGACGACTTCTCTTTATTTAAAATTTAAAAACATTTATTGACAGATCCCATGACATTACTAATTAAATTATTAAAGTTATTTGAATGCTTTCTTTAAACTTTGGGATCAAAATTGATTCTATTTAGTTATACCTCGGATCCGGGTAACCTTCGGTATTTAGTCATTAAAACTTTTAGTCATACTCAATTCATGATATTAGCTTGCAAGACTTTCTTTTATTTAACCATTTGAAGAATGGTATTATTACTTGAATTATATTACTATACATTAGCCTATAAACTGTTACAACGTATGAAGTTTGAATAGTTACATTAAATTCTTAGATTCAATTTGTTTTATCTTTACAAAGTTAATAGTCTCTGAAAAGTCTCTTTTAAGGTGTGTTGTGTAACAAATATTAGTAACCCTCGATAGACAGGCTATCGAGTCACCTTTTAATTGGTATGCAGAAACCTCGTCCTGGGGTGTCCGTCTTGGGAACCCGGAATAGCGGCGACGTCATCTCGGTCTGGTCTTTGTCATCAAAGGGTTCAAAAGTCCGCAGAGTAGATTGAACTTTCTACGATGGTCCTTGTAGATTCTCGGATGTCCTGATCTGCATATTCAGTCGTGTCTACTAGAGTTTGTGAGTTCTGATAGTTCACATCTCCAGGTAAGATGTTGGAAGTGTTGTTAGATCTTGAAGTTCGAAGTCATCTTGCGTTACACCTTTTCGTTTTACGTTTTGAGTTACACTTTAAGTCTTTTGTTTTTACATAGCTATACTAGTTAACACATACATATACTTCCAGCAGCAATTTCTTGTATACCACATTAAAGTAAACGAAAGTATTGGTCACATAGTGTAAGAGCATAGCTCGTACGTCTATACTGCATGGAGTCACCATTGCGAGAGAGAGATTTTTGCTCGCTTCAACTGGTACTGGACAAAATGGTAGAGGGGCAATTACTGCGCGAGAATATAGTCCCTGTCTCTCTTTAAGTTAACATTTTTATTTATACAAACTATCCCTAAATAAATATACATAATTTAAACAAGTTGTTTTAGCTACTATCTGTGTCTTCAGATTTTTAATTATTAACATTTGGTTTTTTTATCTTATTCTAACTTACACAAGACTCGGAAAACATGTCGAGTCTGGAATCAACAGGTCAGCGCCTGATAACAAGCAAAGGGTTAAATACGATATTAATAACTCTTTACAATTTGTCTTTTTATTACAGTATCTTAGTACTTACTAATTACTGCTTCCTCTCATACTGAGTACATACAGGTTTTTTTTTTACAGTGACATTTAAATGGCTTAATAGCTCGCAACCTTAACTTTTTAAAAATTTTTTATTTTCTTAATATTTTTTACAATTTAAATCGTCACATACTCCACCGCTTAATTTCCACTTTACGGTTTTTTGTTTTTTGAGTTTAACTCACAATTGGGGACTTGGAGTACGTTAGTGTCAGTGTGTGAAGTTATTTATTATTATTATTTATTATTAGTGCACAGTTTGTTTTCTCTAATTCTCTTTAAATGATTTTATTCATTTACATGATCGCCTTCGTGATATTCCCTTTTTCTCACTTCTTAAGTACTAACTTACATTTTAATCTTAATACTAATTTCCAAACCTTAGATTGGAAAGATCCCTAGTTATCCGAAACTCACAACATCGCGCCCGACTGACACCAGCTTACTCTAACTACTCAAGTTAGCTTTCAGCATTTATTAATGATCTTTGGCACCTTTCTGCCCTATCATTACCCTTTCCAGTCGGCGCCGTTGTGACCTGTTACGTTACATGTATAATCACTTCTTGATTATATACCATAAACTTATTTCTAATGTAATCTAAAGAGGATCCCATACTCCACTCTAGATTACTGTTTTGAGAGAAGCAGAATCTCACGAAAATGATTCTCTTTTATCTCTTTAACAATTCTTAAACAAACTATGTGGGAGGGGAGACACTTTACACAATGCATTGTAATGCACACTAGGGGTGGTTTTCAATTGTTTAGACTACCACCGGTTTATCACAATAGAGGGAGGGTGCGTGCCTGCTTACTACAATACTGAACACGCTTTTATTTCCTCTAACTGGCCACCACTGCGGTGTCTACAATATGCAACGTAACTTTTATTATTATTATTTCTCTTTTTTCCTTACTTACTGCTACACTTCACACAATTTTAGTTTACATCACGATTTATTTAGCTCTAGTATTTAAATCAATTATTGTTTTCCTCTATTATTTATTATTTACTTTGGGGAGATTACAGAAACTTCCTAGAATTAATTTACTACCTAATTACCATATTTATTTAGCACACTTTATTTATTATTAATAAATTTATGATTAAGTCACTACATTATTTAATTGTCGTCACTGGGAAAATATTTGAACTACTATACTGTACACATTTATTACACATATATATTATAAATTCTTAAGTAATCAATTTACACAAATTCGTAAAGAACAATTTCTCTTCTAAGGGAGAGACAGAAATTCCACACACATATTTATCAAGTTCACCAAGTTAAATAGCCGATCAGCTGTTTTCTGGAATGTAGGTCACCCTCTGTATTTAGTTAACAAAGGAAGGCTGAGCGTGTGTCAGTGAGAAAGGGGGTTTTACTCTTATTGTTCTCTACACAATGCGACTGAATAACACAACTACCGGTATAAACAAGAGAAGGGGAGAGCAATCGTATTCAACAAATCTACTATTATTATTACGCTTGACAACACTTTGACTCCGTTCATTCATATTCTTTCCCAATTAAATAAATTAATTATTTTGTTCACAAATTACGAACTTCTACTTAGTTACATTATTATTAACAAAGTTATTTTTAAATTAATTTTTTTTTATGACACATACTAGTGTATGTAGGCTATATTGTTGGACATTACGGTGCAGAATGATTCAGGAAACAACAGGTCACGGATTGTCGTAAACAAACCTGTTACAGATTGTTCGGTTGACCAAAATTGTTATGTTTGGTCACAATTCATGTATGCAAGTAATTATATAGAGTAATGCAGGTTCCTACTGGCATATAGTAATGCAAGAGCTATATGCATTGTATGACGCTAATGAAATTTCAACTTATACATACTATCATTTACGTAACTTAACAAAATATTAAATATGTTTTGAACATTAAAGTTATTAAGGTAACTTTCTGAGTGCATAGATCAATATGATATTTTCAATTAATAGTCATACAAATTATCTAAACATAGTGACGCAATCTTGTTTGTGACACTCTACACAAATAAAATTCTCTCCTTTGTTTCCTTTTTTTTTTGTGTGTGTGACGCAATTTTGTTAGCGTCACGATGCTTACAACACCTTTATAAAAATTAGCAGAGTGGCGCAATTTTGTAACGTCTATTCGCCGCGTTACAAATCCAGGGAACCCAACATAATTAAGCTCCGTTAATTAGATGGGCTGCCTACGTTGTAACAGAATGCATCACAAATAATTAATATAACAAATTACTTACTAACTGTGTAAGGAAACAATGGGAAGGTATACTATTGCTTTAAGCACTCCTCATATGTGTGTAACAAGACGACTTCTCTTTATTTAACATTTAAAAACATTTATTGACAGATCCCATGACATTACTAATTAAATTATTAAAGTTATTTGAATGCTTTCTTTAAACTTTGGGATCAAAATTGATTCTATTTAGTTATACCTCGGATCCGGGTAACCTTCGGTATTTAGTCATTAAAACTTTTAGTCATACTCAATTCATGATATTAGCTTGCAAGACTTTCTTTTATTTAACCATTTGAAGAATGGTATTATTACTTGAATTATATTACTATACATTAGCCTATAAACTGTTACAACGTATGAAGTTTGAATAGTTACATTAAATTCTTAGATTCAATTTGTTTTATCTTTACAAAGTTAATAGTCTCTGAAAAGTCTCTTTTAAGGTGTGTTGTGTAACAAATATTAGTAACCCTCGATAGACAGGCTATCGAGTCACCTTTTAATTGGTATGCAGAAACCTCGTCCTGGGGTGTCCGTCTTGGGAACCCGGAATAGCGGCGACGTCATCTCGGTCTGGTCTTTGTCATCAAAGGGTTCAAAAGTCCGCAGAGTAGATTGAACTTTCTACGATGGTCCTTGTAGATTCTCGGATGTCCTGATCTGCATATTCAGTCGTGTCTACTAGAGTTTGTGAGTTCTGATAGTTCACATCTCCAGGTAAGATGTTGGAAGTGTTGTTAGATCTTGAAGTTCGAAGTCATCTTGCGTTACACCTTTTCGTTTTACGTTTTGAGTTACACTTTAAGTCTTTTGTTTTTACATAGCTATACTAGTTAACACATACATATACTTCCAGCAGCAATTTCTTGTATACCACATTAAAGTAAACGAAAGTATTGGTCACATAGTGTAAGAGCATAGCTCGTACGTCTATACTGCATGGAGTCACCATTGCGAGAGAGAGATTTTTGCTCGCTTCAACTGGTACTGGACAAAATGGTAGAGGGGCAATTACTGCGCGAGAATATAGTCCCTGTCTCTCTTTAAGTTAACATTTTTATTTATACAAACTATCCCTAAATAAATATACATAATTTAAACAAGTTGTTTTAGCTACTATCTGTGTCTTCAGATTTTTAATTATTAACATTTGGTTTTTTTATCTTATTCTAACTTACACAAGACTCGGAAAACATGTCGAGTCTGGAATCAACAGGTCAGCGCCTGATAACAAGCAAAGGGTTAAATACGATATTAATAACTCTTTACAATTTGTCTTTTTATTACAGTATCTTAGTACTTACTAATTACTGCTTCCTCTCATACTGAGTACATACAGGTTTTTTTTTTACAGTGACATTTAAATGGCTTAATAGCTCGCAACCTTAACTTTTTAAAAATTTTTTATTTTCTTAATATTTTTTACAATTTAAATCGTCACATACTCCACCGCTTAATTTCCACTTTACGGTTTTTTGTTTTTTGAGTTTAACTCACAATTGGGGACTTGGAGTACGTTAGTGTCAGTGTGTGAAGTTATTTATTATTATTATTTATTATTAGTGCACAGTTTGTTTTCTCTAATTCTCTTTAAATGATTTTATTCATTTACATGATCGCCTTCGTGATATTCCCTTTTTCTCACTTCTTAAGTACTAACTTACATTTTAATCTTAATACTAATTTCCAAACCTTAGATTGGAAAGATCCCTAGTTATCCGTAACTCACAACATCGCGCCCGACTGACACCAGCTTACTCTAACTACTCAAGTTAGCTTTCAGCATTTATTAATGATCTTTGGCAGCTTTCTGCCCTATCATTACCCTTTCCAGTCGGCGCCGTTGTGACCTGTTACGTTACATGTATAATCACTTCTTGATTATATACCATAAACTTATTTCTAATGTAATCTAAAGAGGATCCCATACTCCACTCTAGATTACTGTTTTGAGAGAAGCAGAATCTCACGAAAATGATTCTCTTTTATCTCTTTAACAATTCTTAAACAAACTATGCGGGAGGGGAGACACTTTACACAATGCATTGTAATGCACACTAGGGGTGGTTTTCAATTGTTTAGACTACCACCGGTTTATCACAATAGAGGGAGGGTGCGTGCCTGCTTACTACAATACTGAACACGCTTTTATTTCCTCTAACTGGCCACCACTGCGGTGTCTACAATATGCAACGTAACTTTTATTATTATTCTTTCTCTTTTTTCCTTACTTACTGCTACACTTCACACAATTTTAGTTTACATCAAGATTTATTTAGCTCTAGTATTTAAATCAATTATTATTTTCCTCTATTATTTATTATTTACTTTGGGGAGATTACAGAAACTTCCTAGAATTAATTTACTACCTAATTACCATATTTATTTAGCACACTTTATTTATTATTAATAAATTTATGATTAAGTCACTACATTATTTAATTGTCGTCACTGGGAAAATATTTGAACTACTATACTGTACACATTTATTACACATATATATTCTAAATTCTTAAGTAATCAATTTACACAAATTAGTAAAGAACAATTTCTCTTCTAAGGGAGAGACAGAAATTCCACACACATATTTATCAAGTTCACCAAGTTAAATAGCCGATCAGCTGTTTTCTGGAATGTAGGTCACCCTCTGTATTTAGTTAACAAAGGAAGGCTGAGCGTGTGTCAGTGAGAAAGGGGGTTTTACTCTTATTGTTCTCTACACAATGCGACTGAATAACACAACTACCGGTATAAACAAGAGAAGGGGAGAGCAATCGTATTCAACAAATCTACTATTATTATTACGCTTGACAACACTTTGACTCCGTTCATTCATATTCTTTCCCAATTAAATAAATTAATTATTTTGTTCACAAATTACGAACTTCTACTTAGTTACATTATTATTAACAAAGTTATTTTTAAATTAATTTTTTTTTATGACACATACTAGTGTATGTAGGCTATATTGTTGGACATTACGGTGCAGAATGATTCAGGAAACAACAGGTCACGGATTGTCGTAAACAAACCTGTTACAGATTGTTCGGTTGACCAAAATTGTTATGTTTGGTCACAATTCATGTATGCAAGTAATTATATAGAGTAATGCAGGTTCCTACTGGCATATAGTAATGCAAGAGCTATATGCATTGTATGACGCTAATGAAATTTCAACTTATACATACTATCATTTACGTAACTTAACAAAATATTAAATATGTTTTGAACATTAAAGTTATTAAGGTAACTTTCTGAGTGCATAGATCAATATGATATTTTCAATTAATAGTCATACAAATTATCTAAACATAGTGACGCAATCTTGTTTGTGACACTCTACACAAATAAAATTCTCTCCTTTGTTTCCTTTTTTTTTTGTGTGTGTGACGCAATTTTGTTAGCGTCACGATGCTTACAACACCTTTATAAAAATTAGCAGAGTGGCGCAATTTTGTAACGTCTATTCGCCGCGTTACAAATCCAGGGAACCCAACATAATTAAGCTCCGTTAATTAGATGGGCTGCCTACGTTGTAACAGAATGCATCACAAATAATTAATATAACAAATTACTTACTAACTGTGTAAGGAAACAATGGGAAGGTATACTATTGCTTTAAGCACTCCTCATATGTGTGTAACAAGACGACTTCTCTTTATTTAACATTTAAAAACATTTATTGACAGATCCCATGACATTACTAATTAAATTATTAAAGTTATTTGAATGCTTTCTTTAAACTTTGGGATCAAAATTGATTCTATTTAGTTATACCTCGGATCCGGGTAACCTTCGGTATTTAGTCATTAAAACTTTTAGTCATACTCAATTCATGATATTAGCTTGCAAGACTTTCTTTTATTTAACCATTTGAAGAATGGTATTATTACTTGAATTATATTACTATACATTAGCCTATAAACTGTTACAACGTATGAAGTTTGAATAGTTACATTAAATTCTTAGATTCAATTTGTTTTATCTTTACAAAGTTAATAGTCTCTGAAAAGTCTCTTTTAAGGTGTGTTGTGTAACAAATATTAGTAACCCTCGATAGACAGGCTATCGAGTCACCTTTTAATTGGTATGCAGAAACCTCGTCCTGGGGTGTCCGTCTTGGGAACCCGGAATAGCGGCGACGTCATCTCGGTCTGGTCTTTGTCATCAAAGGGTTCAAAAGTCCGCAGAGTAGATTGAACTTTCTACGATGGTCCTTGTAGATTCTCGGATGTCCTGATCTGCATATTCAGTCGTGTCTACTAGAGTTTGTGAGTTCTGATAGTTCACATCTCCAGGTAAGATGTTGGAAGTGTTGTTAGATCTTGAAGTTCGAAGTCATCTTGCGTTACACCTTTTCGTTTTACGTTTTGAGTTACACTTTAAGTCTTTTGTTTTTACATAGCTATACTAGTTAACACATACATATACTTCCAGCAGCAATTTCTTGTATACCACATTAAAGTAAACGAAAGTATTGGTCACATAGTGTAAGAGCATAGCTCGTACGTCTATACTGCATGGAGTCACCATTGCGAGAGAGAGATTTTTGCTCGCTTCAACTGGTACTGGACAAAATGGTAGAGGGGCAATTACTGCGCGAGAATATAGTCCCTGTCTCTCTTTAAGTTAACATTTTTATTTATACAAACTATCCCTAAATAAATATACATAATTTAAACAAGTTGTTTTAGCTACTATCTGTGTCTTCAGATTTTTAATTATTAACATTTGGTTTTTTTATCTTATTCTAACTTACACAAGACTCGGAAAACATGTCGAGTCTGGAATCAACAGGTCAGCGCCTGATAACAAGCAAAGGGTTAAATACGATATTAATAACTCTTTACAATTTGTCTTTTTATTACAGTATCTTAGTACTTACTAATTACTGCTTCCTCTCATACTGAGTACATACAGGTTTTTTTTTTACAGTGACATTTAAATGGCTTAATAGCTCGCAACCTTAACTTTTTAAAAATTTTTTATTTTCTTAATATTTTTTACAATTTAAATCGTCACATACTCCACCGCTTAATTTCCACTTTACGGTTTTTTGTTTTTTGAGTTTAACTCACAATTGGGGACTTGGAGTACGTTAGTGTCAGTGTGTGAAGTTATTTATTATTATTATTTATTATTAGTGCACAGTTTGTTTTCTCTAATTCTCTTTAAATGATTTTATTCATTTACATGATCGCCTTCGTGATATTCCCTTTTTCTCACTTCTTAAGTACTAACTTACATTTTAATCTTAATACTAATTTCCAAACCTTAGATTGGAAAGATCCCTAGTTATCCGTAACTCACAACATCGCGCCCGACTGACACCAGCTTACTCTAACTACTCAAGTTAGCTTTCAGCATTTATTAATGATCTTTGGCAGCTTTCTGCCCTATCATTACCCTTTCCAGTCGGCGCCGTTGTGACCTGTTACGTTACATGTATAATCACTTCTTGATTATATACCATAAACTTATTTCTAATGTAATCTAAAGAGGATCCCATACTCCACTCTAGATTACTGTTTTGAGAGAAGCAGAATCTCACGAAAATGATTCTCTTTTATCTCTTTAACAATTCTTAAACAAACTATGCGGGAGGGGAGACACTTTACACAATGCATTGTAATGCACACTAGGGGTGGTTTTCAATTGTTTAGACTACCACCGGTTTATCACAATAGAGGGAGGGTGCGTGCCTGCTTACTACAATACTGAACACGCTTTTATTTCCTCTAACTGGCCACCACTGCGGTGTCTACAATATGCAACGTAACTTTTATTATTATTATTTCTCTTTTTTCCTTACTTACTGCTACACTTCACACAATTTTAGTTTACATCAAGATTTATTTAGCTCTAGTATTTAAATCAATTATTGTTTTCCTCTATTATTTATTATTTACTTTGGGGAGATTACAGAAACTTCCTAGAATTAATTTACTACCTAATTACCATATTTATTTAGCACACTTTATTTATTATTAATAAATTTATGATTAAGTCACTACATTATTTAATTGTCGTCACTGGGAAAATATTTGAACTACTATACTGTACACATTTATTACACATATATATTATAAATTCTTAAGTAATCAATTTACACAAATTAGTAAAGAACAATTTCTCTTCTAAGGGAGAGACAGAAATTCCACACACATATTTATCAAGTTCACCAAGTTAAATAGCCGATCAGCTGTTTTCTGGAATGTAGGTCACCCTCTGTATTTAGTTAACAAAGGAAGGCTGAGCGTGTGTCAGTGAGAAAGGGGGTTTTACTCTTATTGTTCTCTACACAATGCGACTGAATAACACAACTACCGGTATAAACAAGAGAAGGGGAGAGCAATCGTATTCAACAAATCTACTATTATTATTACGCTTGACAACACTTTGACTCCGTTCATTCATATTCTTTCCCAATTAAATAAATTAATTATTTTGTTCACAAATTACGAACTTCTACTTAGTTACATTATTATTAACAAAGTTATTTTTAAATTAATTTTTTTTTATGACACATACTAGTGTATGTAGGCTATATTGTTGGACATTACGGTGCAGAATGATTCAGGAAACAACAGGTCACGGATTGTCGTAAACAAACCTGTTACAGATTGTTCGGTTGACCAAAATTGTTATGTTTGGTCACAATTCATGTATGCAAGTAATTATATAGAGTAATGCAGGTTCCTACTGGCATATAGTAATGCAAGAGCTATATGCATTGTATGACGCTAATGAAATTTCAACTTATACATACTATCATTTACGTAACTTAACAAAATATTAAATATGTTTTGAACATTAAAGTTATTAAGGTAACTTTCTGAGTGCATAGATCAATATGATATTTTCAGTTAATAGTCATACAAATTATCTAAACATAGTGACGCAATCTTGTTTGTGACACTCTACACAAATAAAATTCTCTCCTTTGTTTCCTTTTTTTTTTGTGTGTGTGACGCAATTTTGTTAGCGTCACGATGCTTACAACACCTTTATAAAAATTAGCAGAGTGGCGCAATTTTGTAACGTCTATTCGCCGCGTTACAAATCCAGGGAACCCAACATAATTAAGCTCCGTTAATTAGATGGGCTGCCTACGTTGTAACAGAATGCATCACAAATAATTAATATAACAAATTACTTACTAACTGTGTAAGGAAACAATGGGAAGGTATACTATTGCTTTAAGCACTCCTCATATGTGTGTAACAAGACGACTTCTCTTTATTTAACATTTAAAAACATTTATTGACAGATCCCATGACATTACTAATTAAATTATTAAAGTTATTTGAATGCTTTCTTTAAACTTTGGGATCAAAATTGATTCTATTTAGTTATACCTCGGATCCGGGTAACCTTCGGTATTTAGTCATTAAAACTTTTAGTCATACTCAATTCATGATATTAGCTTGCAAGACTTTCTTTTATTTAACCATTTGAAGAATGGTATTATTACTTGAATTATATTACTATACATTAGCCTATAAACTGTTACAACGTATGAAGTTTGAATAGTTACATTAAATTCTTAGATTCAATTTGTTTTATCTTTACAAAGTTAATAGTCTCTGAAAAGTCTCTTTTAAGGTGTGTTGTGTAACAAATATTAGTAACCCTCGATAGACAGGCTATCGAGTCACCTTTTAATTGGTATGCAGAAACCTCGTCCTGGGGTGTCCGTCTTGGGAACCCGGAATAGCGGCGACGTCATCTCGGTCTGGTCTTTGTCATCAAAGGGTTCAAAAGTCCGCAGAGTAGATTGAACTTTCTACGATGGTCCTTGTAGATTCTCGGATGTCCTGATCTGCATATTCAGTCGTGTCTACTAGAGTTTGTGAGTTCTGATAGTTCACATCTCCAGGTAAGATGTTGGAAGTGTTGTTAGATCTTGAAGTTCGAAGTCATCTTGCGTTACACCTTTTCGTTTTACGTTTTGAGTTACACTTTAAGTCTTTTGTTTTTACATAGCTATACTAGTTAACACATACATATACTTCCAGCAGCAATTTCTTGTATACCACATTAAAGTAAACGAAAGTATTGGTCACATAGTGTAAGAGCATAGCTCGTACGTCTATACTGCATGGAGTCACCATTGCGAGAGAGAGATTTTTGCTCGCTTCAACTGGTACTGGACAAACTGGTAGAGGGGCAATTACTGCGCGAGAATATAGTCCCTGTCTCTCTTTAAGTTAACATTTTTATTTATACAAACTATCCCTAAATAAATATACATAATTTAAACAAGTTGTTTTAGCTACTATCTGTGTCTTCAGATTTTTAATTATTAACATTTGGTTTTTTTATCTTATTCTAACTTACACAAGACTCGGAAAACATGTCGAGTCTGGAATCAACAGGTCAGCGCCTGATAACAAGCAAAGGGTTAAATACGATATTAATAACTCTTTACAATTTGTCTTTTTATTACAGTATCTTAGTACTTACTAATTACTGCTTCCTCTCATACTGAGTACATACAGGTTTTTTTTTTACAGTGACATTTAAATGGCTTAATAGCTCGCAACCTTAACTTTTTAAAAATTTTTTATTTTCTTAATATTTTTTACAATTTAAATCGTCACATACTCCACCGCTTAATTTCCACTTTACGGTTTTTTGTTTTTTGAGTTTAACTCACAATTGGGGACTTGGAGTACGTTAGTGTCAGTGTGTGAAGTTATTTATTATTATTATTTATTATTAGTGCACAGTTTGTTTTCTCTAATTCTCTTTAAATGATTTTATTCATTTACATGATCGCCTTCGTGATATTCCCTTTTTCTCACTTCTTAAGTACTAACTTACATTTTAATCTTAATACTAATTTCCAAACCTTAGATTGGAAAGATCCCTAGTTATCCGTAACTCACAACATCGCGCCCGACTGACACCAGCTTACTCTAACTACTCAAGTTAGCTTTCAGCATTTATTAATGATCTTTGGCACCTTTCTGCCCTATCATTACCCTTTCCAGTCGGCGCCGTTGTGACCTGTTACGTTACATGTATAATCACTTCTTGATTATATACCATAAACTTATTTCTAATGTAATCTAAAGAGGATCCCATACTCCACTCTAGATTACTGTTTTGAGAGAAGCAGAATCTTACGAAAATGATTCTCTTTTATCTCTTTAACAATTCTTAAACAAACTATGCGGGAGGGGAGACACTTTACACAATGCATTGTAATGCACACTAGGGGTGGTTTTCAATTGTTTAGACTACCACCGGTTTATCACAATAGAGGGAGGGTGCGTGCCTGCTTACTACAATACTGAACACGCTTTTATTTCCTCTAACTGGCCACCACTGCGGTGTCTACAATATGCAACGTAACTTTTATTATTATTCTTTCTCTTTTTTCCTTACTTACTGCTACACTTCACACAATTTTAGTTTACATCAAGATTTATTTAGCTCTAGTATTTAAATCAATTATTATTTTCCTCTATTATTTATTATTTACTTTGGGGAGATTACAGAAACTTCCTAGAATTAATTTACTACCTAATTACCATATTTATTTAGCACACTTTATTTATTATTAATAAATTTATGATTAAGTCACTACATTATTTAATTGTCGTCACTGGGAAAATATTTGAACTACTATACTGTACACATTTATTACACATATATATTATAAATTCTTAAGTAATCAATTTACACAAATTAGTAAAGAACAATTTCTCTTCTAAGGGAGAGACAGAAATTCCACACACATATTTATCAAGTTCACCAAGTTAAATAGCCGATCAGCTGTTTTCTGGAATGTAGGTCACCCTCTGTATTTAGTTAACAAAGGAAGGCTGAGCGTGTGTCAGTGAGAAAGGGGGTTTTACTCTTATTGTTCTCTACACAATGCGACTGAATAACACAACTACCGGTATAAACAAGAGAAGGGGAGAGCAATCGTATTCAACAAATCTACTATTATTATTACGCTTGACAACACTTTGACTCCGTTCATTCATATTCTTTCCCAATTAAATAAATTAATTATTTTGTTCACAAATTACGAACTTCTACTTAGTTACATTATTATTAACAAAGTTATTTTTAAATTAATTTTTTTTTATGACACATACTAGTGTATGTAGGCTATATTGTTGGACATTACGGTGCAGAATGATTCAGGAAACAACAGGTCACGGATTGTCGTAAACAAACCTGTTACAGATTGTTCGGTTGACCAAAATTGTTATGTTTGGTCACAATTCATGTATGCAAGTAATTATATAGAGTAATGCAGGTTCCTACTGGCATATAGTAATGCAAGAGCTATATGCATTGTATGACGCTAATGAAATTTCAACTTATACATACTATCATTTACGTAACTTAACAAAATATTAAATATGTTTTGAACATTAAAGTTATTAAGGTAACTTTCTGAGTGCATAGATCAATATGATATTTTCAATTAATAGTCATACAAATTATCTAAACATAGTGACGCAATCTTGTTTGTGACACTCTACACAAATAAAATTCTCTCCTTTGTTTCCTTTTTTTTTTGTGTGTGTGACGCAATTTTGTTAGCGTCACGATGCTTACAACACCTTTATAAAAATTAGCAGAGTGGCGCAATTTTGTAACGTCTATTCGCCGCGTTACAAATCCAGGGAACCCAACATAATTAAGCTCCGTTAATTAGATGGGCTGCCTACGTTGTAACAGAATGCATCACAAATAATTAATATAACAAATTACTTACTAACTGTGTAAGGAAACAATGGGAAGGTATACTATTGCTTTAAGCACTCCTCATATGTGTGTAACAAGACGACTTCTCTTTATTTAACATTTAAAAACATTTATTGACAGATCCCATGACATTACTAATTAAATTATTAAAGTTATTTGAATGCTTTCTTTAAACTTTGGGATCAAAATTGATTCTATTTAGTTATACCTCGGATCCGGGTAACCTTCGGTATTTAGTCATTAAAACTTTTAGTCATACTCAATTCATGATATTAGCTTGCAAGACTTTCTTTTATTTAACCATTTGAAGAATGGTATTATTACTTGAATTATATTACTATACATTAGCCTATAAACTGTTACAACGTATGAAGTTTGAATAGTTACATTAAATTCTTAGATTCAATTTGTTTTATCTTTACAAAGTTAATAGTCTCTGAAAAGTCTCTTTTAAGGTGTGTTGTGTAACAAATATTAGTAACCCTCGATAGACAGGCTATCGAGTCACCTTTTAATTGGTATGCAGAAACCTCGTCCTGGGGTGTCCGTCTTGGGAACCCGGAATAGCGGCGACGTCATCTCGGTCTGGTCTTTGTCATCAAAGGGTTCAAAAGTCCGCAGAGTAGATTGAACTTTCTACGATGGTCCTTGTAGATTCTCGGATGTCCTGATCTGCATATTCAGTCGTGTCTACTAGAGTTTGTGAGTTCTGATAGTTCACATCTCCAGGTAAGATGTTGGAAGTGTTGTTAGATCTTGAAGTTCGAAGTCATCTTGCGTTACACCTTTTCGTTTTACGTTTTGAGTTACACTTTAAGTCTTTTGTTTTTACATAGCTATACTAGTTAACACATACATATACTTCCAGCAGCAATTTCTTGTATATCACATTAAAGTAAACGAAAGTATTGGTCACATAGTGTAAGAGCATAGCTCGTACGTCTATACTGCATGGAGTCACCATTGCGAGAGAGAGATTTTTGCTCGCTTCAACTGGTACTGGACAAAATGGTAGAGGGGCAATTACTGCGCGAGAATATAGTCCCTGTCTCTCTTTAAGTTAACTTTTTTATTTATACAAACTATCCCTAAATAAATATACATTATTTAAACAAGTTGTTTTAGCTACTATCAGTGTCTTCAGATTTTTAATTATTAACATTTGTTTTTTTTTTTTATCTTATTCTAACTTACACAAGACTCGGAAAACATATCGAGTCTGGAATCAACAGGTCAGCGCCTGATAACAAGCAAAGGGTTAAATACGATATTAATAACTCTTTACAATTTGTCTTTTTATTACAGTATCTTTGTACTTACTAATTACTGCTTCCTCTCATACTGAGTACATACAGGTTTTTTTATTATTACAGTGACATTTAAATGGCTTAATACCTCGCAACCTTAACTTTTTAAAATTTTTTATTTTCTTAATACTTTTTACAATTTAAATCGTCACAAGGCCTGCAGCTAATACTTTTCACAAAGTGCGTAACTAATAACAGTGTGTAAATTTATTTGCAGTCACAGCTCACAGACTACAAACGTTCTGATGACGGTTCAAAATTTGCAAGGCCTGTTGACACATATTGATTTGTTCAAATTATTAGACACCGAGTTCATATGTCGAAGAAAATCCCTCATAATTTGATTATTATTACTTTTTTATTATTCCGGCTGTACAATGTTTACACATTTTCCGGAACCAGAGATTACAGAATTGATTGAATTCTCATCTTCCACTCCTGCTTGTCCATCCAAAGATCTTCAAATTCTCGTTCCCTCAGTATAGTGTGAATTTCTTCAATCTAGGTGAAAGGTGGTCTTCCTCTTTTTCTTCTTCCTGGTGGGATCCATCCCGTAACTCTTCTTGGCGATCTTTCCTGTGCCATTATTTTCGTGTGTCCATACAATTGTAATTTTTTGTTCGGATAAATCAACAATTGAATTTTTCACATCCATTCTGTCATTAATGACTTCATTTATAATTTTCTCACGTCAGGATACTCTTGCCGAACGTCTCCAAAAATCCATCTCTGCTGTCAATAATTTTGTTTCTTGTGTGTTTATTGGTAGTCCAAACTTCCAATATACCAATTTCACCACTAAATACTTTTTTAATTCCTCTGTATATGAGATCTTCCCCATGTCTTCCTCCAATATCAAGTCTTACTGAAGGTAACCTATTGCCATGTATTTTGTTTTATTCATATTTACCTTTAGTTCCCATTTCTGATATTCCTGTATCAATTTTCTAGTCATGTACCCTATGTCTTCAAAATCTTGAGCCATACGTAATTGGTCATCAGCAAACTGTAATGAATAAACGCTAGCATTGTTTTGGTTTTAGTTTCTGCTGTAATTTGCTTATCCCCTCATAATTTGATGCCTCACATAAACGTACGCGATTTTTTCACATTTTTGATTTTTAGTGTGGTCCTGAAGCCCCTGAAGTTAAAACATTGTCAACCTGAATACTATAGTCAGATTTGGATTAAAATTTCCTTTAACCTAACACCTAGCATAGATTTTAAAAAGTTTTAGAAATTTTGGTCTACGTTTTAGGCAAGGTTTCCAAAACTGAATATTACATTCGGTTTTGGTTATAATTATTTTGATGCCCCCCATATAGATTTTTATTTTCTCAAAACTTTGCCCTCTCATGTTTTTACCTCTCGTCCCCTATTTTTAGGAGGATTGATTTAAGCAACGATGGATCTCTCTGGGGTAAAAAAGAAAGAATAATTTCGACGAAACCGAAACATCGAAGCATGATAATGTTTTTAGGCTTCTGAAACGTATAATGTGCATAAACTGCAGACTCTCCTGTTCAGCGATGTTCGTACGGATTTCTGACCGATTCACGACTACAGACCGGACACGTTGTTGGAGATCCTGTGCTGGTGCCTGAAGCATTACCTTCCAACAAGATATACAGAGACCCGAACGTCCGTAAAGGTAAATTAATAAAATGAACAATTGTTATTTAATGTAATTTTTTATTTATTTAGATTTTATTGTACAGTAGTGGATGAACTAGTAATGCTTAGTAAAGGTTTATGATAGCTGAAATACGAAATATAATTCCGAGCTTCCAAGTCCTCAATGTGACGTGTAAAGACTGCATCAATGGATGTATTACCTCTTATAGTAGAAATGTCGGGATTCTTGTTAATACGCAGACCAAAGTTGTCACACATAAAGTTCAGAAATTCCTTTCCGTCTTCATCTTTCCAATTGAGATTGAAATCACCACCAAGAATAATCGGTATAGCGTTGAAGCCGAGTTCATCGATTTCCTCAAACAAACCTGAAATTTTTGGACTGTATGCCATCATGTTGAGTACAAAGAATTGTCGCATTTGACGTCCAGTGGTACTGGGTGTGATGTATACGGTGACTAGCAGGTCTCGTTTATCGTTAATGAACTGCACAAATGTCTCCAACGCCATCATGTGCAGTAGTCGTTCTTTTGATTTGCATGTTGGGTTGATCGAATTTCAGCAAATTAATTCTTAATCGCGCAAATATTATAATTTAATATTTGTATTAAATATAATTTGTACTTTTATTGTATAACAAACATTATCATATTAAAAACGACAGAGACCGAAGATTTCTAGACTGTGGGCAATCGAAAGTGTGGAAAAAATATGGTGTTAACATCACCTGGAGCGTTACATTTTTCGATGACGTCACACATTTTGCATCACGCATTTTGTGGAATGACCCCCAGCCTAAAAACATTATCATGTTAAAATATGGTCGTATACATGCCAAGTTTTACGAAAATCGGTTGATGCGATCAAAACTTATTGTGAGCCATACGCCTACCTCAAAAAGACGGCCAGATAGATAGACAAATTCCAAACGATTGAGTTAAAACTAAGAAGTTGCTTGGCTCGTTCAACAGTATCATCAAATACGGTTATAAATAAAACGTGATTTCCACGTTAAGAAAGTAATATTGCTACTAGCTTTGTGTTATATATCAAACTAGGCAAGATCTTAGGAGTATTTAATGTAATCTGTAATCTAATTACATGTTTTAATATTGAGTAAAGCTTAAAAAATTTGTGTTTTTTTAATTCAATTACTTTCTGCTACAGTCCGTTTCTTGATGTATATAATACATTTAATATTTATAACTAAATTTACCTCAAGATGTTATTTTTCCTTATTTGGAACATGTTTCGAGAGCTCCCGTGCTCTCATCTTCAGCCTTCGCGATCTTGCGTCTGATGAAGTATTTGTGTGTTGGCAGCTGGAAGCTATTAAGGTTGTTTGTTGGTCTCTGGTATTTTAAAGTTGTATTATGTGTGTTATTGTGGTATATGTATTTGTATTTTGTGTATTTTCGATGTTGAGTGCTTTGAATATTGTGTCATGTTTTGTATTGATTTGTATTTGTATTGATTTGTTTTTTTTTAAATATATGCATTTTGAGGCAAGGAACCAATAAGAACAAAAATAATTAATGATCAAATTCTAGAACAGGTGAGCCACTTTAATTACTTGGAAAATGATATTGGCGATGATAGGAATTATAATATTGATGATAAGTTAGGTAAACTACAGACGATCTGTGGGAAAATCAACCGAAGTTTTAGAAACGAAGTAGGTCGAGATAAATAAGTAAAGGCAAAGTTACAAAGTTATGGCAGTGTGCCTGTACTGTCCTATGAATGTGAACAACAACCAACTGTCATGCCAACTTCCATGTTCTTAGATTTATATTTAAAATCATTTAAGTATAAATTGAAAAAATTGACAAGTTTGATAAATTGAAATGAAATATTTGCTTATAAACTACTTCTTTGTTGCCGATAAAGTAGTACACATATAACAAATTACACCGTCCCCCTTCAACTGTCATTTTCATTTATAGAAAATTATCCCCTCCCTCTTCAACTACCCTTTCCATTTATAGATATTTCATCTACCTTACTACAGTGGATTATTATGACCTTCTTTTCAAGATACTTTATTATTTTATGTTTAACAATTACCACTGTTTGAAAAAGTTTAAATGAATTTTCAAGTACTTTACTGTTGTTAAAACGTAAAAGGTTGCAGGTAAACTACCCCTTCCCCTTAACCGATCTTCACCAAAATCAAAAGGCCTTGAGTTCTCTACAATTCAGTGACGTATGCAAAAAAAATATTTGATTCTGTTTGAATATGCGGCAGTTATCGTTCGTCATAGAAAAAATTACCCTTGTTAAAACGTAAAACGTTGCAGGTAAACTACCCCTCCCCCTTAACTGATCTTCACCAAAATCAATAAACCTTGAGTCCTCTACAACTCAGGCATATATGCAAAACATTATTTGATTCTGTTTGAATTTGCGGCAGTTATCGTTCGCCATAGAAAAACATTCTACACACAGACACTTTCCGGAAAATGACTTTTCTTCATGTTTTTAGGGTAGTAGAATCAGAATCAGCCCTTATCTCGAACACGATTTTTTCGCCATCATCATACTTCCATTTCCTTACGGAACATGGAAGTAAGAAATAACTTTTTAAATTTAGAAATATTGTAATTCCTTTTTTATTTTTACAGCTATTTATAAATCTTAATTTAAGACACGCACTACCGTTAAGTGAGTATGATATATTTGTGACATTTTAAATAGCTCTAAGGGGGGGGGGGATTGACTCCCTTATCTCCCCGTAGTCACGCCACTGGTCTCATTACGTGTTAGATAAAGCTTGTAAATGTAATATTTAGTTTTATAAAATATTTTTGTCTGCATGTGGTAGGTATATAAGCAGTTTACTATGTTAGGACGATAATATCTAGTAGAACAGTGCGACAGCGGGCAGTAACTACGGATGGTTTCATCCGCTTTGATCTTCATAAATAGGCAGGAAGAATGAACCGCCACAGCCACTCTCCAACAGCGTATAACAAAGTTTGTTTAGACCGAACTTTGTTCTCTGCCGACTGGCCAGTGAGCAACAGCAAGGTCGTTGTTTTGCATTGAACACACACCGCTGTAAAAGCAACGAGCGGCGGTTTTATTAGAGTTAGATTTTTATAATCTAATCCGTACATTAAAAGTACGTTGATGTACGAATCCGCAACATGGAGAATAAAAGAACAGGTAAAAGGAAAGTTAGAAGCTACAGAAATGGATGCTTTGAGACGAGCTGCTAGAACTTCACGGCTAGAGCGAATACAAAGTGAAACGATCAAAGAAGAAATTGGGGTACAAAAGACGTTCATCGATTACATGAAGAAAAACGACTAGTCTGGTACGGACACGTACAAATAATGGGACAAGACCGACTACCAAAGTGATGTGGATACCTAGAGAGCGCAGAATGAAAGGAAGACCGAAGAAAACAAGGATAGAGGGCATAAGAAGATCAGTGAGCGATAGAGGAATAAACGACGAAAACTGCAACGACAGACAGCAATGGAGGTTAGGCAACAACGTCGTAGGACGTTTTGACCCCGAATTTATATATATATATATATATATATATATATATATATATATATGTATTTTATAATTGCGTGTGAACCATTATAAACATCGAATGATACGCGGAACCAACAGCACAGCGGCCCCGTACTAAAATTATGTTTTATACAAAATGTTAGCTGTTCCTGTTTTGTTGTTTGTTATAGAGACATGAGATGTGACTAAACTGATAACAAAATACAGTATTGCGAGATGCGAAAGTTTGCACGAGACCCAGCAGGATTATAAATCAGGATATTCGCGATCGACTAAGTATACGGTAACCATATTTTCTCAGTTGGAATACGGGACATATGGTACCAGGTGTGGTTGGTTAGTTTGGGGGGGGGGGGGTAGGTACTAGGTAGTTATCAAAACAATGCTGAAAATATATATTCTTTTAGTGGAGGATAAATTTGGCGTTAATTATTAACAAAGTGTTTTGAATTTTTATATGGAAGTTAAAGTACATTAGTGCTATAAATGTATAAAATTTCATTCATTTATATCCATTATTTTTAAAATAACATAAATTTGTTTAATCGCCTGTTGCTAACTTTACAAGAGATTTGTTTGTTGAAAAGTTATTTATCGCAATTTAAAGAGAATTATGTAACATATTTTAACATTATGGATTAGGTTTTGAGATTCCTAGATTTTGAGTAAATCACCATTAAATATAATGATTTAAAAAAAAGTGGAAGTAAAGTTGATTAAAAATACTTTATTTTGGTTATTAAATCAAATCGAACGCAATAAATCTCATGTTATCAGGTATTACTTCAATAGTTTTGGTAAATTTTCTGAAAAAACACGTTTTTGAAGATGTTTCGAAAAAACTCCTTTTTCGACCTTCACTGAAGGCGGTTGTCACAAATAAATTTTGGTTTGTGTTAAAGTACGCCATTTTTATCTGTTCTACCAACAAAATATTCTATTCTACTTTCTTCTGAATTACTTTCAAAAAGCGACTAATTTACCGGAGCTATATGTTTTTTGTCATGGCTTCCTTGTGATTGTGTGCCATTTTCTCGTCTAGTCAAATACCCTGCTTCTACTTCTTCCTCTGACTCTACATCCCTCTATGAGATTTGGTCTCCTCATAATTCTACACATTCTCTTTTGTTTTCACCAATAATATTCCATTCTCTGATCCTCATGGTCCTCCTGACACACTCCATCCACCTCTTTCTCGGCCTTACTCTGGGCCTAGACTCCAAATGTTTTCATTCAGTGATAGCTCTTGTATTTCTAGTCTTCTTCATTCTATGAATATGACCGAACCATCTAATTCTCTGTGACTTAATAAACTTTACTACGTTTTTTCGTTGTTTATTAATGTAGCGAGTTCAAATGCATGCGGATCCGCCAAGTGCACTACTTGTTGCTCTACTGGCCCAAAAAATCTCCTCAGTATTTTCTTCTCAAATCGTTTAAGATCTTCTTCATATTTCTTCCGCATGTGTCAAAAAGCCCTGCTTACCTCCACTTAGTTTTCTTAATACTGTGCATGAAGCGACCTGTTTTTGTTCCGCTGCAGTCAGTTTGTTTATGTGTATTACGTTGGTATTACTAACATAATCCTTTCCAAATTTCTCTGTGCTGGACAAGTTTTTGAACCACTGTCCAGTTTGTTCAATTTCCAAGCTTCTGACATTCCCATTTCAAGAATCTCACATTGATGGAAACTTTCAATTTTTTTTATTACAATGACATCTTATTCTTCATAAGATTGTTGAATTCAGTTACTGATTCGGTTTGTTAACAGTTTTTACCACAACTGTATTTTCACAAAACTGCAATTACGTAGTTTGCAAATTTCAAATTCGAAAGATGTAATCACTTTGTTATGCCATTGTAATAGGCTGTGCACACACTTCACAACCCCTAGTCATATGTACATACTACACCCTTGAGATAATTAATTTACATCTGTATACCTATACCAAGCAAACAGATTACACTAATTAACACACAGACCATACGTAGACTAACTGGGCGTGTGCAAACTTTGTGCAATGTTGGATTACGTGTTAGATAAAGCTTGTAAATGTAATATTTAGTTTTATAAAATATTTTTGTCTGCATGTGGTAGGTATATAAGCAGTTTACTATGTTATACAAACTACACATGTTGATGATAATATCTAGTAGAACAGTGCGACAGCGGGCAGTAACTACGGATGGTTTCATCCGCTTTGATCTTCATAAATAGGCAGGAAGAATGAACCGCCACAGCCACTCTCCAACGGCGTATAACAAAGTTTGTTTAGACCGCACTTTGTTCTCTGCCGACTGGCCAGTAAGCAACAGCAAGGTCGTTGTTTTGCATTGAACACACACTGCTGTAAAAGCAACGAGCGGCGGTTTTATCAGAGTTAGATTTTCATAATCTAATCCGTACATTAAAAGTACATTGATGTACGGATCCGAAACATGGAGAATAAAAGAACAGGTAAAAGGAAAGTTAGAAGCAACAGAAATGGATGCTTTGAGACGAGCTGCTAGAACTTCACGGCTAGAGCGAATACAAAGTGAAACGATCAAAGAAGAAATGGGGGTACAAAAGACAATCAACGACTGCATGAAGAAAAACGACTAATCTGGTACGGACACGTACAAAGAATGGGACAAGACCGACTACGAAAGTGATGTGGATACCTAGAGAGCACAGAATGAAAGGAAGAACGAAGAAAACAAGGATAGAGGGCATAAGATCAGTGAGCGATAGAGGAATAAACGACGAAAACTGCAACGACAGACAGCAATGGAGGTTAGGCAACAACGTCGTAGGACGTTTTGACCCCGAATTTATATATATATATATATATATATATATATATATATATATATATGTATTTTATAATTGCGTGTGAACCATTATAAACATGGAATGATACGCGGAACCAACAGCACAGCGGCCCCGTACTAAAATTATGTTTTATACAAAATGTTAGCTGTTCCTGTTTTGTTGTTTGTTATAGAGACATGAGATGTGACTAAACTGATAACAAAATACAGTATTGCGAGATGCGAAAGTTTGCACGAGAGCCAGCAGGATTATAAATCAGGATATTCGCGATCGACTAAGTATACGGTGGATACTTTCTCAGTTGGAATACGGGACATATGGTACCAGGTGAGGTTGGGGGGAGGTTGGTTAGGTTAGGGGGGGTACTAGGCAGTTATCAAAACAATGCTGAAAATATATATTCTTTTAGTGCCTCGATAAATTTGGCGTTAATTATTAACAAAGTATTTTGAATTTTTATATGGACGTTAAAGTACATTAGTGCTATAAATGTATAAAATTTCATTCATTTATATCCATTATTTTTAAAATAACATAAATTTGTTTAATCGCCTCTTGCTAACTTTACAAGGGATTTGTTTGTTGAAAAGTTATTTATCGCAATTTAAAGAGAATTATGTAACATATTTTAACATTATGGATTAGGTTTTGAGATTCCTAGATTTTGAGTAAATCACCATTAAATATAATGATTTAAAAAAAAGTGGAAATAAAGTTGATTAAAAATACTTTATTTTGGTTATTAAATCAAATCGAACGCAATAAATCTCATGTTATCAGGTATTACTTCAATAGTTTTGGTAAATTTTCTGAAAAAACACGTTTTTGAAGATGTTTCGAAAAAACTCCTTTTTCGACCTTCACTGAAGGCGGTTGTCACAAATAAATTTTGGTTTGTGTTAAAGTACGCCATTTTTATCTGTTCTACCAACAAAATATTCTATTCTACTTTCTTCTGAATTACTTTCAAAAAGCGACTAATTTACCGGAGCTATATGTTTTTTGTCATGGCTTCCTTGTGATTGTGTGCCATTTTCTCGTCTAGTCAAATGCCCTGCTTCTACTTCTTCCTCTGGCTCTACATCCCTCTATGAGATTTGGTCTCCTCATAATTCTACACATTTCCCTTTTGTTTTCACCAATAATATTCCATTCTCTGATCCTCATGGTCCTCCTGAACACACTCCATCCACCTCTTTCTCGGCCTAGACTCCAAATGTTTTCATTCAGTGATAGCTCTTGTATTTCTAGTCTTCTTCATTCTATGAATATGACCTAACCGTCTAATTCCCTGTGACTTAATAAACTTGACTACGTTTTTTCGTTGTTTATTAATGTATCGAGTTCAAATGCATGCGGATCCGCCAAGTGCACTACTTGTTGCTCTACTGGCCCAAAAAATCTCCTCAGTATTTTCTTCTCAAATCGTTTAAGATCTTCTTCATATTTCTTCCGCATGTGTCAAAAAGCCCTGCTTACCTCCACTTAGTTTTCTTAATACTGTGCATGAAGCGACCTGTTTTTGTTCCGCTGCAGTCAGTTTGTTGACGTGTATTACGTTGGTATTACTAACACAATCCTTTCCAAATTTCTCTGTGCTGGACAAGTTTTTGGACCACTGTCCAGTTTGTTCAATTTCCAAGCTTCTGACATTCCCATTTCAAGAATCTCACATTGATGGAAACTTTCAATTTTTTTTATTACAATGACATCTTATTCTTCATAAGATTGTTGAATTCAGTTACTGATTCGGTTTGTTAACAGTTTTTACCACAACTGTATTTTCACAAAACTGCAATTACGTAGTTTGCAAATTTCAAATTTGAAAGATGTAATCACTTTGTTATGCCACTGTAATGTCACTTCACAACCCCTAGTCATGTGTACATACTACACCCTTGAGATAATTAATTTACATCTGTATACCTATACCAAGCAAACAGATTACACTAATTAACACACAGACCATACGTAGACTAACTGGGTGTGTGCAAACTTTGTGCAATATTGTCTGCAGATTATACCAATACTGTCGTTGGCGCACTGATAGTCTTCTTGTCATCGGTGAAAGACAGGGAATGCCGAGTTTTTAACATGATAATGTTTTTAGGCTGGGGGTCATTCCACAAAAATCGTCATCGAAAAACGTAACGCTTCCACACTTTCGACTCCCCACAGTCTAGAAATTTGATATGTAAACGCATCAAGACAGAAATAATCGCTGCTGACATTGAGTTTAGCAAACGTTTTAGTGAGAATAAATTTGGTTGTACATGCTCTGTTTGTGATCGTCTGTGGTTTGGAAATGATTTATGTAATCCACATTATACTGTACGTTTCAAAAGCCTAAAAGCATTATCATGGTTCGATGTTTCGGTTTCGTCGAACGAAATTCTTTGAATGCTTAGGTGCATAAATAGATAAATAGAGGGAGTTTTTTTTTTTTTTTTTTTTTTTTTTTTTTAACGTTGGGTTTTACTTTGATAACGTATTAAAAAAAACTGTATGTTGTGGGGCACACGCCAGAAGTGAGAACTTCAGTGTCAATTGTTCGACATGCAAAAGGTTGCTCGTATGTATTTGGAGTAAGAGAAATTTTGAAATGAAGAATTAAGATTAAAATAAGAGTGAACGGATAATTAAATGAGACGAGGGCATGGTATATGTATGTACTTTACTATATGTATATTATTGTACGTTATTTTTATAATATTATTTTACAGCATGATGCATTACAATTGTATAATACTACATGCTAAGATTTTCCTTATTTGAATAACAATGTTTTTATATGCTTACATGAAGTAATTACACATACGTATTACATAACTTATTTCACTATGCTCTTGTGTGAATATTTGATTACTTACAATAAAATAACTTATTAGATTTCAATTGCACTAATAAATGTTTTGAATTCTTTCAGATGTTTCTTTACATCTTTTGTAAGTGGCCAAGTTCCTGATTTGTTTGCACTATTGATTAAATTTTGTCTCTGATTTTTTTAAATCTCACACTCATATATGATGTGATCCACTCTTTGTTCTCCTGCATTGCACTGACACGTTGGGTCGTTTATTATCTTGAAGCGGTGAAGGTAAGATTTCGTTTTTCCGTTGCCAGTCACTATTGCCGTGAAGTTGGGGGTCATTTTGAATTTCTTTTGTAATCTGTCTTTGATATTAGGAAAGAACATTTTGACTTTTGTTAAACTTGTGTTGCTACCACTAATACTCACACTTCCATGAGCGCTTTCAAGCCGCTCGGCTCATCTTCAGATGGAAACAACAACCCAACAATTGGTCGTTGTTTCCATCTAAAGATGAGCCGAGAGGTTTGAATGCGCTCATGGAAGTGTAAGTGAGTATTAGTGGTAGCAACACAAGTTTAGCAAAAGTTAGACTTAACCACTAAATTGTATTTATCGTTTAAGAACATTTTAGTTACTCTACATTTCGTTGTTTCCTTCCATTCGTTTTCTTACTTATGTGTAGTTTCTTCGGTCAATTCTAATGATTATGTTCACTGAAAATAAAATGAACATATGAGTGTTTTTTTTTTTTTTTTTTTTTTTTTTTTTTTTTTTTTTTTTTTTTTTTTTTTTTACTGGTCCATCAATTTACATCTGTTTGTTATAATTTTAAGTTACTTATACAGTCGCCCACTGGTGTACTATATATTACTTTGTAAAAATAAAATGTATTATTATTATTATTCCGGCTGTACAGTGTTTACACATTTTCCGGAACCAAAGATTACAGAAGTGATTGAGTTCTAATCTTCCACTGCTGCTTGTCCATCCAAAAATCTTCTTCAATTCCTCGTTCCCTCAGTATAGTCTGAATTTCGTATAGGCTATCCAGATGATAGGCACTTTGGGGTATTTTGTCAAAAGAGATTGCCAATTCATTATTCCGTGCTGCTGCTTTTGCTAGTCGGTCTGCCAGTTCGGTTCCATAAACTCTTACATGAGCCTTGATCCATTTGAAGTTTATTCTCCAGTTATTGCTATTTAGAATCGCTGTGGCTTTCCTTATTACTGTTGTATTCCTTATTACTATGTGTATCTTATTATAAGTAGGCCTATTTTTATGTCTATTTTATTATAAAAAAAACGATATTTTCAATGAACATAATCATAATCATATCACACATCGCATTATTCTTACATAGGCCTTACGACGGTTTATCTTTGTGTATATAGGTTGCAAATACAAATTTATTTGTTTTTGCGGAGCCCCACGTTCTTGAGACGTCAAAATTTTATAACACTACAAATTGACATTTATTTAATGTAATTTAAATGTGTGTGAAAATGTGTGTTATATAACATAACAAATTCAATTTAATTTATTGAATTGATTTCATGGGTGTAATCGTAATAAGAAGATGATACGTTATTTAAGTTTAAAATTGTTCCATAATTTATTTTTTAAACAAAATCTTTCATATCGCATCTTAAACATTGACTCATTATTATATCGTTTGCACGAAGTTTTTGTACATAACTTATTGCTAACAAATTACATACACAAGTTATACACAACTCTTATTATCTAATTTTAATTACTTTAAAATATTTATTTTCCTCTCGGCTTACTCATGGTGTGCTCATCTTTTTGCAATTGCTGATTTATTATCTTCAAAAATGAATTTATTTCTATTCACATTTCTTTTATATTACTTTGTTTTAACTTTCTACTGCATATGCATTCTTCTTTATCATCAAAGACTTTACTAATTACGTTAATTCAAAAATTAAATATTTCTCTTATCATTTACGTTACTAATTACTAAATTTGATACAAGAAATATTATTTTAATTTTTATTCTGCTTTTACATTTATGTATAATTTATTTATTTTAATATTGGTTGAATGTCTTTCATTCCAACTTTAATTAGTTTTTTCAAATGTGTATAATTACAATGGTTTTTTATCACCTCGTTAGACGTGGTTATTCATCTGTACGTCCTCCTTCTGGTCCTCTGGTCGTGTCCTTCTGGTCCTCTGGTCGTGTTCTCCGTGTCCTTCTGGTCCTCTGGTCGTGTTCCACTGCATGTGCTGATTAATAGTCGTCTCGTCTCACGTCATATGCTGCCGGTGTGTCCACAGACCTCATCGTATGTATTCTGCGGCTCTGGTTGGACATCTAGTTTGTCCTGTGACTCTCACTATAGATGTAAATTGCGTCGTCGGCTGACATAGCCTCCTGCAGCAATGGTTGAATCGAGAAGAAAAAACATTATTAGCGCGACCTGGTATTTATAGTCAGGTCGTGCAAAAATTCCTGTCTGAACAATATTTTACCTGCCAGATTCTGTCGAGCGTCACTTTCCCCACTCTGGTTCAAGTCACAATTTTCGCCTATTTTCGCGAATTACGAAGTTTGTTTCACATCACTCGATGCTCAATCAATCACTAATTTTTATGTGATTACTATACGTAAATTGCGCTTCTTTATGGTACTCACAAAAAGAGTTATTCATTTTTTTACGTATAGTAATTGCACTTTTCGTCACATCTGTACGGTTTTTTAACACTTTATTTACCTATAATTTCTATACACTTTGGTGTCTTTTGTTTTATCCTATCGTACATAGTTTTCTTATAATTAAAATAAATATAAAACTATTCTACTTGAAAAGGGTTGGTTACATTTCAGGAACGAACAGGTTTCACACACACCAAGAAAATACGCGTGTACACAACGCTCGCGACAGGTGTGTCGAAAATGCATGTCCATGCATGAATTCTGCGCTCCCTATTTTTACTACGATCCAGCTTATGCAATCTGAATCATGTTTATTAATTCATATTTATTTATTTTTACTATTTATGTCATTTATTTTGGCAATGCACACAGTACCGTTAATGTTTGTACTGTTGCAGCCTACATGTACAAACCGTATCTATCCTAACAAATAATCTTTTCAATGTGTGCTATAACCAACACATCGTGGTCCATCAGCAACAAAGACATCTATAGAGACTTGGACCTGCCCTCAGTCAGTGAAACCATTGCGATGTTCAGTGAAAGATATGTGAAACGGCTTGAAGAGCACACGAGTCCTTTAGCCATAAATCTATTTGACAACAGTCTACAGACAAGACGTCTAAAGTTAACATTTCATCTGGACTTACCTAGACTCTAACACTGTAAATATATTGTACGTAATCTGTTACTTTTAAATACTCTTACAGAGAACTAGCCAATGGACTAGTTCTCTTCATGCCATGTATTCTGTGAGCAATTATGCTTATTGTTATGTGTTAGCAGATTGCATAAATAAACGTAAAAAAAAACTTGTACAGTTTTTAAAGCTAATGTGTGTCGTGGCTTAGGTAAAATTATATCAGTAGACCAAAGTTCTTAGAGGGAGCTTTAACATACTGTAAATACTGTACCGTATTTGTGGAGTACGGTACTGAATAACGCAAGAGATTTGGTGAACGCAGCAACGTCACACGCTATTGCTCCGCCTCCGCACCACTTTCAGAACGAACAGACTTCGCACAAACGTCCGTCTACCTGTATTATTTATCTACCTATTTGTGCAGTGGCGCCGGGTTTTGAAAATCAGTGGGGGTGCTCTAACTCACAGTCCACAACGGGGGGGGTCTGTGGGGGTATGGAATAACCCCAGGCTTAGCGAGGGGTTGAATTTTAAAAAATTAACCCTCCTGAAAATGCAGTTTTATGTGTTTTTGAATGAACAACGCTTGATGGTAAACATAAACTATTGTTTTATTAGGTGCTTTTCCCCAATAATGACTGAGTACAAAAGCTTATCCACATAAAAGGTATACAGTTGTTTTCTTTTTTAAATCTTTAAATCATAGAAATAGTGAAAGTAATGATGATAAAAGTAAGAAATATGACATTTTACATATATGTGAATTAAAAGGAGTGAAGCTAAACAAATAAAAATTATGTAGCTTCTATTTTTGGCCTTAAGTTAAAAAACATAATAGTCTTTACGAGAGTGTTCTTTCTTCTCTCTTGGAATAATTCCAAACTGAGTAAAAAGGAAAAAAAATAGTTCATTTAAATTAATAAATGATAGCCTCAAATTTGGCGCTTATTGTTAAATAAATATTGTTATATAAATGTGCCGCAGGAGCGACCTGCCACAGCTGTCTTATCGCGGGAAACGCAAGTCCCGCGTAAACGGAAGTACCCTGGTAAAGTCTCTGCCCAAACCAAACTTTATATCGCCCCTCTCCGCTTTATGAAAAAGTCGGGCCCTACTATCATTTAAGAAATACGACGAAAGATTAGACTTTTTCACCCCATTTTTTCTTTCTTTCTTTTTCTTTTCTTCTTTTTTCTTTTTTTATTTTATTTTTTTTTATTTTTCTTCTCCCTTTTTTGTGTAGGTGTCGGCGCCCCTGTATTTGTGAATGGAGCTTCGCCATGCGGTATTTCTCGCATTCTCAGCGTCCATTCTAGTTTGCCTCTTCGATTGTGTTTTTGTAGACTGCGATTCTCCATTTTGCTAGTAACTCCGTTGTTTCAAGACATCCGTGGGCTTCCCATAATTATCGACGCCACGTTCCTGCTGGCGCACGTTGCAGCCGTTCGTATCATATCAGTCTCTTAGCTTCGACGGTTACGCACGAAATTGTAGAGCTAAAGGAAGAAAGGCAAGATAGAACAAGAAAAAGTAGGTAACTGAAAGAGACAAACGCCAGAATTAACTATAACGAGAAACGATACTGTAATACGTTTATACATAAATTACGGTAAACGTTAGAGTGCTCGTGACAACTAGAATAAATAAATTGTGTGCGCACGATGTTAATATTACAACGTCATTGAATAACTTTATAATTAACATTATATAATCAGATGTATAATATACTAGTTCGTTGTTGTTGTTGTTGTTGTTGTTGTTGTTCGATATCCTTTTGTTAACAGTTAGCTGTTCTTAACAAAACAATTGGAGCGTAAAGTTGAACAACTATCCGCTGACGTAGTAGTAAATCTTTACCCCATTTATGCTGAGGGTAAACATTATGGGGGGTTGTGAGTGAAAACATTACGGATGGAGGTTAATTCTAAAATGACTGTCTTACTGCTGAGAGAGAGAGAGAAAATAAACTTTCCAGTCTGCCGACGTTAAGCGCAAAGTTTCCGAACGCTCAGCTGCTTTAATGGGCCGTTTGAATAATCCCTTCTTCTACAGCCTGAAGCAAGAGTTTTCCTTTTGTTATCTCTTAAACGAATACCTATAGATGAGAAAATTAAATAAGGACAATTAAACACTAACATTATCCTAATTTTAATCTCAAAATTGTGCAGTTTGGATAATTCAAATCGCAGCACTATTCCGATAACGACCAGGTTCTTTCAGTAATACCAAAGCCGGTCTTTCTCCCATCCTACCTGACCATATTGAGAATAAAATCTGCTTTGGTGTGTCTGAGACTTATTAACATTGTTACGTGACAACGACGTTTAAGATCAGCTTAAATGTGAGGAAAAACTTGTTAAAGAAGTATGTTTGGAGCATTGCTTTGTAATTCGTCATTACAAGTGATTCGTCAGAGGGAGAAAGTAAACCGTCTTAGCTTTCGAAGTGAGTTGTTATAGAAGAATGATGAAGCTAGGGTAGAGAGAAAAGCTTGTGAGTTAAAGACAACTAAAGCTTCTTAAAGCTAAGAATTTATAAACAATATTCCGACACGGGACACCAGTATTTTAGATAAAATTTTACGTTATTGCCTGATCTGTCTTTCGGTAGTTGTAAACTTCATCAGAGATTGCCGCTAGGAGCGTTGTCTGTTTTGTTTTTGGAGATGGCGCCGTCGTTTGAAAGATCATTGTTGTGCGTCTGTGTGTTGTGTAATGTGTTCAAGTAATACGTGTGATTTAATTGTGTCTGTTTGTTTAGGATGTTGCCTCCATGCGTCTTTGTTGTTTAAGTATGTGCAGTCGTTCGAGAGTGTCTAGTTTTCAGTCTTTCGTGTATACATGTAGGACTTCCATGTTGTTATTGGTGCATGTGTGGTCTACTTCAATGGGATGGTTTGCGTACGTGGATTCGGTGGTGGAGTGTTCGGTTTTATGTGCTCAGGGTATCTTTGTTTGAAGCTGCGTTTTGTCTGCCCTATGTAGAATTTGTTACATTCTGACCACTTAGTTTGTAAATGCTAGGTAAATTAAATTTGTTTACCTGTTTGTGTGTGTTCTATTTTGTTTGTGGTTCTGTATACAATGCTGACCCTGCTTTTTTAAATTTGCGGGCTATTTGCTCAGTGTGGTTATTGATACATGTGAGTGTTAGAAATTTGTTGTTTTCTGTCTCCGTCTATTGTTTATTTGGGTTTTGCGAAGAAGTTTGTTCTTTATTGTTCTGTCGTATCCATTGGCTTCTGCTAAGTATACTGCAACGTTACAAGTATTATAAAATGAATACACTTCTGTCTATGTACCCAACGCAACTACATAGTGTTAAACACCGGCTAGGTCGTAGGATGTGTGTTCGTTGCGTTAAGTATATGTGGTTGCACAATAAACGTATTTTTAAATAGAGGACTGAGACATGAAATAATTAATTAAAACATAATCAAAGAATCAATCAACGGTTTATTAAATATTGCAAAGAAAATTAATTGATTATTAAAAATTTGAAACTAGAAAATTCAAAATATTCTCTTTTATAAGGTTATACTCTGATAATACAACATATTCCTATTCAGCACACATTAATAACATGTAGTCTTAAATATCTAAAAATATATAATGAACAAATTATAAAATTCTTTTACATTGCATGGGTGTCTGACTTTGAATCATTATTAAAAATTTGAAATCACATCAATCTATAAAAATAATATTAACTTTACAAAATAAAAACTGAATGGTTGCTATTAATATTTTAATACAAATAATATTTACTTTAAGAATATTTATAATTTCTAATGACACGCCCAATTTGTAAAATTAAACAGAATAAAATTATTATTTTTAACACTAACTTATAATTACGTCTTTTACTCTAAATATTTACATTATGTACATTTAATTCTATAAGTCTTTACTATCTCATATTCTGTTCTTTATGAGTTATTTGCAAAAAAATATTTAATTTTTCAATAAAATTGTTCATTTATCACCTGCGTGTTGTCGAAGTTATCGTTGCGCGCTCTCTCTCTCTCTCTCTCTCTCTCTCTCTCTCTCTCTCTCTCGCGCGCGCGCGCGTGTGTTCCTGAATGATGAAAAATGACGATGATGATTATGCTGACGTTTCCTCAGTATTCTATGGCCTGTTGTTGATGGTTGTCCTGTTCTCCTCCATCAATCGTGGTGTACTGCAGATGATGGTGATGATAATGAGTTCAAGTCGATTAGCAGACAGACATAGTGACTGCGTGTGAAATTTGCTTTAGTCTGTCGATTAGCAAACGTACATAGTGTCCTCATGTGAAGATTCCTTGAGTCTGACCCTGTCTGTCCAAATTGCCGGAGGTATTTATAGTAGACGGCAAACTGACATGTCAGATATTGTTTTTGACATGTTAAACTTTGTCAATTCGTGTGTAGCGCCCTTTTTCAACTGATCACCTTTTAGTCCATTTTCGCGATAAGCAAATACTTGATCTTTAGGCGAGTGGTTGCATTGTCTTCATAATTTTTCACTCGTCATTTCCATATAACACACAAGTTAATTACTAGCTAATTGCGGTAGTAATTAACTTTAATTTCTATGACGTCTTTATTATTGTAATTTTCTGCAATAATTTTGCATCACCATACGCGTTTAAATGTCCTTATTCTAATGGTGTGTTTCGAACTGCGATATGTCTTTGGTAACAAGTAAAAAACATATTTTGCCTATTCATTGATTTTAATCATGTCAATACTGATTTAATAATAAAAACCAACAACTCGTACGTGCTCCCCCATCGAAGTATAATGCATGTTCGCATCAAGGAGATTCATTGGGTTATCGAAGGGGCTCTCATGAAATACATATATGGTATCATATGTTGGAAAATATTCTCCATTATGTATACATAATTTTAAACAGGAAAACAGGGAACTTAATTAAGGCTAAATTAAAAATGGAAATTTATTGAGCTTCTTCACGACGTGGTTTACTTAAATTGATGAGAAATGGTATAAGTACATTTTGATCGTTGCGCAGGTACCGTTGTGTTTATTACTTAACAGCTGACCGATAGCAATTTAACTGGATAGGGTGGGAACACGTGTTCATAGCTGTCAACAGTCGAGTGGTCTAACAATTACACCCCACTCAGACAGACAGACAGACTATAACTCTGCTGTATTAATTACTGCCCTACACCCTGCGGTATCGTAACTGACACACGGAAAATTAATTTATATTAATTGCCGAGACAGGCAGACAGACAGACAGACAGATAATTGAAAACCAACTACACTGAGCAGTGACTCCGTCTCTTTGCACACCACAGAAGCATGCACTATGTACACCCGCACACTGTTTTAATCTTGGAACTTAGAAATTAGCAAGCAGTTATACAAAATACATGATAAACACATGAAGGAAAGTCATATTTTTGTAATATAGTGGGTCTGTGAGTGAGGTGTAGAAAATTTCAAGAAGCTTCTGCTTTAAATTCTTCGTGTTGCTACGGACAGAGGGCGATGATTACTCTTTTGATATAAGCGATAAGGTAATAAGAGCTAGTACGCGTTGATCAGACTGCCAAAATAAACAGTCGTATCTAGGAATAACAAGGTAAAAAATAAAAGTGATAATAAGATCAGTCGTAATATATGAATTACGAGTGTAGTGTCTGACGGCAAGATTTGAAGGTGTGTTATGAATATGGGAGACAACTGTATTAAAGATGTATGGACATGGATATATGGACGTGGAAACGGAAGCTGGAGTAAAATGACCAACAGAGAGCTGACAGAAATATATTTATAGGGGCCTAGATATAGTGAAAGAAATAAAGAAGAGCAGGTTGCGGCGATTGGGATATGTGGACTGAATGCCAGACAAGAGAAATGTCCAGGACATTTTTTAAAGGACAAACAGATGGCTAAAGATCAATGCGCAGACCAAGAAATCGCTGTCTGGGGGATGTGATGAAGATGATTTCAGGAGACTAAGAGTCAGGTGATGGCAAAGGGAGGATCAGTTTAGTGAATAGTCTTGATGTAAGCCAAGGTTCTGTATGGAGTAAGTCAAGAATCGTTCCACAATGGAGTAAAACCGATTTTTAAATTTAGACACTTTCCTATTATGGACCCTAATTATTGTTGTTAGTATTCAAATTTCATCCAGTTAGAATAATTTAGCAGTTTAACAGCTGAAGTGATTTCAGCTAAATTTCTTGGCCCCGCAAGAACGACTTCGTCTTCGTATCACAGCGTCAACCAAACAGACACTCTACTAAATAAAGAGCCAACGCGTCAGTAGGGAGCACACGCCATTGAAGATTATTTCCGCAGCTGGAGTTGAAGCTTTCGACAATTTTAACGACGAATCGTGATTTCGTGGCCTGTCGGATTTAACACTAGTACGCTTCCTGAGCTGCAGAACTCGCTCACCAAGTACATTTATTATTATATAAACTTCAGTATTTCAGTTATGGGAAAATTACAAAATTCTATGGGAAAATTCCGAATTCTACATTATTTTTTTTACTTCCATATTCCTTAAGGAATGGAAGTATGGTGATGGCAAAAAAAATCGTGTTCGAGATTATTGCAGATTCTGATTGTACTACACTCAAAACATGAAAAAAAGTCGTTTTTCGAAAAGTGTCTGTGTGTGTGTGTCTGTCTGTCTGTCTGTCTGTCTGTCTGTGTGACTGTCTGTGTGTCTATCTGTAGGTTTTTTTCTATGGCAAACGATAACAGCCGCAAATTCAAACAGAATCAAATAATTTTTTGCATACACCCCTGAACTGTAGAGTACTCACGACCTATTGTTTTTGGTGAAGATCGGTTGAGGGAAAGGGGTAGTTTACCTGCAACGGTTTTTTTATCAAGGGTAATTTTTTTTTTTGCAAACGATAACAGCCGCAAATTCAAACAGAATCAAATAATGTTTCGCATACAGCCCTGAATTATGGAGTTCTCAAGACCTATTGTTTTTGGTGAAGATCGGTTAAGGAAAAGGGGTAGTTTACCTGCAATGTTTTCTGTTTTAACAAGGGTATTTTCTATGGCAAACGATAAGAGCCGCAAATTCAAACAGAATCAAATATTTTTTTGCATGCACCCCTAAATTGTAGAGTTCTCAAGACCTTTTGTTTTTGGTGAAGATCGGTTAAGGGAAAGGGGTAGTTTACCTGCAACGTTTTATGTTTTAACAAGGGTAATTTTTTCTATGACGACCGATAACTGCCGCATATTCAAACAGAATCAAATATTTTTTTTGCATACGTCACTGAATTGTAGAGAACTCAAGGCCTTTTGATTTTGGTGAAGATCGGTTAAGGGGAAGGGGTAGTTTACCTGCAACCTTTTACGTTTTAACAACAGTAAAGTACTTGAAAATTCATTTAAACTTTTTCAAACAGTGGTAATTGTTAAACATAAAATAATTTTGTTGCCAGGCAATAAAATTATAATTTTTTTCATTTTAATGTAAATCATGTATGAGAGAAAATATATCGTTCGTGGCAGGCAAGCATATCTCAGTTATGTAATGTTTACGTTTCCATTTTATTATTATGACTACCGCAATAAAAAGGCAGGGAACACACACACACACACACACACACACACACACACAAACACACACAAAATTCGCGTTATTTCTGGCCTCATTCATGTTTAATTTCTTATATTTGCACGCTTTTTAAATGGAAAGTGCCGAAACCCATATAACGCGTGCAAGCCGAAAAAGTGTCCAGCGTGGATAGCGATTTGCTTCCTGTGGATCGCTGGGCAGTGTAACTGCACGTGTTTACAGAGGAACGATTCATAGACAGACTTTTCGTCTTTAGGGAATGAACCCTCTGCAAGATGCTGAGGGCCCATGAGTGACTTCGGAGCGCTCCTTCTTTTCCGCGTGTTTGTTCTGTGAAACGTACACTGTAGATTCGCAGCTTTACTCTAAGCAACGCTCAATAGGAAATGTTAAAAATTTTTGTCCACGGTGTACCTTCATACACACTAAACTTGCTCTGATGTTTTAATTACGGACATCATAATATTAAGGCTTAACTGTGGTTAAGGCTGAAGCAGTAAGTAGAAAGAAGTAGTTTCTATGGTAATATTTCATTTCGAAAATTATTTTAAATATAAATTTTAGAATATGGAAGTCATGTATGGTTCCCCATACCGATATTTTAGTAGCGTAACAGAATAAAGAGAATGTATAATAACTACTAAAAATTCGAAACATTCGGATTTGGGTTACAGTTACTTTTAATCTGACATTTTGTTGGATTTTCACAAGTTTTTCAAATATTTTCGTATTTTGGGCCCTAGGTCCCAAAAGATTTAACTTTTTAAAACTTAACAACGAATTCGTATGTTACGTGAAATTCTCTTTAATTTGAATAACTCACATAAATGTTTGCTATTTTTGTCAAAATGTTCACCCATTTTTTGGATCCTGCCACCACAAATTTCGAAAATTTTAAATGAAACTTTATTCGGACTATAGCTTAAATCCCCTTTAATTTCATACTCCATATAGGCTTTTGCGATTTTTCGATTTTTTCACAATTGTGATCCCTCCACACTTTTACCACCAAGCCGCCTGTTTTGCAGGGATCGTCTCAGAAAAGTAGGTTTCTGTAGAGTAAAAGAATGAGAGGATACGAATGCTAAGTTTCAGGAAAATTGGTTGATGCGTTCAGACGTTATCGTGAGACATACCCTAAATACATAGAGAGACAGAAAAATGCAAACGGTCGAGTTAAAACTGATAACTCGCTTCGCTCGTTCAATTAGAGTCGTGTTCAAAACATTCTAAAGCACTGAAAATTGCACAAAGACTGCAACTCTCTCTCTCACACACACACACACACACACACACACACACACACACACACACACACACACACACACACACACGGACACACAACCTATTAAGGCTTCCTTGAAAACTAATCAACCACAGTCGTAATATCAGTCTATAACCAGGACAGAGCGTTTCTCAGTAGACAAGACCACCACCCATGCTGTGATCGCGTGATGTGACTGTACAGCTGTTGTCGACACTGTCGTAACGGGAAATACACCGTGCTTGTCACGACACTGTAATAAACCTTGTGGCCGCAGATATATTGTTGTTCCGTGAATGCTGTTCATAAACGTTTTGATTTTATATTACTTTGACGCACGTAGTATCCGGTTATATTAGACTGACCTTTTGGCGGACAGGTAAGAAACAATTCTGCACTTAATTTGCGGAATCTGAAGCTTCATATTTATTTAGTGTTATACAGGGATGTCTTTTTTCCATGTAGTTTTCTTTTCGACAATTTTGGCTGATTCTCATGCTTATGGAACCAGTCGTTTGCATTCGTTGTGAATCAGCCATACAGAGCTGTTTCGATAAAGTGCACTGCCGCGCTCTATTTAGCGATATACAACGTACAGGGGGATCTTCATCTCTTATTCAGTTCTGTTAGTGTCTTTCCGTTTATCAGAGACTATTCGAAATTTTAACATTCATTAAATTGAGATGTCCACAACAAAATAATTCGATATTTTTCTGGGTCACTACGAGCTTCAACGGACTTTATTAATCGAGATTAAAGATCTGTTCATCCTTACCGCTACATAATGTATTCCTTGTTAGGAGAGGTCCAGAGGCATCCATCGGAAAATTTACTTTCTTGTTTTTTCACTTTTCGGTACGTACTGCAGGATCAGGGAGACACTATCTGACTGTTACCTTGGCGACATTATCTTTTTAAAGATATTATCTGTGATAAACGTAGACCTCCTGTAGGATCAGGATATACTGATGATGTTCCTCGACGTTACAGCCCTGGCCTCCAACACCACTCGTCTCTGTTCCGCTCTAGTGCTTCCTCCCAGGCGATGCACGTCATCTTCCACATCTTCTACCCATTTTTATTTTCCGGGACAAATACAACTCAACACCACAAATACGCACAATAATCCCAATTTAAAATACCAAAAACCAACAGGAAACCATAGCAACAACCAACCGAAACACAAGTACCGAAACCAAGGAACAAGTACGAGGATTCCCGAAGCATGTTCCAAATAAGGGGGAAAACATCTGGAGGTAAAGAAATTATAACTATTAAATTATTATGTACTGCTGTAAAAATGGACAACAGTACATAAAAATAAAATAGTTATTTAAGAAAACTCATAGGGATAAATTTAGTAATATTTTTGGATAAACAGTAAAATTGTAAACAAAAATCTAATTAATTATTAATGATAAAAATAGAGATAATCTAAGGTATTGTAATTGTATGATACAGCACAGAGTGAAGAAAATATATGTTGTACTATTAATGACAATTATAAGATATTATAATAAAATTAGATAAACCTTAAAATAAAACCAAATGTTAATAATATTATAATATAATAGAGACAAATTAAGACGAGTAATGTAAAAAGTCAGAGAAATGTAATAATAATAATTAGTAACCTTATATAGTTGTTTAAGAGGAGTATTATGAAAGTATGTGACAAATTTAAGGATGTATCACCAAGGCCAATGTGAATTGTCATAATTTGATTTTTTTTTAAATGTAAGAAAATTTTTTTTTAGTATAATTTTAGTAGCCTGTTAATAGAATACACATCTCAGTGAGAGTTTATGTAACATATTGAAAATTTATTAAGAAGAATTAAATTTGTATAAATAATAAAAGAAGAAAGTCTAGTTTCATATTTAATCTTACATACATCACAGAGAGAGATCCTGTAATATTTAAAGTAAGTCTGGAAATAAGTGTTATACTACGCACATATCAGCGAGATAGCTATGTCCCAATTATAAATTAATAAGAAGAATTGAGAACTGTAAAAGTAATTTAAAGGAAAGGAATTAATCTTGTAAAGAATCTTGGGACAATAGGCCAAAGAAATCTAACCTATTCTGAATTTGTAACGGAGTTTGTAAAATATTATAATTAAAAGACGTTTAATGAGGAATGCTATTAAAGGTTTAATGTAAATTATTCACAGTACCATCATCAAAAGGTAATCTACTACTGATCGGTGTTGTAATCCCAAATTGGAATAAAAACAAACTTGCATGAAGCCTAGTCGTCCAATTCACACACACGAAGTGAAATAATTAACATAATTAAGATACGTAACACACGAACTTCTACTAAAACACGAATAATAATACCAAGAATTAATTAAGACTTAAATACACAAAGAAGAGGATAAAATAATATATTTTACTAGCAAACAGTGGAACGAATTGTATGAACAAGGTTAATACTGTTCGGAGCGACCTCTATGCTGTTGACTAATTGTAAGTGAACTACAACAGTACGAGAATTGAAGCCGGCGCAGTTTGGAAGAGCGGGGATTCAAACGATTAGCATTCATACGGTATATTATCTCAATATTATTTATTAAAATTTTGTTAACTATAGTTATTTGGCACTGACTAAAGAAAATAATTAATTACTTACAATATTAAATAACCTAAATAGAAATATTAGTTGCCTACCCTGAGATAGAGTCTTCATGATCACATATTTAATACAAACAACACATTAAACATTATACACATACTAAAATAATTAGACAACGCGTAATTATCGCCCAAACAGAGGGACAATTACCAAACAGATAATTAATTACATCACAATATATGTGTGAGCGCGCGCGTGTGTGTGAAAAGTACGTTACTGCCCCCGAAACTGTTAATTTATTGGAGGGATAATCATTTTCGAGGATATTTACTAACTACACAGCATTCGTAGTCTGCATTTAAAAGATACATCTTTTAAAGCAAGTTTTGACAGTTTAATGAGGCATAGGAAGAAGGAGATGAATTACCAGAGGCACTAAGATTGATAAGGATGATAATGGAGAGCTGAGAAGCCAATCGTTTGTCAGTCGAGAGAATAACTGATGGTATTGAATGAAGAATGAATAAGAGACAGAGATGGTTTAGCGGAAACCTTTTTCGGTGTGGTGATAAATGGACCGGTAAATGCAGCCAGAACGGGAAAGCTCATTATGCGTATCTTTACGCATATAGTCGCTTACCAGGATAATGTGATGGTATAGTAAAGATGTAGTAGAAGATACCATTTGGAACATGTTTGAAAAATTATTTCAAATCGGGGAAATGAAATGGAAAACAGGAGCTGCGTTAAACCTTAGCAAAACAAATTTCCTGGTAAGTTCAAATTACCTTACACAACGAAGTAAGACAGATAAAACAGGAAAGAAGGAGTGTTCGAGAAATTGGAAAATTTAAAATTTCTGGGGGAATCACGAATGAGAATAATAAGACGAGTATAGAAACTGTAGAACGTATTCTTACGCCGTTACGCAATGTTCTACACGTATCCCAGCTGTAATGTTTGTGTGCGTACGTGACACTTAACATGCGTCAACAAACGAGGCTATTCCAGACCATACCGGTCGGCGCACTGTGTTCAAGGCCGCAATCAATTACGCTCTAATGTTTTCGAGTAGTGTTGACGCGTATTATGGATTATTCTGGAATCTCAGCGGGATATAAATATAAGCATTCAGCGACGCTTAGTCAGTTTACTTCGGGTTGACGCGTATTATGGATTATTCTGGAATCTCAGCGGGATATAAATCTAAGCATTGAGCGACGCTTAGTCAGTTTACTTCGGGCGATTACACAGTGGGTCTCACGTGGTGTATTAGTGAAAAGTTATTTTAGAGTGATATTCTTTATAGTTGACATTATTATTGGTATGGACAGATCAACTTGAATTATTGTACGAGCACAATCTTGTTGGATAACTTCCTGATTGCAAACTTTTAATTGTGATGATTAAAGCTGGTTTTTAGTAACTTGATTGGTGTCTTGTATTTTGTTTTCCACTGTACCGTACGACGATCAGTTACCGTCGTAACAGTATAGACGCAGAGGTATTAAATATTTGCGAAAGATAGAAATGTCAACAGAGAAATTAGGTTGAGGTGATACAGAGGAGCAACAAGATCTGCAGTGACATATTATGTGCACTTAAGCTACTGAAATCATGCGCTTTACGTTAAATAAGCTGAGAAGGTTCGAAAGAGGGACAGTAAGGAGTCTCTCAGGTTCAACGAAAATATTCGTTAGGGACTATAGAAATCTGGACGTCAAGATATAGAGAAGATATTGATTTAGGACATTATAATAAAAGCACAGAGTCTAAGGCCGTTTAGGACAGCTGTAGCAAAGGACACTGAAAGCGATGGTAACGAGATTGTGACCGATCGTTTGGGCACCGTAAGGCAACAGAGGGAGAAGCAGACCAAACCAAAGCTGGCAAGACCAGGTATGAACTGGTGCAGGAAAATTAGAGGCACAGGCTCGAAGAGCGATGGCAGAGGACAGAAAGGAATGCAACGTGTTAATGAAAGTAGCTAAGAGGCAAAGATAGCGTGTAATTATGAAAATATCGATATGGAGAACCATACATGACTTCCATGTTCTAAGACTTATATATTTAATCATTAACTTGAATTCGGTTCGATAATTTCTAACAAGCTAGGTGTGTTCCTTGTAAATCGAGTTTTATGTTTGACAAATTGAAATGAAATATTTCCATTTCCATAGAAACTACTTCTTTGTGGCCGATAACGTAGTGGACATATACAAAATTGTCCCCTCCCCCTTCAACTATCATTTTCATTTATATAAACCGTGTGACCTAGTAGTAATAGTTTGTGAATTAATCGACTCAACAGGTTGTTTACATGTATTCTAAATAAAGCAGGAGAACCACCCGTTTTTAATTAATTAAATAAAGTGAGACGAATTATTGTTATACAACGCCAAGGACAAGTGAATCAGATTACAGTGTGCAGTGTATCCCATAGGAACGGCATTCATTAGCGATAACAACACTCCGCTCCACCCGACGACCTGGCCCCGTCTCCTCTGGGACTCCGTCTGTCTGTACCTGTACGTCGCGCTACGCTAATTACTGCTACTACTACCATTACACGTTCAGTATGTATGTGTAGGCTAGACCGAGTACCGATTACTGAATAATACCGTAATATTCTTCTCCTCCTGCTCCTGCTCCCCCTCCTCCTCCACTCTTAATACTGAAGTGTTTAACCCTAAAGTTGGATACTTTAATATGCCCTAAAGTTGGATAGTTTAATAGTTTATGTCATGCTTAGATTAGCTGTCGCTGAATCCAATAGTGATGTTAAATTTGTACACCTAGTAAATTTTATTTAATAGTACCAAAAAAAGTAATTATAAATATATCATTACTGACCTCGAACACTAATTTTTTATTGGTAAAAATGTTAAACTTTTACCTTGTAACCTGAACTAGTTTTTGCTTGTTACAAGTTTCGTCAGAGGCTGCCGCTAGGACCGCTGCCTGTTTTGTTCTTGGTGACGGCGCCGTTGTTCGAAAGATCGATGTGTGCATACATACTATTCGAACATATCACACAACACACACACACACAACATTGATCTTTCGAACAACGGCGCCGTCACCAAGAACAAGAGAGACAGTGCTCCCAGCGGCAGCCTCTGTCGAAGCTTGTAATAAGCGAAAACTAGTTCAGGTTACAAGGTAAACGTTTACCATTTTTACCAATAAAAAATTAGTGTTCCGAGTCAGTAGTGATATATTTATAATTAGTTAATCAACGGACATGTCATGGACAACAAAATCCAGGAACCAAAAAAGTATCTTATTTATTTATTTTATAAATGTATATTATTTTACTAATTATTTATTTATTTTAAACATTTTTTATCGCATAATGTAGTACATACTCGGTGCAAAAGGTAAAAAATGTACTATTTTGAAAGTAATAATAAACATTTAACGATAAACATGAGGTATGCATCTAGCAAGTTTTTCTTTTACGAATGGTGAGTAGTTTCTGATGTTACAGAATCCAAAAGGTAGGTCTATGCATCAGACAGTTCACCTTTCTGTAAATCCTGTAATTCACAATATTCTATGACTGTGCAGTGGATCCAGTTATCCATTGATTGATTATTTCACGGTGATAATAATGGGAAACTGATTTTTATAGTTACGTACATCCAAAATACGAAAACGTAGAACGTTCTACTTAAAAAAAAAAGAATTTATCCCACTGACTAAACTCGTGTAGTTTTCTTTCTTTAAATTCTCTTTTTATCGGTGAATTCAATTGAAGTTTTATAATTTCTGTTTCAATTCCACTTTCACTGAAACACATCTGACAGGTCTTTGGTTCTGAATTGTGTAAAAATTTTGGAAAAACAAATTGGAGGTCGACTAGGACGTTACGGTGACCCGCCGCTTCACCGCGGTCTACAGAATAGACCATCATCATCATCATCATCGCCGCCACCGCCATAATCGTCGTCGTCGTCATCATCACCCGATAGAGGCTATGTAAGTGGGAACGCCGTCATGTCGCACATGTTGCCTATAAATTTGGGCAAAACCTCCAACAGCGCTCTGTATGCACTAAATACATTTTTTTCTAACCTCGTTTCCTTCCTGTACAAGCTCAATTGGAAATACTCAAAAACCGCTACACAACGCACTTCCCTCCGACCTATTGCCACTTTCATCAACAGAACTAGCCTCAATACCCGCAGAACTTCCTTCCTCATAAACCGTCTACTTACGCCTTCTGTTCCTGAAGGGGGGTATAAGACTGGCTTCAAGGTTGGATGCCCTTATTTTCCTCACGGAAAATAAGAAATCCAGGATTCCTACCATACAGTTTTATAAATATTCGATTATAAATACAAAGTATTATTTCTCCCGTCCAAAAGTCAGTAAAGTTGATTTTATTATTTTATAAATTATGCAAATTTTTAAAAACGTTCAACCTAACTAATAAAAACACATTGTCAAACATTTATAGTCTCCAATTTGTTTGGCACATTGAACATTTCTTTTGCATACCGTATATGATTACAAATAAAATTTTTTCCGCACCAATATTCTTTTTATCAAATTATAGCAAATGTCCATCATTACTTATAAAACATGTATCCTCAGAAATTCTACGGCGGGAAAGCAAATGAAACGACTCATACGAAAAGGGTTTTTACTTTATTAGTGGTAACACACATCAGCAGTCCTGCGCGGTCGTGGTGCGGCAATTTACTTACCTTCATCCTTAGCGATCTGACAGTTTTCTTATTTCATCGTTAAAACTGCATGGCAAGTCAGCTTCAGCTCAGGATTGAATGCACGTCGGAGGGTAGTTGCTGCGTGCATTTCTTCCGTACACTGTATGTCTCCAGTTTACGCTCTCGCAGACTGTAACATTATTACTACAATAGAGCAGTCCCCTAGTAAGCCTAGTAAGTAACCAACAATTAGCGCTAACACAGACATGCGCACACACACACACACACCAATTAGTTACGGACGTAATCAAGTTACGTAACTCAGCGACAGAGACAGTTGGCGTAGTAGTTGCGTAACTGGACAGCCGTTCCCACGTGATGGGGGTGTGGGAGGGGGAATTGTCCCGGTATAATAAATGGTTATTTTCCCTGCTTGCACCCCGTTCTGTAGTAGCGGAACGTTGTTCATGATTTATTTATTTTCTGACAGACAGTTTCATCTAGCTCTATTGCTTTCGCATATTCGCGTCCGTTATCGACGGAAACTACCGTCTGTCATAAGAACGATTGCCAATTTTGTTATTATTTGAAACAAAAACATATAGCGGCGGTATAACGTATAAGCATATACCATAACACCAACCCTGTTGCCTATACCATAAGCATATACCATAACACCAACCCTGGTGCCTATACCATAAGCATATAAGCTGGCACCAACCCTGCTCAACTTACCGCTTGAATATGTGATCTGAAAATTGTCAATTGGTAGGAGTTCAGCATTAGAACATAAAATGGTCTAGATCGTAGGATAAGCAGATGATATTAATATTATGGCAAGATCCCAAGGAAGAACAAAAGAGACCTTCCAGGAACTCGAAGTGAAACAGAAGAGATAGGATTATAGGTTAATACAGATAAAACAAAGGTTATGACCACCACTCGAAGGAAATCCAGGAAACCTGAACAGTTTGAAATCGAAGCACTAAAGCTGGAAATAGTTTATCGGTTTAAATAACCGATCTCCAGCAGTGGCGTCGACAAAGACGTTTCAAAATCCGTCTAACTAGTAAAGGACAGCTTTATGAGCTGTAGAATTCGTTTACTATTTTGAAAGAAATACATTTATTATTAAATAAATTTCGGTATTAGATAATTTTTCAATTATGGGAAAAATTGCAAAATCCCGTTTACTATAATGTTTCTTTAGTACTATAACGATTGTGGAGCATACAGTAATACAAGAAACTAAAAACTAGAAACATTCGGACTTTGGTTAAAGTTTGATGAGCAGTCTGACATCCTGCTCGATTTTCACAATTTTTTTTTCAAATTTTGAACTCCTTTTTTAGGCTCTGGACTAAAAAATTTTGAAATTTCCAAAATTAACACTGCATTCAGATGTTAGTTAAAATTCTCTTTGATTTGATACACCATGCAGGGCTACATTTTTACAATTTTATCAAGACTTTCACCCACTTATTGGACCAAAAATTTACAAATTTGAAAAATGAAGACTATATTCGGATTGTGGTTAAAGTTTCTTTTAAGTTGATATCCCACTTGAGCTATTGCAATTTTTTCACAGTTTTACCCTCTACCATTTTTCCCATCTGCCCTCCTATTTTTGAAGAGACCACTTTATAAAGAAAAGCGTTCTTTAGGGCAAGATTGAGGACACGCATGTCAGCTTTTAAGAAAATCGGGTGATGCTCTCAAAAGTTAGGTAAGGCATATCTCAAATAGACAGACAGACATACGGACACATTATAAACGGTGGAGGTAAAACCGAAAACTTGCTTACCTCGTTCTATTGCTTATATTAACTTCACACAAAACCTTTCGTGGTTTCTGCTGTCACTACTAAACTAAAATTTATAGTATCAACCGTTTTATGGCTTTCTCTGAATTTTGACATTCATTTGTTATTTTTTATTTTAATATTGCTAAATACTCTAGGCCTACTGTTATAATAAAACTGACTTTGTTTCAAATAAAATAAGTTTTTGTAAATTTACATAGGTTTCGATAGTAATCCAACTATCATAATCTAAATAATAAATCTGAATTAAAATATATATATATATATATATTTAATATTTATAAAGACTTTACCTCAAGATGTTTTCTCCTTATATGGAACATGTTTCGGGAAGCCTTGTGTTCCCATCTTCAGCCTTCCTGATTTTGAGTCTTGTGAGGTACTTATGTGTTGGTTGTCTATTGCTGTGGTTTCCTGTTGGGCTCTGGTGCTTTAAATTGGTGTTATTGTGTGTGACTGTGGTGTATATAGGCCATTAGTATTTTGTTTATTTTCTATGTTGAGTGCTTTGAAAATTGTGTCATGTTTTGTATTGATTTGTATTTGTCCAGATATTAGTTTGTTTTGTCTTTTATGTTTGTAAATTTGCAAATTTTCCCAAATGTTCATTATGCTTCCCGAATCACGTTCCAAATATGTTTTGTGTTTGTAAATTTGCAAATTTTCCCAAATGCTTCCCGGAACATGTTCCAAATAAGGAGAAAACATCTTGAGGTAAAGTCTTTATAAATGTTAAATATATTTTATACATCAAGAAACAGACTGTAGCAAAAAGTGTTTGAATATATATAGGCCTATATATTCTTGTAAAAGTTTTATTATTATTAAAATATAAAAGATTTAAATATAAGAAAAATATGAGCATATATGAATGTAAATAAAATAATGTATTTCATTTTGTCTGCCACCACTCGAATTGAAAAAAGAAGTGATGTTTTGTTACAGTAAACTTCGAATATAGTGAACGAAAGAATACGTTTGTCAAAGGTTCAGTATACACAGACTTGACTGTATACATACGAAGAGATTTACAGTAGTGGAACTATAGTAGTACGATACGGTATTTACAATAGTGAGGCCGGTGTTTGCGTTAGTTGGCAAACAAAGGTTGGTCCGTACGAATTGTCTATAACAGACAGCGTTGGGTGGAGGACAGGGATGTTCAATCACCTCGTCTCCCACCCACGGTAATCGATTACAGAGGATCTTACTTATGATTGACAGCAATAACGTGTACAACTATACATAGATTAATTGTAACGCTCTAATGAATCGGTTGGTTGCGTAAGACCGCTCGCTACGCGGCTCATGTCAACCTCGTTGTGGTGGCGTTTTTGTCTTTGTTAATTGTCGGCTGCGTGGTTAAACTAGATCGCGTCCGACCATGGCCATGACCGGCTCTAACAGAAGGCCGGAATGTTAAACGTGACAGCGTTGCGTCTGAGGCCTACAACCATAGTGTAATAAAATTGCTAAAGATAACATGTTTATTTTGATTTAATTTCATAGCATCACTAAATTCATGAGTAGGCCTATTTATAGCCAAATCCAAGTTATAGGTCTGTGCGAACTTAGTACTATACGTTTAAGGTGAAGAAATTAGTGAATTAATGTTAGGCCTAATGAATTAATTTTGTTCGAATTATTGAATTCGCATCATATGACTGAGTTGATTATTATATTTCTTAAATAATATAACAGTATTTTACATAATAAACTTTTAATTTGCAAAAAGTGAAGAATTTAAAAACGGCTGATAACCGGCAATTAAAACTGACTCGATTTGATTATTGAAATACATAAATTAAGAGATCGTCTAGTCGGCCTCAAAATATCAGCTGGTTCCAGTGTTGCCACGTTTAATGTTCCGGCCTTCTACTAGAGGCCGTGGTCCCACGCGTCAACCCACGCCATTCGCTTAAGTAAACCCAGTTCAGTAAGTGACGCTTTAGTGCATCATTTAAAGTAGTGGTTCCCAACCTTTCCTGACCCGAGTACCACTTTCTTCTTCCGCGTTCATTTCGCGTACCACCGATGCTTAAAGAAAGGTTATTGGAGTTTTCTCAATAAAACACAACGTGAATAGTATATCTTATTATTCCTAGTTATGTACAATTATCGGGCGAAGGACAAGTCTCGGGCTGATCTGGGGCAAGCCCCGCACGCCAGTGCAGGCCGGAAGCGAAGAAGATGGAGGCGCATTGGAGCTGCAGTAGTGCGTGTTTGTGTATTTGTGTGTAGATGTAGTTTGTAGCCATAGAGGTAGCCATAAAGGAAGCGGCTGATGGAAGTGCCATAAAGTTTATTTTATACATGAGGGCAGGCATGACAGGGACGAGTAACGCATGTCGCCAAAGCTGGAAGGAGGCGACAGAGAGGCATCAAGGCATTTCGGTCGGCCCAAGAATGTGTGCCTCGCGACCGGGTACCACGGTTACCTTTCCTCGCGAGCAGCTGCACTGGGTGCGTCATGTGCTCACGCGACGTATCCAAAAATGATGCCACGGGACCTCGAACCAGCCGGTGTCACGGGGGCCGTCGCCTGGCGTTCACGAATCCAGGAACGGTTTTCGTCGTTTGTCGTTTCATTCCAAGCTAGTGCAGACTCATCATTGTTCGTTTGTATATGGATTTGGGTGGGGGGTAGTAGTGAAGACCCATCATCCTTTGGATCGTCGATCCCAATGCCCCCCCCCCAAGTCTAGTGTCACTTTGTTGTCCGGTCCGATGTTACGATTCTGTAAGTTTATTACTTATTACAACTGCTTTCCAAATGCCCGGCAATTTGCAACTGTCATGTCTTTTTAAATCTCTCTTATTCACGTACAACGGTTTCAGTATAGTGCCTGGAACAACCTCACTGTACAATGGGTGTAAATGTGGAATACACTAAGATTGTGGAAATAAATTCTTTAAGGGACTGAGAAGGGAAAATCCCGCGATCTACTCTCCCGTTGTGCTGTTAAATTAATGAAAACCACCAAAATTGGCGAGCAAGACATAAAATAAGCGACGACGCAATGCCCAACATGTGTTGTTTGTCATGTGTTACAGTGCGCGCTGGGAGCAGCTGCGTCCTTGACCCCGTGCGTAAACGGACCCGCGATCTTGTTTCCTCGTGCACGTGTCGACACTGCGACATGACACACAACTAATTGGTACTCCAAATTAAATATTTGCTTCCTTTGTTAAACAACATGTTTGCTTTCTGTACATATTAGCCAGACGTATTTTCTTTTTTTTTTTTGTAAATAAGAAATACATACAGTTTACGGATTTTTTTGTAGTTAATAACCATTACCCAGAGATTTACCCTTTTTCGTATTCTTTTTAACAAATGTTATTTTTAAAATGGGAAAAACTGTTTGAAAATCGTAGAGAAAAGGTTTCTATTGTAATAATTAATGTCATGTTGTTATTTGTCTTTTCGATTAACAAAAGAAAAGAATAACAAAACAAAAAAACTAAAATGTAGCGTGAGTGGCTTCCTCTTTTACTGCATTAGACTGAACTCCAAGTCTCTGAGACGAACTCGGGCAGAGAGAGAGCGCAGACACACGGACGCGCAATTGCGTTAAACAATCAGCGATTACTGAGAAATCCCGATTCACATGCATTATCAAAACTCACGCAACGCTCACTTCCCTCTCATTGAGGATTAACCCAGATAACTGTGACGCTATGTGTTGTACAAGAATTGGCACTGTTAAATATTATTAGTATTAAAATCTAATTTTAATTTCACATAGATTATCATTTCGAAATGTAATAGATGACTTGCATTTTAAAGAGGGCGAGCTAACTCCTCATCTGTTTCATTTATAATTTTTCAATTATATTACTAATTATTTCGCGACCTTCACTATTAATTAACACGAAACTTTTTTTCTTTGTTTCGATGATCCTTGAAGAGACATTGTGAACAGACAGTTACAAATAAAGAAAAAAAAGGATAATTCACTCACTAACAGAAAGTAATTAAAAGTACATTAATCTTACAGATAGTTCAAAAATTCGTATTTTTAATGTTACTATAACACAATTACTTAAAAAGGATTAAGTTGTAAACACAATGCCAATAATACGTAGTCTTTAAACGCACTTAGCCTACCTACCGTAACGGTAAAAAGCGGACAGCAACAATATTACAAACTAGAGGTGGGCCGATATACCTATAACAGGTATTTTGGGACGATATTGTTGTGGAACGTATGTAACAGTGACTGAAAAGTTGAAATACCTGTTATTCGTGGCCTCGCTGTTCCAAGTCGAGGGACGCCCTTACGCAACTAACGAATTCACAAGTAACAACTAGTACGCCAAATACTAGGCGTATCACTGGAACACAAGGAACAAGTAGACGAGTATTACAAATATTAGGCGTATCACCAGTACACAAGGAACAACAAGTAAACGAGTATTACAAATACTAGGCGTATCACGAGGAACACTAGGTACACAAGTAACAACTAGTATTATGAGTATTTCGAGTACACGAGTACGAACTAGTACGAAGCCACTTTTTGGTCCTGAATACTTCATTCTGCGCAAAGAGACGAAGCTGTTTTTAATAAATGAAAAAAATTCATACTGATGTTACATTTATTCTCGTGTGTTATACAGATATATAATACATATTATAATAAATTATATATTATACTAGTCACAAACTTGGTAAATTTTGAAAAAACGGATTATATTGTGTTATAACCTATAGAGTGGCTGATATTTGATAGGCCATATTATACTTAATGTTAATGTGATTTTAACTTCACAGCACATCTCACGTAAGTGATGATCCTAGTCCGATGATCTCACGTAAGATTTATCTAGTCCTGTTCATTAAATCTTTACTGATCTGTTAAGGCTACCATAAAACGGAAGGTGTTTTCGTAAATTTGTTTCTTTTATCTAAACTGCTGATTTTGAATTTTTGTCTATCACTTTACTTATCATTTGACTAATAGCAGTTTCCACTTAGTAAAGAAATAAAAATAACAAACTCCATAACAGATAACACAATTAGGTGTAAATGGTAAAACTGCAGCCTGGAAGTTTCCATTATTTTCCCAACATGTGCTTTTGCCAGGACCTATCAGTTGCACAGTTGGTCTACTAGCAGTTGTTCCCAACCTTTCGGGACCCGCGTACCATTTCGGTTTTCCGAGTTCTTTTCGAGTACTAGTACCTGGTAAGAAAATAATATAAGATAAGAGGAGATATCTAATGAAATTTTACCGCAAACTGTTTAGGTCGTGTTATTATAAGGGTAATCGGTTTAAATCATGTTTATTCTCATTCACTCTTGTAGCTTACTGTTATGTTTTTATTATATGTTTCTGATGTTTTTTTTTCACATTATTTGTTGTGCTATTCTAAATTTCATTGCCTGAGTTTCGCAACTGATTTGTCTAACCAATGTTAGTTTGTTTATTCGTAGTGAAAACTTAAATTAGTATTCCCAAAGGGAGATAGGCCTATAAATTCTCTTGTTTCTTATTTTGTTTTAAACAGTAATAGTTTAATAAAGTCACAGTGTAAAGTAACACTGTTAATACTTTTAGTTTCAATTTATTTCTTATAACAAATTATATAATATAGGTTATGTAATAAATTCAAATAAATACACTGCAAATAGGTTTATTTTAATAGGTTTATTAATACATTAATAGGTGTATCTAGGTGAAAATAAACCTACTTGCAGTGTATTTATTTGAAAATGTTACTTAGGAGACCTGCAGGAAACTCAACGAGTTACTTACAGAAGAATAACATAGGTTACGTATAATAAGTATATAATAACAGGGATTTCTACATGTTATTTTTTTGGAACGGTAATATTTCAAAATAACAGTTTAGCCCACCTCTATTACAAACTGGTAGTCTGCCTTTGTGATTGATGCCAGCATGCACTGTGAACAGGGCTGATGAATCATTGGCCTTGACAAACAAACAATACCAACACAGACACACACACAACACAATCACGCATACTTTACCCCTCCATCAGAGACTTGGACTTCAGTCTAATGCAGTAGACAGCACCGGCTACAGCGACCGTTTCTCAGCTGTCGTTACAAAAGATTTAAACTGTATTACAAAATCACGTGATAACAATCAAGGGCAAACTAGCGGGCTCGTGTTATCACCGAAATTAGGGCGACACACTTTGGCGAGGAAGTGCGCTATCTCGGTGGCAGTGGGCGGAGTTTGTCAACGAGAAAGAAGAAGCAAGATCTGACACACACTGTTTCTGAACTGCATTGTGTACAATACCCCGGATAATCTACGCTGTAAAGGTAGATGTGGTGGTTATCATTTATCACTGGTTTACAGCCACAAGACATTATTGTGAAAGTTTCCAGATTATTTGTAATTAATGACAGCAGAAACGGATCTTGTTTGTGCCTTCCTCTTTAATATTCGTCTCCCTTATTGTATAAGTGTAATTAATGATAACATTTCATAGCACCCTACTATAAAATAAATTTAACAAAACATAAGTAGAAAAACTTTTATTTGTAGGAATATCTTCTGATAATTTACCATTCCAAGGTGAGAGACAAGAGTGCCCTACAGTTCACCGACAATTTTTAATATCTACATGGACGACATATTTCGGCGATGGACAGCTAAAGTTGACTCGGGAATATCACTTCAGCGACATATTCATGTTAATGCATTGCTTTATGCTGATGACAAGGTGATACACAAAACAGAAGACCAGTTACAGCGGGCGATATTTACGTTCAATAGCATCATACAAGACTATGGGTTCAGATCTCTGCTACAAAATCTAAAACGATGGCATTTCAGGGCAGGTATACTATAAGAACTAAGATAGTCGTGAATAATCAGATTTTGGATCAGGTTAGACATTGTAATTACCTGGGTTGTGATATCTCTTATGGAACCGATATTGACTGGAATAGTAAGCTAACAAAATTTAGACGCATTTGTGGAACGATTCATAGGTACCTGAAAAATAAAACACGGAAGGATATCCGAATGAAATTTTATAAAACTGTGGCTGTCCCCACATTCCTGTATAATTGATAATTTTTTTTAGTTTTTTTTTAGTTTTTTTAGTTTTTTTCTTTTTAATTCTTTAACATTCCTGTATGCTAGTGAGACATGGACTCTTGGTAAAAGGGACGTGCAGAGGATTCAGGCAACCGAAATGAAATTTCTAAGAAGGACGCAAGGTTGTTCTCTCTTGGATCGGAGAAGGAACGAGGATAATAGACGCGGTTTAAACATTGTATTAACCAGAAGATTGAAGACCACAGAAGGTGATGGTGTGAACACTTGGATCGCATGCCTGATATCCGTCTACCTGTGGCTGCCTTGGGTTATCACCCTACTGGGAAGCGAGATGTCGGTAGACCGAGGAGGAGATGGGTTCCGGAACAGGTCTAAGGCCTAGTCCTTGGAGTGGTGAAATGATGATGATGATGATGATGATAAGTAGAAAAACCGGTTTCCTTAGGAAACGAATCACAGTTTTAACTCTACCGTTTGACTTTCGCCAGTCTGTCTATCTGTTGGAGATGTCTCACAACAACTTTTGGATATATCAACTTGGCATCCGTGTCCATACTTTTAATCCAGAGATGCCAATTGATTTAAAAATTGTTCCTCCCAAAAATAGCGGTCGGAGACAAAATTGTAAAAAGTCGAAAAATCCATTGGGGTATTAAAGAGAATTTTGTTCAGGTTTGACAATTTCAAAATTTTGGAACACCAAGCTCAGAGACTGTAAAAATTATAAAAGTCTACACCCAATATCAAATTAAAAATAATTTAAATCAAAATCTGAATATAATGTTCTGTTTCGGGAATTAGAAAATTTTTTATCACCGGGGCTCAAAAGAAGCGGCATAAACTACGAATAAATTGTAAGCATCCAAGCCGTGTATGAAACTAAAGGAAATTTTGACCCAAATCCAAATGTATTGTTTACTTTGAAATGTTTCCTTTCTAGAAACACTACAGGCCAAAAATGGAACCTAAGAACCGTATACTTAAATGAAGAAAGTTACTCGCGACTACCAAAAAAAGTCTGTCACTTTTTTTACATTGGCGCTATCGTTGAAACCGAAGCACGAAATGCAAAATTTACAAAACACTTATCAGGCCAGTGCTGACATATGCTTCAGAAACCTGGACAATGAGAAAAAATAGCGAGATACTTCTACGTTGCTGTGAAAGACGGATTCTAAGAACAATATTTAGAGGAGTACAAGAAAATGGAATGTGGCGCAGGCGCCGTACAGTAATTATGAGCTATACCGTCTTTACAAAGAGCCGAACATTGTCAGGATAATCAAAATATTCACTCTAATGTGGGTTAGACATATAGAGAGAATGGAGGAAGGACAGCTTACGAAACATATTTTCTACGAGAAACCAATGGGTGTAGAACAAGGGGAAGACCCCGAAGAAGATTCAAAGACCAGATAGTGGAGGACATCAGAAAGCTGGACATAATGAACTGGCAAGCTAGGGCATGCAATAGGGAGGAATGGAATCGACTCTTGGAGCAGCCCAACACCCACCAAGGGTTGTAGAGCCACGGACGGTGATGATGATGACGACGACGACGACGACGACGACGACGACGACGACGATGATGATGATGATGATGATGATGATGATGATGATGTTATCGTTGAAACCAACGAAGTACAAACAATAATTGTAATCTGAAATGGAAATAAACGAAGCCCCAAAACGATTTACGTTTCCAATTGGAAATCAGTATACCAATAACACATGTGAGTGAATATTTTGATTATCCTGACAATGTTCGGCTCTTTGTAAAGACGGTATAGCTCATAATTACTGTACGGCGCCTGCGCCACATTCCATTTCCTCTACAGGCTACTTGTTACAGAACCGTTAATTAGTCTGTGGATATCACAGAGAGGTGGTGAACAATAATTAGTGAATTGTTCGGCGGTTGAAAATTCGCTTAGCGAGCAAACCGCTGGAATGTAAACGCATTTATACACCGATAGCCTACAGTGTTTTACTCACTTGAGGTTTAAAATACATTAGCGCTGGCTTTAATTTAAATTTTAAACTAATGAAGTGTAAAATTTTGCTAGCTATACGCGTCGACCACACAGTTCGCCGCACGCCGATTGAATGACTGCGTGGTGAGATACGAGTTTAATTGTTACGCCGTTTAGTAAACTGAGGTTAACTGTAATAAACTGTTATTCAGTAATATATAATAACTAGTATGATGCTCCCTGAGCTGCAGAAACCGCTCAATGTGTTGAACGAAGTACATTTATTAACATGATAATGTTTTTAGGCTGGGGGTCATTCCACAAAAATGTAACGTCATCGAAAAACGTGACGCTTCCACACTTTCGATTCCCCACAGTCTAGAAATTTGATATGTAAACGCATCAAGACAGAAATAATCGCTGCTGACATTGAGGTTAGCAAACGTTTTAGTGAGAATAAACTTGGTTTTACATGCTCTGTTTGTGATCGTCTGTGGTTCGGAAATGATTTACGTAATCCACCAAACGTAATCCACATTATACGTTTCAAAAGCCTAAAAACATTATCATGCTTCGATGTTTCGGTTTCGTCGAAATTCTTTGAATGCTTAGGTGCATAAATGGAGAGAAGGAGAGAGAGAGAGAGAGTTTTTATTACATAAAATTCGATATTAGATAACTTTTTAATTACGGCAAAAAACCCGATTTCCCTATTATTCCTATAGTAATACAGTGGAGCCTCGAAACTTCGGTCCTCAAAAATTCGGAAGCTCGAAAATCCGGATCCGACAAAAATTATCCGGAATAGCCTATAAATTATTTTACCGAGTGCCCGGACTGAGTGTAGTTTCAGCACTGGCCGGTACCGTAAGCGCCGGGTTGTGGCTGGGCACGAGAGGAGTAATGGTGTCACACTACCCCCATCCGTATTCACTCCACGTAGAGCTTGTCTTCAGTCACTTCCGAATCTTTTGTGCGATCGCGTTATTGTGCAGTGTTGTGTACATACTTTTATGTAAATATTAGAATAATTCTTCAAATATTAACTATTTCTGCAAGTAAAATTATATTGTATTTTTACCTTACGGACGTTTCACTGATCACATCAGCATCATCAGAGGTTTTCAAATGCAAAAAATATTTACGAGTTACTTACAAAACAACGTTTATATAAACGTACATATTGTAATGTTATTTTATGCAGATATTTTATTTCTATATGCCACACGTTGTGGATGCCATTTTATGTGCTGTAATTAAATGCAAGTATTGTAATTAAAATATTTAATTACAGATATTACTTTTTTCTATCTGCTCATAAAAAGAAAACTCTATCTCATGGTTGACAATTACTAATTTGATTTATATTATTTAATACTGTGAATGATTTATTCTTTTCTTTAATCCGTACCAAATAACTTTAGTGTATAAATTTTTTAATAAATAACAAGGTAATAATATCTACAATATAAATGTAAATAGTTTGAATCTGAGCTCTTCACAACTGCAATGGGTTCAATTCTCGCTGATGTTTATCGTCTTAAATGTAATGTTTGGCTTCGTGGTTTGTTCCTTCTCTGGGATTTCTTATTAGATTAAATGTTGAATTATCTTTTATTCTATGATTACTAAATTGATGCTTCTTCTGAATATAGAATTTTATTGTATTGACGATCAAATTATCTTCCAGGACAGGCTTCCTCTTTTAGTTCGGCGTTCTATAAATGATATACTCAGACTTCTTGAAAATATTGTTGTTTATTAAGTTGTATAAAAATTATAATTCTTTCAATGTTACAGGTTTATACTCTTGTATGTTTATTAGATTCAATATCAATGTTAACTCCCTTCTTTTAAATGTTTCCTTTATTAAATACAAAATTAAACTCTTTTACAAGACCACTCTTAGATGTTTATGTGATTAAATATAAAATTAGACTTTTTGATGTGGCTCTTCTTAAATATAAAATTAGACTTTTTGATGTGTATCTTTTTACATATAAAATTAGACTAAACAAATTTTCTTCCATTTGAATACAATTCAATCCTAACAATTTACAATTTGCCATTTAGATACCTAACTACATTCGTCACATCTTTCCATCATATGACTCTTAAAAACATATATAATTTTATTAATTATTATTAATTACATTTATTTGATTTTTTACATTACCTATTATAATTAGTATATTTAGATTACTATTCTATTACTCTTTCATTTTATTTGAATGTTTATTTCCAATTTAATATAATAATTGTCAACACATATTTCTTAATGCTGTTCTACATAATATTGGAGTCTACCTCTATGTTGGTCGTGACTAACAACTCAGTTTCTTTGTTTACAATTCTAACATATGTTCACCATACTAGTAAATTTATACTTTTTCTCCTTTTAAAATTATTATTTTACTCTTATGTACTGTAGTGTATTTTAACAGCAGTACAACATTTATGTAAAACGTATATATGAAATACGTTTGTTTTCGTTAATTTAATTTCAGTACACCATAAATATTTTTTTTTGAGTAGACATACCCTACTATGTGTTCTACATATAGGCTACCCTACTTTAGTGTTGTTCGGAATGGCTAATACGTTTGTTAGTAAAGCTAGTGAAAACGTGTGTTTACCAACAAGTGCAACTAAGTTAGGGGTTTTTAAAAGATTATCTAAAGGTGACAGTGGGGCATCTCTTTCTAAAATCTACAGTATGGAGGACTTCAAGCATAAGTGGCATTAAAGCACAAAAAGAAACTGGAAAAATAAACCGAAAAATTGAATTCTGAAAACAGAGAACAGAAAACATTGAGGACGGCCAAAAACACAGCTTCGGAAGATGCCATTTACATATGGTTTAAACAGAGAAGAAGCTTAGGTGAACCCATTTCAGGTCCTAAGCTGTGTGAAAAGGCAGTAGAATTCAATAAATCCTTGAATGGGCCTGCCTATTTTCGAGCTAATGCAGGGTGGTTACATAATTAAAAAAAAAAACGGCCCGGAATCCGAAAACTGGAAATTCAAGGAGAAAAGTTTTCTAGCGGCCATGGTGTTGCCCAAACACTCAAACTAAAATTTCTTGATATAGTTGTTAAAAATGGTTTAACATTTTTACAGAGGGGACGTGTTCAAGGCTGACGAAGCCGGCGTAAACTGGCTTTCTCCGCCCCAAAAACCTCTGTCTCAGGCTTTAAAGTAAGCAAAGACAGAGTGACTGCATCACACACTACACGAAGAGAATTGGAACGTGAACAAAAATCGGCACACAAAATTGGAACCTGCCGATCGGCCGCGGAAAATGAAGCTCCGTACACTCCTAGTGCTGTTTTAGTGTTTTGGTTATTTTATTAAATCACTAAAACAGCGCTATTGTGTACGCAAGTTTACCTTGCGCTATAATTCAGTACAACGTCTAAATAAAAAAATATATCTAAATAAATCAATAAATATAAATGAATAAATACTCAAACTTATTTATTTGACCTTGTGCGCTCGGAGTGTTTGCATGCGGAGTTCTTTGATGAGCGTGTGTTCTCATAAAACAGTGATACTGCCCGTGTACGCCAGGAAGACTGTCCCGTTAGTAAAATTATGTTTTGTTCTTTAGTTCACGTTGTCGCTGCGTTGCCACAGTTAGCATTCAGTATTTGCAGCTTATCACCTTCAACGAAGCCGATCCGTCGTCGTGTCGTCGTCATTCTGCTGTCAATATAGCCTTTGTTTAAGTGGTAGAGGAACGTGTCGACAACGGGGCTGTGGGGTTGGAGCTAATAAATTAATTACAACTGATAAGAGTTGCTTTGACATAAGAAATAAAAGGTTCCAACGAGACTTCTACGCATAAAATAATATAATTTTATTAACGTTTTATACGGATTTATACTAAACGTTGCTTCAGTACGCCCGTACACAAACCCTCCAATTAGTGATGTCAGTTATTAATAAAGAAACCTGTTATCAATTAAATCGGTTATACCGTCTTCCAGTTAAACTGGACGGTTATAACCGCTAGGAATAATCGGTTATTCAAATAACCGCCAGAAGGATTATTTTGATTTTTTTTAGGTTTAATTCGCAAAAATAATATAACTGTTAAGTATTTATACAATAAACTGGCAATACAGTACATTATACAACAGTCAGCTCGGTTATTTCCAAAAAAAGATAATGACATTTAATCAGTTGTACTTCTCTGTAAATTGTCACAGCCCAGAAAATGGTAAATAAACTAAAAAACAAAATTTATTAACTCCATTTACAACTTCTGTTAACTTTATTTACAAACAAAAAACTCGATTGACTATCGATGATTGTAGACTGTACATTGTAGACATCACTCGTCACCGTAATTAGCCAAATACTCAACCAACTAGTGATTCGTGTGATTTCGCTAAGTAGTGATTTCGTTCATTTTTTTTTTTAGCCGGTTATTGGAATACAAAAATAACCGGTTGTAACCGAAGAGAAAGAAATACCGAAAATTACCGGTAAAGCGAAACAAAAAAATTTACAGGCATTGCACAAATCCAATGCACAGAGAAGAGCATTGAAAATGCTTCAATAAATCTAAAAAAAAAATATATATATATATATTTATGTTCATTCACCAATCAATGAATTAATTCTTCATTTACCAATGTACAGATTATAAGTTAAATGTAGTCGCATTCATAAGCGAAGTTTTATATGTGTACTACGTTATTGACAACAAAGAAGTAGTTTCTATGGAAACTCACCGGTTCCCATTATCGATCACGCACCAGCGATCACGCGCAAATGTGCGACACGTCCTTATAAACGTT